>JAJIBD010002630.1:0-163674 GCA_021461705.1 Cryptotis parvus
AGGTTCTAGTCCTGGCCCGCCATCCCAATAGAGCCTCACAAGAAGTCAGAGGATCTCCCATACCATGAAGGCCACCATTTCAACATCTGGACCTGACAGCTTGTCAGAGCTCCACTCAAGAAATAAGCCGATCTCTCCCCAGTTCATTAGTAAATGCACAAACTGAGAGCCTACCACCCACACAGCAGAACCTGGCAAGCTACCTGGGTTGTATTTGATATGCCAAAAACTTGTAACAATAATAGATCTCATTCCCATGACCTGAAGGAATGGTTTGCAGCTCTCTGTGTTCCTGGAGCAAGCAGATGCCCTTGGGCTACACTAGCAGGGGACAGGACATATGGAGATGTTACTGGTGCCTGCTCAAGCAAATCAATGAACAATGGGAAGAAAAGTGACAAGTGATACAAGTGATATATAGCAGATGAGTACACCATGATCAAAGTCCTTGACAAGAGCAAGAAGGTTTAATAAGGAATCTGCATACTCCTGAGCATCACAGTTTGATGAGAATTTAAATATGATATACAGCAAGATCACATAGATTTCATTTGTAGAATTTATTTTGCTCTATATTGACTTCCTAATCTAAATTAAAAACTTAAAATATATAACCTGTGAGTGCATATAACATGCATTATTTATAATCATACCACAAATTTTTTTTGCCATTGACCAGAGATAAAGGCCAGTAAGTGAGAATATATGGTTGGTATAGAGTCCTGTGTCAGGATTTGTTGACATGAAACATTCTTTCCAGAGAGTTTAAATAAAGAGTATGTAATGCCAATCTACATATAGAATTGTGAGTAGGATGAAGGATGTATAAAGAGGATCCTTGAGAACTCAGCTATTTAAAAAGAAAGATTACAACACCTTAAGTCTAGAACCCAGTGTGAACTATACATATAGAGGAGAGATAGCTTGGTGGGAGTTCTAGTAGTGGTGACTTACAACTACACCAGAAAGATTGTATAAGCAGGGGAAATATATTTAACCTCTCAGTTCCTGCAGGAACCTTCTACTTGTAGAATTCAATTGTATGCTAATTGTCAAGAGACTTCCAAAGCCAGCCTCCTAGGTACAAAACTGGTACAAGACGAATGCGACCAGAACTCCATGAGGGAATTTGAAATGAAGCTTTATCGTAGCTGAGACTTGATCTCATATTCTTCTGTCTTCCTGCTCAGTATCCTTTCTTATGCATTAAGCTGACTCTCACTCTCATTTTAGACATCGCAATATAAATGAGCACACTGAGTTTTTAATTATAGCTAGAATATTGTTGAACTTTGCTGTCCCAGTTTCTTTTCTAATAGAAGTTCATCCCTCTAGCTCCTGAGAGTAGGTAGGGATTGGTGGATGGAACGAACTGCTCTATGTAGGTTAGCTCTTGGGTCATTAGTACAGTCACTCCAACCATCTTTCAAATTCAACATATAATTTTGCCCAGGTTAGTGGATGCTTTCATAACTTCCACATAAATGAAACTGAGTTACTAATTAAATGCCATAAGGCTAACTGATAGATGGTTATTCTTTAATGTGACATTTTAGAGCACAAAAGACAGGGACTAAGTAATTGTCCTCTGGCTAGCTAAGTGCAATACTGAGGCTTAGAAGGAGAAAAAATACCGGGTGCAGAATCTGACTTCAATTATTTTCAGCCTAGCAGGTCTTTCAGAAATGTCTTTTAGACTTGGCAGCCTATCCAATTGCCTCAATAGCATGAAACAGACTTCTCATGAGATGTGGTTGAGAAAGACCTAATGAAATATTTTTCAGGTCTAATATTCTTAGTATAAATTTCACAAGTTAATTAATCTGAGTCTCACTCCTTGTATGCAAAATGAGGGAGAATAATCATGCATACCTCCTCTGATGGGTATGGTATTTAACGAGGTAACCACTATAAACCACTCAGTAATGTTACCTGATGATAAGCCTTTTGTAAATGATAGCTATCATTATAGTCATTATTTTACTTCATACTCACCAATTACATTTGCTGTTCCTTTGGCCCAATTCCCTCTGTAGGTGGTATTAAGTATTCTTCTGAGATTTATTTCCTTCTGTATTTTCACTTTATTATATGTTTTCAACCTTAGTATACACTCTTGCAAAGTGCTTCTTTACTTTACTTAGCCATCAAGGACCAGGGAGCCTGGTTGATAAACTTAGTGTCTTAGAGAACCTGCTTTGTAAACCTGAGGACATAGCTTTAGTCCCCTGTCCCTTTCTATGCACTGAGCATGGTTGTTTGTACCTGATGGTTCTGTTTTCTGTGAAACCAAACATGACAACCACAGTCAACTGTGTGTGAGCACAACAGACAAAGGCAACTCCCCGGTGAATGCTGCAAATAGCAGAGATGTTCAGGTACTGCAGCCAGGCGATGTAAACCTTAGCTAGCACATGTGAGCAAAACCAACGTGCATGTGCACCAGAACTCAAGGAGTGTGAGTACCCTCGAACATGTGCCAGCAGAAGAATGTGACTTCAGCAAGCACCATCGCTGATTGTGCAAATGCTGCACTTGATGTGGCAGCATGACTGCCAACTGTGGTTGTGATCCCTGGTCATCATAATAGTGAACGAAAGGGAAGAGGGGGAAACCCAGCCAAAATATTTATAAGGTATCTTGACTTTGAATTTCTTGCCTGGTATACTTCCATGGGAAATAATCAAATTCATTTTGAAAACTGATACTACAGAAGGACAACCTTAATCTCTTTTTCACTTTTGGGGTTGAATAGACTCAGAAGCAAGGGTTGATAAACAGAAAAAGAATTGATCAAAGTCTTTAAATTTCTGTCTCCTTTTTTCATCTGAATCCTAACTTAAAATGATTGATTGGGTTTTAGACCACACCAAACAGGAACCAGGGCTTATACTTTATTCTTCACTAAGGGATCACTCCTTGCAAGCTAGAGATATCATATGGGATGTCAGGATTTGAGTCTGGTTTGGCCATGTACAAGGCAAGTGACCTACCTGCTGAACAGTTAGTTACACCAGTCCTCAAGCCTATAGCACCTGGTATGACTCAATCCTGTTTTATCCCTGACTTGAAGTTAGCCTTATCTTTACTCATAATAAGAGTTTTGTTTCAAATTCTGATTCTTCCATTTGACAATAAATGACTTTGAGCAATCAAATACATTTTGTGAGCTTTCATTTCCACAGTTTCAGAATAAGGCTGGTAGACGATCTAATTTATTAACTGTTAAATGCACTTAGCACATGTAACAACGTCTTAGTCAACGTTATTTAAGTCTTGAAATCCTATTTGCTTAAGATTTATGGTGGAATTATGAGTGTATATGCATTCATGTGTGCACATATATGTACATGAACATTCATGTGAACACAGGCATACCAACACAAATACTACATATATAAAGGAGTTTCTTCTTTGGAATTTGTAAAGTATGTTAACATAGTAAAACCTCTGGGAATTTACATAATAAGAAAATTTGTTTAATGGTTAGGAATACCTGATATACTTTTCTTCAAGGAAAGGGAAGTTAATATTGTTGATTATATAGGACCACGACTGAATAATAGGAAGTGTTGTTATCATCACTTGTCACTTGTCTTCCCGTTGTTCATTCATTTTCTGAGTGGGTGCTAGTAACGTTTCCATTCATTGGGAATGAGGTCCATTATTGTTACTGTTTTTGGTATATCAAGTTGTTATCATAAACACCCATTTTTTTTTGCCCTTTGGATTTATTATCTTGTACTCGTTCAAGAATTAATATTCTGATGTAATTGACCGTATACTCTTTTTACCAATAAGCCTTGGATTCAGAATGCATGCTAGATTTAAAACTATAAATAATGTGGCACCTGGAGCTTTATATTATTATTATATGTATATTAGAAATCCGATAGAACTCAGAAGGACTAAGGAACTATTAATGACAACTGCATTTATAATTTCTGATTTGGGAACACAATGTAAAAATTGTCAATATTCAGCATTATCAAAGAGGAAGTAGCTTTTTTTTGTTAAATGCTTGATTGTTTTCTGATAGATGTAGCTAAGAATATTTTTTTTTGGTTGAGGGTTGCATCCTTTGAGTTTGTGGACATGGAAGTTTAAATAACTCTATGGTAGGAGTAATTTTTTGCATCAGAGGTCTTAATTATGATGAGTGAATTCTAGCAATTTAGTGGAGTTGGAGTTTTATATCCTGAATACTGATTCATACCAGCATGGGAAGTCTAAATTTTGGAGCATACAGCTACCTTATCAAAGAGTCAAGGCCATTTAAGCCAGATTCATCAGGTTAAACAATTAGAAATGTTTATTAGTGGCATGATTAATTTGAAAGATAGAAATGGGAGGAGACATTTAGTATAGTTTTGTGTACATGGGTTTTACAAGCAGAGACACTAGTCCAAATTATATTATTGAAATATTTGTCACCATTTAACCAATTTTTAGCTTATTCTTTTACAAAATGGGAGTTAAGCATGAGATTTGGGGGGTGTGTCTGGAACACACACAATCATGCTGCCCCACGGGAACAGGACCCCCCAGTCTTCAGCCGGCCCCGGGAGCAGACAGAAAGAGCATGGGGCAGAGCTGCTACACCCCAGCACAGCCTCACAACAAGCCAGATGACCCCCTACTCCATGAGGGCCGCCATTTTCCACATCTGGACTTCCCTCTTGTCAGAACTCCATCCAGCAGAAGGACCTATCACAGCCCACCTCGCGCCGAGACCCACCCCTGCAGCAGTCTTTTTTCAAATCCGCCCAGGTATGTTGATCCAGAGACTCACAGAGATAGGGCAGGGCTGTTACTGGCTCTCCCTGTTCCCAGCCACTCACGAGGGACCCGAGAGGGATGGAGGGTTCTAGCCCTGGCCTGCTACCTCAGCAGAGCCTCACAAGTGCCAGACGACCCCCCCCCACACACACACACTCCATGAGGGCCGATATTTTCCACATCCGGACTTCCCTCTAGTCAGAAATCCACCCAGCAGAAGAGCCTATCACAGCCCAGCTCGCGTGGTCACGCAGTTCATCAATAAATGCTGGAGATCCGAGGTGACTACAAGAGTATGCCACCTGCATGGCAGAGCCTGGCAAGCTACCCATGTCATATTTGATATGCCAAATACCAGTAACAATTATAGACCTCATTCCCATGACCTGATGGAATGGTTTGAGTCTCTTTTATGTTCCTGGAGCAAGCAGATGCCCTTGGGCTCTACTAGCATGAGTCAGGACATATGGAGATGTTACTGGTGCCCACTCGAGCAAATTGATGATGAACGGGAAGACAGTGATACAGTGATACAGTGATATTTGTCACCATTTAATGACCAATTTTTAGTTTATTCTTTTTACAAAATTGGGGTTAAAAACACATTTTTCATACTCTATGAATCAATTGTAGTAATGTCTCTATAATTAATAGTATCTAAAGTGAAATATTGCAAATGAGATCTATTGTTGTTTTCAGTATCCTCTTTGGGAAAACTATATTCCATTGTATATGGCTTTGACAAGGCTGTCAGTATCAGTTTCTTCTTTGTCATATGCTTGAAGACTTGGGCAAGAGACTGAGACCTACCTAACCAGGCATGCATTCAAACAATGGTATGTTGGTTTCCTAAGACTTCCGTAAAATGTGACTGTAACATGAAAAACACATTCTGTTGGAGAAATTCTTCTTAAATAATAGAAGTTTAAGGTCTAACAAATATGAAGGCCAGAGCCCAAGATCAAGGCATCACCAGGCTCAGTTCATTCTGAAGGCTCTGAAGGAAACTATTTTCTGCTTCTCTCCTAGCTTTAGTGACTAATTGTAATTCTTGTTGTTTGGGGCTTGTGGACACTTGTATCACTTGTCTTCCCATTGTTCATTGATTTGCTCGAGCAGGCACCAGTAACATCTCCATACATCCTGTTGCAAGCAAGGTACTCCCAGGAGCATCTGCTTGCTCCAGGAACAGGAAAAGCCTCAAACCATTCTTTCAGGTCATGGGAATGAGGTCGATAATTGTTACTGGTTTTTTTTGTCATATCAAATAAAAACACAGGTAGCTTGCCAGGCTCTGCTATGTAGGTGGTATACTCTCAGTTGAAGTCTCTCATGTCTAGCTTTTACTAATTAAACTCAATGGGGAAAGATCAGTTTTTCTCTTGGGTGGAACTCTGAGGAGCTAAGAAGTCTGGATGTTGAGAATGACTGACCTCATGGTGTGGGAGTTGCTCTGGCTTCTGTTAGGTTTACTGAGATGATGGGTTTTGGCTAGAACCTGCCTAGAACTGTATAGAGTATATAACTGTGAAAGCTGTGGGTCTGGCATGTCTTTCTTCTGGAGTAGCTGGCATGGAGGTGGAGGAAAGGGCGGGGGAGCCCAAATCCCCACTCCAAGTCCAGACAGCCTGGCCCCTTCCCTGCACTTGTGAGCGAACCCTTGGAGCAATGTTGGACATTATTCTAATATATACTTCTGTTTTGACATTGACTTCTCTGTGTTTTCTTCCTTTCTGCATCTCATAAAAGACATGTATCTGTTTTGTTGGATTAGGACCCGTACATTGATTCAAAATAATATACCTCAATAACCTAAAGAATATTTCTTTAAAATTATTGAAGTGATTCTTTTAAAAATATATTCACACTCAGAGGTTGCAGATAAATATATCTTTTTGGGATCACGCTTTAATTATGTGTTTCTGATACAAGCAGTGTTCTTTTTATTACCTCAAAAATTTTCAAGGTAAAGGAAAGCAGACTTAAATGATGAAGCACTGGGTAAAAGAAGAGGAGGGAGGCGAGGGATGGTAGGGAGAGTAGTTAAGAGGGAAAAAGAGAATAAGGAAGAGTCGGAAGACAGAGAATGAGAAAGAGGGAGAGAGATAGGGAAAGAGAGGGATAGGGAGAGAGAGAATGAGCATAGAATGAAGGTAATTTCAGTCTCTGGATTGCTTATGTCCATGGATTGATGGGATGTTCTGGATTTTGGTAAATTGTTTTGCTTAAACTTGTAGAAGTGGATATTTTATTTGTGTACTAGTCTAAAAAAGAACTTGAATCATGCAACTACTAACAAATTTGAATCTTTTATTTTATATGCTTTTGGTAGGAGGTGAAAAGGGATTGTTCTTAAGCATTTTCTTGATGAATTATTTTCATCAAAAAGTTGAAAATGTCAGATCAAAATCCTTACTATAGTTTGCTTCCCTGTCTATCTTTCATGTAAGGATAGTCAGCTGTCCTTAGTATTATATATTGAGTGCTTCCTATGTCTTAGAAGCTGATGAAACCCCTTTCATGAGCTTTGTTCTGCCGAATTTTAGAGGAAGAATCCAAGAAATAGTATCATCCTCATGTACAGATAAGAAAAATGGAGTTCAAAAAACTGTACTATCAAATTTTTCACAGTTAGCAAACGGGTAGTGTCAGGCAATGAATATGTCGCCTTCACTGTTGTAGCTAAAAGATTTATCCCGGGATTGACACATGGTAGATCAATAGTTCTCTGAATGAACAGCGTCATCGTTATCTAGAGTCTCCTTAGGATTGTAAATTATCAGGCTGTGCTCCATGAATATTGAATCAGAAACTAGGGATGGAACCCAACTCTTTGGATGATTTTGATATAGTGAAATGTTAGTGGACATTCATCAAAGGTAGAATAACCAAAAAAAAAAAAAAAAAAGTGATCCAAGAGCTGGGAGTTAAATGAAAAGGTTTAGTTAAGGGCTATGGGGTTTCAAGAAATAATCAAACTTTTAATATCACAGTGACATGGAATGGCAGTGAATATCCTAAAAAATTACATTTCCATTTTATATAATTTCAGCAGGTTACTAAGGTACTAGATTGGTGTATATAGCTTAGAACTCACCTGTACTACACTAAACAAACTATAGACAGAAAAAAGCAAAGGCTTCTTGACTTCCAGAGAGAGAACAAGGTTATCTATCTCTCTTCACCCACAGCTCTGGGCTCTATTACTGCTGTCTCTGTCTTTCCCTAAAGCATAAATGTGCAGGAAAAAAAGAAATAAAATAACATCTTTTTTTCACACCATTTAGGTCATTGCTTACCTAATGGGACATATAATGTGATGAAATTGCCACCTGGTGATTAAGATATGGGACAGTTCCCAAGGGAATAATTACACAAGCTGTTATTTAATATTTTGACTATGCAACTTCAAAGGAATGCCTGTAGTGTTAGTTAATATTATGGGAAGTTATAGATGTGAACTGAGATTTTAAAAATATATTTTAAATGTTATAAAGGCATATGGTGAGTTTAGGTAGGATATATGTGGGGAAGCTCAGCTCTTGACTTTATAGACAAATTTATCATAGATGCAGACATTCACCACATAGTAAAATATTATCGAAAAGAGAAGCAGAGCATAGCAAGCGAGGGTCTAGAGTGAAAAAATATTCATTTGGAAAACAATTACATTTTATGAATATAACATGTAGAAATAAGCAACATAAAGTTAAATATATTTAACTTATAAAATAATTAAACAGACATTTCTAAGAAACTACAACCTGATTTGGTCTTTTAAGTGTAGCCCTTCCCATGAGCACTATTAGATAGATTTTGCTCTTTTTTGTGAAAAATGGCCAACCTTGAAACACCAATATTCTAAAAGCAGTGAAGGTGAATTTCTATTTCATTTGACATATGAACATGGTTTGGTAGACCCCAGATCAGCTCAAAGACCTCGGCTTATGGTAAATTCTTACATCTCATCATCTAAGTACTTTCTCTGCATACTATCACCAGAGCAAAGAAAGCAAGCATCAGCCTTTCTCTGTTCTGATCCAAGAGTGATGCATGTTCCCCTCCACTCTGATCTATCAGTCAGAACTTTCTCATAGGTACGTGGCTTTACTTAACTTTGGAAACTTGGGAATAAGGGAGATATGCACTTAGAGTAGCAAAAATCTGTGGCCAAGACACCTGTTTATTCCAGCAATTTGATTTCTTTCTAGACCTTCCTTAACCCAGGTACCCTTTGAGAGCCTATAGGTCATTTGATCAAAAATCCCCAATCCTCAATTATATAGGATATAACTACTGTCTTTTGCCTTTTTGCCTATAGCCGTGGCATGAGGATCTTTTCTTTGTTAATCCTTCATCTCCTTAATCTAAAACCTCCTATAGAAATATCTGTAGTGAGATAAATTCATGTATAACACCCAGTAACATCCTTTGTGGTTTTTTAAAAAAAATTAATTTTTTAAAAATTTTTTTTTGCTTTTTGGGTCACACCCGGAGATACTCAGGGGATACTCCTGGCTCTTTGCTCAGGAATTACTCCTCTTAGTGCTCGGGGACCATATGGGATGCCGAGGATCAAACCCGGTGGGCCACGTGCAAGACAAGCACCCTACCCACTGTGCTATGGCTCCGGCCCCTCCATTGTGGTGTTTTTTTTTTTTTTTTGCTTTTTGGGTCACACCCGGCAATGTTCAGGGGTTTCTCCTGGCTCTGCACTCGGGAATAACTCCTGGCGGTGCTCGGGGACCATATGGGATGCCGGGGATCAAACCCGGCTGGCACAGGCCGGCCAGCGTGCAAGGCAAATGCTCTACCTGCTGGGTGATCACTCCGCCCTTTTTGTGGTTTTTTTTAAGAGATGATATAAGAACACCTCTGTGATCTTATGTGTTCCTAAACATGCTCTGATGCCATTTATTTTTCTATTTTGTTTTATTTTATTGTTTTGTAGTTTTGGGCCATACCCAGCTGTTCTCAAGGCTTAGTCCTGACTGTACTCCTAGAAATCACTGGTGGGCGTGGGGGATCATATGTGGTTCTGGGCATTGAACCCAGGTCACCACATGCAAAACAAATGCCTTACTTGCTGTACTATTGCTCTGGCCCCGGTGCTTGACAGTATTGTCTAGTGACCCATATTTATTCACTTTATTCCCTCTTTCTTAGAATCACAATCACTGTCTGTATTCCCGTTCATTATCGATTTGCTTGAGCAGGCACCAATAACATCTCCATATGTCCTGTCTCATGCAAGTAGAGCCCAAGGGCACCTGCTTGCTCCAGGAACATAAAGAACCTCAAACCATTCCATCAGGTCATGGGAATAAGGTCTATAATTGTTACTGGGTATTTGGCATATCAAATACGACACGGGTAGCTTGCCAGTCTCTACCGTGTGGGTAGCATACTTTTGTAGTCATTTCTAAATCCAACATCTATTGATGAACTGTGCAGCCATAAGTGGCTGCGCGAGCCGGGCTGTGATAAGCTGGTCTGCTGGGTGGAGTTCTGATGAGGGGGAATTCCGGATGTGGAAAATGGAGGCCCTCATGGAGTGGGGGTTCATCTGGTTTGTTGCGAGGCTCTGCTGGGGTGGCGGGCCAGGGCTAGAACCCGCCATCCCTCCCGGTGCCTCAGTATTGTCTCATGGTTAAAAGTTTGAAACCTGAAAACAGGGTTAGGTTTGAATCTCAGTTCTGTCACTTACTAGCTACTTTAACCTGCAGTATTTGGATTTATTCATCTGTGAAACAGGGGTGGTAAAGTACCTATAAATTGTGAAAATTAAATTGGCTACTGTGCTAAGCCCCGAGACTATAATAGTACCTATACAGAATAAGTACTATTATTATAGGTACAGGCTAAATACTTGTTACTGTAAGTAGTAAGTAGGCTATTATTAAGTTGAAATTATATAATGTCATAGGGAACCTTTTACATAATTAAGTGCCTCACAGGATAAAAGAATCGAAAAGAAATTCATGTAAGTATTAACTTGTTTATTATCAAGTAACAGGGGTATAAATTTTGGCTTTGTCTTCTAGGAAATTCAGAGCTAGAGCTCTTGCGTCATATTACTGGCTCATCCTTACATTGCTGACTTTGCTGAAGTCACTTTAAAAGAAGGAAGGGTGTGGATTTTTAATAATAGAAATATGCTAATATGGATTTATTATAAATTTCTATTGCTTATTTTAGCTTTTTATTATGTTAATATTTTTACCTATTTTAATGTTATAATTTCTATTAGTTGTATTGATGTAGCATTGTTTATTTTTTCAAGGGCAGATTTCATACCTCATCAGAATATATGCTGGCACATTATGTCTGCCACCAGTGTACTAATGTTTCCACAGCAGTTCATTGGGGCCTCTCCCTCTTTAGTACACCCCTCCTTCCATTTGGTAATTCTTAATTCGATGGTTCATGTCAAAAGCTGGTTTTCATTGTCCTTTGTCTGATTCATTCCTATGTCTATATATGCCACATATGCATGACATCATATAATATTTATATTTCTTGTCATGGATTAATTTAATTTAGTATGACTCCAGTTCCATCCAAGTTGTAGCAAAGGTCAAACTTTTTTCCTTTTGTGTGTGTATGTATATATACACCCACACGGGAAATAATTACATGATTACATTTCCCATTTACTGTGTGTATATATATATACACACACACAGGAAAATAAAATCTTGATATACATACACACACACACACCAGATACACATACAAATATGTTTCTTTACCCACTTATCAGTTCATTGGCACTTTGACTATTTTTGGAACTTAGATATTGAAAATAGTGCCACACAATAAATATGATTATAAACTTTAATAAGAATTTTAATATATTTTATTTTGTAGATATTCATATGCTTTTGAGAATTTTTTGTGTTGTTTTCATAGAGGATGGATCTATTTACATTTTTAACAACAATTCATTAAATATTTTCTCTTTTTTTTTTTGCTTTTTTGGGTCACACCTGGCAATGCTCAAGGGGTTACTCCTGGCTCTGCACTCAGGAATCACTCCTGGCAGTGCTCTGGGGACCATATGGGATGCTGGGCATCAAACCCCGATCGGCCGTAAGCAAGGCAAACGCCCTCCCTGCTATACTATCGCTCTGGTCCCTTATTAAAGTTTCTTACCTTTTTGTTCTTGCTATCATTTGTTTTGGGCATTCTGATATAGGTTATTTTAACAAGTAGGAGGTGATAGTTCATAGTTATTTTTATTTGCATTTGTCTGATTACCAGTATGAAAATTATTTTTTCATATACCCTTCTTGTTTCAGAATGTCTGTTTACATATTCTCTTCTTTGTTGGGCCAAACAAATTATATTTTCTGTAGGCACATAAGAAAGAAGTACCTACAAACAAAGTCAGCACTTGAAGTAAAGGAGTTATTGGTCAAAAACTATGTGACTGTTGAAATAATAGAATACATAGAAAATAGAAATAGTTCATATATATGGAGTGTCAGAATAAATATTAGTAAATGGTCATTCTATCTAGAGAATTATACATATTCTATGTAATATCTATTAAAATTACAACTTTTTTTTTTTTTTTTGCTTTTTGGGTTACACCCAGCGATACTCAGGGGTTACTCCTGACTCTGCACTCAGGAATCACTCCTGGAGGTGCTCGGGGGACCATAATGAGATACTGGGGATCGAACCCAGGCCAGCATGGGCCAGCTGCGTGCAAGGCAAACACCCTACCCACTGGACTATCGCTCCAGCCCCGCAACTGTGTTTTTGATGGACACTCCCAAACAGTGCTTAGGAGGCTTGGACTTGTGCGGGTCTGGGGGGTTTCTTCTGATGAGTCTCAGTGACCTGGTTTGTGATTTAATATGAGGGTCCTAGGACACAGTGCTATGTGGTGCCAGGGACACTCAAGTCACTCTGATGGTGCTTTAGGGTCTCCATGGTCAAAACTGGCAGTGCTTGGGGTCCTCCAGTGCTATACCCAGCAATGCTTGGAGATGGTATGGCACCAGTGACCAAACCAAAATTGACTGCACATAGGATAGGTGCCATCACCCCCTGTGTGTCTCGTTAGCCCCAAGCTGATTTTTTTTAAGAAAATAGACTAAATGTTATTGAGATTTATGAAACCCACAAAAAAGACATCAAATATTCTGTGGATTTCTGGACATAAAAAGTAAGATTCATTTTTTATGATCTTTATTTCTTTTCTAGTTTTGTAAAATTAGGAGGTAGAACTGAATTTCCATTCTATACAGTCTCTTACATTAATTACAGAACTAACTGAGATAGTAAGGTAGATGTTCTTCTATGAGAAAATAACTAATTGAAATGAAACTAAAAAGCATCCTTAACTTAATTAACTGAAGAGCTTCCTCAATTCTCTATAGACTGTTGTTAAGTTTTCATGATTACATTTCCCATTTACTAAAGTGATTTCACTCTCACCATATCTTGTGTCTGTCACAGACTGACAAGTACTTGCACATTCTAAGCTCTGCTTTCCCTGAGAGATACTTGTGATCCGATGCCACATCCATAGTGTTTAGAAGGAGAAGGAAAACCTACAGGTATTTTTCGGATGACTCTTGGTTTCTTTTGAACTTGTTTGCTTCTTTGGTGCAGTAAAGAGATAAGACTCCAAGAGATATAAGACCGTTGGAAAGAGTTGAGTGAAATGAAAGAAAATATGATCTGTGACAGTTTGGAAATATTGAGTTCTTGGAAACTGTCAGAGGCCAAGTATATAATAAACTTGAGTAAATGAGAAAATGATAGGGAAGAATAATTGCACAGGGGTTAGTGATATATCCACCTAGAAAGAAGAGAAATAGATCAGATGAGTTCAAACAGGATGGCTCTGAGCATGAAGGAAGGAAGCTCTCTGTCTGACGCTAAGCACTTATTGTTTATCTCCATTCCTTTTGGAATTAGTAATTTTTTAGCTATCCTGTTACGCTCTGTATCATAACCTGCAACTGTCTCATTTCTACAATATAGCTTGAAATTATTAGAGGACACTGACCACAGGGATCCTTTTACATCTCCAGTCAATGAGAAAAATCACATGGTACTAATCCCAACTCTGCAATTCACTCGTGATACAAATGAGGGAATGCTATTTGACTTTTAATATTTTTATTTCTACTGCAAAATTCGGATAATGACATGCAATGACAGTTTGGGGAAGTATAGAACATAAAATATTTGTGTATGACTAATAGTTGTTTTTATAAGTTACTTATAAAAGTAGTTTAATAAGATTAAATGACAGTTGTAATCTTTCTCACAGTGACTGTTATTGTGGTACATGTAATATATATAATATTATAAAGTAAAGATTAGTATGGTGTATAGTAAATAAAGTGGCACAAGTATAGAGTATATACATATTTATACATATGTATATATACATATGAATATATATGCAATGATTACATAGATATAATATACATTGTAAAATTATATTCACATATCATAAGCCTTCACAACTCGCAGCAACTTTACAAATCTTATTTTGGTATCAGAGGTGACTACAGAGTATGCCACCCACATGGCAGAGCCTGGCAAGCTACCCGAGTTGTATTGCATATGCCAAATACCAGTAACAATTATAGACTTCATTCCTATGACTTGATGGAATAATTTGAGGCTCTTTATGTTCCTGGTGCAAGCAGATGCCCTTGGGCTCTACTAGCATGAGACAGGACATATGGAGATGTTACTGGTACCCACTCGAGCAAATTGGTGATAAACAGGAAGACAGTGACAGTGACAGTGATTTTGGTATTGATGTATGTGTTCAATATTATATATTTCTTAATATATTTACTGTATACCTGTAGTCTTAGAAATGGAATTTACCCAAATACTTTTCATAACGAGAATATCCCGAGTGAATTTATGAAGCCTGTACTTCAACCTTGTGTTCTAGGATTCTTCCCTCTCTGTAGCGCTGCGAGGCTATTAGACTGTGACTTATAGGTCCCCCACATCAGTAAAGCTCCAGGATTGCTGGAAGCTTAGTTGTGTCAAGTTTCCCAAATAGAACATTGGGAGCTGGCTGTCTTTAATGGAGAAGGCTACAGGGAGCTCAGTTGATGTGACCTGATAGGGATTTTTAATTTCTGATTGCCGTTTCTATGAAATCTCTCATAATTGATTGCAGCATCTGAATTCCAGGAGAACAATCAGCAGTCGATAATTTCTTTCAAACTCTCTGCAGACCTGAGCACCACTTTTCTCTTTAAGTGCTCTTCGTCCTGTGAGAGGAATGAAGCAGCCAAGAGGAGGGTGGGTAGCTGGTTTGCATGCAGAGCAGACAGGCAGATCAATCAGACTCACATGGGTGTCTTAATCAGAAGCCTGTGGCTCACTGCAGTGTTGGAGTGCTACCTCCTTGCCAATGGCATCTTCTGTTTAAAGTTGCTATTGATTGCTCCTCTCTCCTCCTCGGCGAGAGTTTCCGGCTGCAAGGCAGTGTCAGAAGAAGGGCAAGGGGAAAGGTTTTATGTGAACAGTGCATGGGATTTGGAATTGGGCTCTAATTTCTGAAGCAGCGACTTTCATGCCATTATGTACTTTTATTTTGGGTCTGGTGATGAGAGCAGATATGGAGTCAGGGGTGAGGAGACCGATATGTGAGTAGAAGGATGGGGACAGATATTCAGTGAGCGGCTAACAAATGCATTCAGTTTAGACAAGAAGAGGACAGTTCCCTGAAGGACAGCATGCTAAATACATTGACCCTGCTGAAAAGAAACATTACTCTCAAACACATTTTCCAGAAAAAAAGTAAAATCTGGGAAGCAGGCAGGGACTTGGAATATAATACATTGATATTAGATTCCAATTACAGATTACTTTATGTGCACTTTGGTGAACATGTAAAAGCATCTTTAGGAACTGAGACCCATCAGCGCAGAAGCAATTGACCTAAACATAGAATTGAAGGTAGAAAATGTAGAATTTAATTAGTCTTGATTCAGAGTTTGCTCTGAGGGTGAATAATTGAATACAATCAAAGATATTCTTCCCTTCAAGTTATGGAGGTAATGCAGAGGAAGAGAACAGTGGGAGGGAGATTCAAGCCAATTTGAGATTATAAATGGGAAGATAATACAATTTTGTGTACTGAATCGTTATGAAAATCAGAAGTGATTCTTTACCACTTGACTGTTGTTGAGCAATTCATATGCAGATACAGAAAATGAGGCAAACTTAAACTCTGTCATAAAGGAACAAGCTGTGAGATAAATAAGAAAGGATTATCAAGTCTCAGCCAGATAGAAATTCCAATTTTAGGTCAACTACATATTATGTTACTTTGTTACTTTGGTTGATTTTCTCATTTTTGTCAAAACCTCATTCTTTTGCATGTAATATTGGGATAATCCTATGCTAACTGTTCTCTGATGGTAACTTTTAAGTTTGAACTCATTTCTCAACATTATTTTTAGCCTACTCTGGACTAGATACTGGTTTCTGTAATTTCTTCCCTTGGCTCCTCTGTTTTCAGGTTTTAGTTCATGGTTGATAGGCAGGAAATACACGCAGTTGGGGAGAGCCAGATTTCGTCTTCTGTTTGGTCATGACTGGAGTTGAACTCTCCTTGACAGTTAGATTCTTCTTGGTCCCCAACTGTACTGAGCCTAGGGTCATTGGTTTCTGTGGGTGTTCATCACCCAAAGGAGGGCAGATAAAGCTTCCCATAGTTCCGAAACTCCAAAGGCCTCACTTGCATTGACTGTTCCTTGAATGACGTCCTGCATTCCCATTTGAACCACCTCGGAGATGAGTCCTATTTTTGTAGATTGATAGATAATTCTCAAAGAATTTCAAAGTTAACACCAAAGTATTTTTGTGGGATTATGATCAGAAGACCACCGGAGACCAAGAAGAAGAATTTGAAGGAGTCCACCTGCCGGGCCGTCCTGCTGGGCAAGAACTGCAGCCTCACAACAGAAGCACTGACCTATCATTAGGAGAAAACTCTTCCTGGTGCCCCATGACTTTTGTAAGCACCTACAAAATTTGTGTAGCTCACCTGGTCTACAACCTTGTGCCTGGTAAGTTCACAAAAAATTCAGCAAAACAAGCATTGTTACAGAAGTAAGAAAACGTGGTTGTAGCAGGAGGATATGAAGCAAACAGTCATCTTTAAGCATATCCCTTTAGGACACTAGCCCGTTGTTCCTGTTTGAAATCCATAATGGGCTTTCAGGCTCTTGTGGGAAGTTGGGTGTACTTATGGGCTGAAGCAATTAAATCAGCTAAAAAATCAACTCCTAAGAAATGATACTTCTTTCTTCCTTTACAGTTTCTCCTTTACAGTGTTACCAAGAATATATAAAGGTGATGTTCCCACTCTTGAAAAGTTCTCAAATATGTAGTAGACTGAAAAATGACCCTCAAATATGTCCAGCGTTTAATACTTAAAATTTTGTGACTCTCGTTTTACATGACTAAAGGATGGGCTGTCAGATGAAATGAAAGAAAACATTTTAGATAAGGGTATTATTTCAAATTATCTTTTGTGAGATGTAACTATTACCACACAATTTTTTTTATGGTGGGTGTGTGGGGGGGCAGTGCACACCTGGTGTGCTCAATGCTTACTGCTGACTCTGCACTCAGGAATCATTCCTAGTGGGGCTCAGGGACTGAATGGGGTGCTGGGAATCAAACATGGACCAACTGTGTACAAGGTTAACTATTAATCTCTTTACCAGCATATGTATTTTATGAGGAAAGCGAGGAAATTTCAACCAGAAGATGAAGGCTATATGTCCCCTGAATCATGATGCTTTAAAGATGGAGAAAAGGGTGAGGATTCAGCATATATAAGCATGTTTTCATCTGAAACCAGGAAAAGGGAAGACAATACATAGAGAGCATGTGGAAGACATTTTACTCTGGTGCTGCCTTGCATTTGACTTGTTAAAACTTAATTTTATTTTGTGATCTTCAAAATAGTAAGAGAACACACATATGTGTATTTTACCGTGAAAGTGGCAATTTATTTCAGTGGTCATAGGAAATTCCCAAGGAATATACTAAAATCTAGGCTTGACCTGCAGTTTTCAGTCTTATAATGTAGTTCTGTATCCTGTCCTTTAAAAATGTGTACTCAACTGAACCAAGATATAAAATTGATGCATAAAATAAAAAGGGTAACTCACTTTTTCCACTAAGAAAATTTTTACCCATTTTCCTAGTGAATGGAAGACATGTCATACTGGCATTCCTATAGGAAGCCAGACTTGGAAAAAATCATCCCAAATTATGATTAAATTGCATGGTTTATTTAAAAAAATAAAGTTTCAACTTAAAAACATAAAACCTTCCTATATTACCATAGAGATCCCACATTCCATGACCCATCAGATAAATCTGCAAATACAAATTATGAATAAATATTTCTTGTGAATATTGACTATAAACAAGGATAGATTAATACTTGCTGAATGAAAATAGGATATGACATTCTGAGATATGCCTTTGAGAATGAAGCATCTGAATTCCTTTGATTGGAATATTATTACATACCATCTTTTTAAGAGGGATCTTGTCAATGGGAAGAGGGTAGCAGTAACTGTTTCATAAGATGCTGTCGTAGTCCATGTCAGTAAATACTCTACCAAAAAATCTATGTGAATTGTCCTTTGTGGCATGAGGGATCATCTCCCTATACTTTATAAAGGAGATGTGGCAAAAATAAGATCAAAATGGATTAAAGATCTCAATATCGGACCCGAATCCATAAAGTACATCAATGAGATATCATCTTACACCACAGAGCCTAAACATATACAAAAGAGAAAGAAGAAGTGCTGGTATGGATGTTGTGAGAAAGGGACTCTCGTCCATTGTTGGTAGGAATGTTGACTGGTACAACCTTTTTGGAAAGGAATATGCAATTCCTCCAAAAGCTAGAAAATGTGCTTCCAATTGACTAGCAATACCACTCCAGAAAATATACCCTGGGAGACCAAAAACACACAGCAAAAACACCATATACACTTTTATGTTCATAGCAGCACTATTAACAATAGCCAGAATCTGGAGACAACCAGAGTGCCGGAGAACAGACTACTGGATAAAGAAACTTTGGTAATCTATACAATGCAGTTGTTAAGTAAAATGAAGTTATGAAATTTGCCTAAATGGATGGACATGGAGAGGATCATGATGAGTGAAATTAGTTAGAGGGAAAAGGACAGAGAGATAGAATGCATTTATTTGTGTAATATAAAAAAATAGTATGATGCCAATATCCAAGGTCAGGCAAAACATGGATCAGGAGGTCTTGTCTGTGGGTAGAATCTACTGCAAATTTGTGGGCATCAGAGGTTAGATAAAACAGAGAAAGGAACAGTGTACTATTTTTATTGTAAATGATAATACCAGCCTAGAACTAAGCATTGAATGTAAGCAAAAGGATATACATGATAAACTCTAACTGTATGTATTGCAAGCCACAATGTGTAAGAGAAGGGAGAGAGAGAGAAAGAGACACAGAGACAGAGACAGAGAAGAGAAAGTACCTGCCATAGAGTCAGGCTGGGGAGGGGAGAATCAGGGGACACTGGTGGTGGGAAAAGTGCACTGGTGGAGGGATGGGTGCTGGAACACTGTATGACTGAAACCCAAACATGAACATCTCTGTAATTATATATCTCACTGTGGTATAATAAAAAATTAAAAAAGATAAAGGAGGTGTTGTAATAATTTTATGATCATGAAAATTTGAATCTTGCTGGGATAAATTCATATATTGCATTTAAAGTGGAATTACATATTGCATTACTTACTGACATATAATAGTCTTATTTTTCTTATAATATATGTAGAGACATCCTTTAATGGTTTTCATGAACTGATAACAAATCTTGGTAGAATAATGCAAGATAATGTAAATAAGGGATTAGCACGTTTCCATGTAGATTAAGATCAATAAATATCACTTCTGATGCCGCATTCCCCAAATATCTGGAGTTTGGTACAGTATAAAGATATGTCATGAGGTTAAAATTCAGATTGAGAACACCAGAAACTGTCATCCATTAAACATCTCAGAAGAGCAGAAAAATTCAGCATTCAGTCCTGTTTCTTTGTCCTTTGATAAAACATATACAGTCTATGAAAGAAATATATATAGTTTTTCAATTTCATTGTTCTACAACTCAATTACTTTCAGGCAGGCATGATTTCATATTTGCAAAGTCTTATGAATTTTTCAGTAGGGAATATATTTAAAAAGATCATGTCTTCATTTTGCATATTGCTATATTATCAAAAGTATGATTCAGTGACAAATATATTTTACTTAGAGATGTAAATCAGATTTTTCTATAATGGTAGATTTTTTTTTCTGATCCATTTCAAAATTTCTGAAATGTATGCCCATAAATATTGAATTCTAGAGAATAAAATTTTTCTTCTGCAGAACGTACAGCTCTTAAAATTAATTGAGCAAATACTATTGATTTCATATTGAAACATTTTCACACACATTGTCACATATAATATTCTGCATAAAACATAGGCGAGCAAAAGAAATGGCCTTGGGATTTAGAGACAGATTTATTTTTATTTGTTGGGCTTGACTTGAGCCATAGCAAGCGGTTCTTAGGGCTTACTTGTGGCTCTGTGCTTAGGAATCACAACTGGTGGTGCTTTAGGGACTGCATGTGTTATTGGAGATCTAATCAGGATTGAATACACAGAAGGCTAGAAACTTAACCCCTGTAGTAACTCTCTGGCCCTGAATTCTTTCTCTCTAAAATGGGATTTATAAATCACATAGGGAAATAACCTATTTTATAATTATGGATTTGTTGATAATTGTGGTAAAAGTAACTGCATCTTTATTGCTTGTAGTACACACAAATTAATGAATAGGGCAAGAAAATTACAATAACTTATAGAAAGAGTAAAACACTTTTATGAAAAACTATGTAAAAATTTCCATTAACCAAATTATCTTTATCTCCCTCTCCCTACTCTATCCACCCCCCAGTATTTTCTTAATTACTTTCTCTGAACTTGTTTAGTAAATTTAATTATAATAGAAACACTGTGTTGCATCTGGATCCTCACCAGAAAATAGCTTTTTGTTCCCCTACAATTTAAGAGTTAGGGCAGGAAATGCATTTTTAACATTATGGAAAAGAGCAGGCTTTAAACCTAATGCTTGTATCAGAGTACCTGGTAATGAGGTAAGTTAGTATGGCATTTTTTGACTACAGAAAATAGAGGGCAGTGAGTTTGTGTGTGTGTGTGTGTGTGTGTGTGTGTGTGTGTGCTTGGGAGTTGGAACAAAATATTTTTGTTATACATTCGACTTAGGATTTTGGAGCATAATTAACATCTTGCTTCATCTATGTATCTATCTCCTTGACATAACAGCCAACATTTTGATCTTTTTCTTCTATTTTCTAGACTATTTTCTATTAAAAAAACATGTCAAATGAATTATATAACTATAATTCCAATATAATTCATTCCAAATTAGTTTATTTGCACCCTCGATAAGAGTTTATTTTTATTAGAATACTTATACTTGATTCAGTTATTAGTAGATAGACACCATGAGGGGTCAAGGAGATAAGAAGTGGGTGAGAGTATTAGACTGAATCTTCTGGAATATAGATCCATAGAATTACATAACTTAATGAATGAAAGTTCCATTTATTGTCTAGAGATCATGTATGTCATAAAGCTAAGGGATAATTGAAGCTGTTAAATAATATCACAGGGCCACCATGGAATAGTTGGATCATAAACTTATGGTAGTTTAACTTCTCACTAACAGTGATACATCTCTTCTGGAGTCTATAAAATAATTATTAAGTGTTATTTATATATTCTTACTGATAGAAATCCTAAACAAATGAACTTCAAGTACTTCAAATTAGATACAAACTAACCAAGTAACATCTTGTATAAAAATCAACAAAAATTTGTAGTTTGCTTCCTTTCAATATAATTTGATAATTTCATATATTCTGCTTCCTGCACAAAGGTTCTTTCAAATAATCTTCATCTACCCCTTATGCTTTTCAAATCTTCCTCTACTGTTCCTTTTTCTCTGCCTTTAGAAATAGTATAGTAAGGAAACCTTAAAGGATTGATAGCCATAACGTTTTTACAGATGTGGAAAGCTCAGCTGTAGGATTCCATAGGATTGTATCAGTATTCTGGCTATGGCTGAACTGTGTGACAAGTTACTGAACCTCATATTTCGCATCTATAAAATAAGCTGAATAATGGAATGTACCTCAAGGGGTTGCTGTGATGCATAGTTGAGTCTGAGTGCAAAAATGTAAGCATAATTCCTGACATATAATATGCTTGACATAATGCTGTTTCTCATGCTGCTGCTGTTGCCAGTGTAATAGAAATTTACTTTGGTAACCATGCGCTTGAGGCTTAAATGCTTTCATATACTACTTATTTCTGTTTTTTAGATTCATTCATATATTGTTAATAAATATTTTTATGTTTTTTGAGGACTCGTGGAACAGGAGAAATATCAGAAAGAGAAGACAAAGGAACGTATTTGTGAAGTTTTTGTGCATCCTTTCAAAGGTCATATATATGCACTAACAGGATAAATTGGAAGTACTAATCTTGCATCATGTAGGTATAATACAATTACTGATCTTTAGATCCATGTATTAAAGAATTGTAATTTTTTTTAATAAGCAGAGAATGGAATTGGGGAGGATAATTCTATATCGATCTTAATACATGATATTAAGCTCCTAAGATACTTTTGAATTTTTTAAAGGCATGTAAATATATTTTATTGAGATTTAACAAAGACACTGTAAATAAAATCAGTTCCTATTTTCTTATAATTTTTAATTTTTTATCTTCAAACAATTCTGTATATAAAAACTCACAAGGATTTCAAAATATAAGCTCACAAGAGGATCACAAGATCATCTGTTTTTTAAATTTTTTTTAAATATTATATTGTACCACCATGAGATACACAGTTACATAGATGTTTATGTCTGGGTTCGGTCATACATTGTTTCAGCACCAATCCCTCCAACAGAGCCCTTTTCCCACCACCAATATCCCCAATTCCCTCCACTCTTCCCCTAGCCTGCCTCTATGGAGAGTCCTTTATCTCTCTCTCTCTCTCTCTCTCTCTCTCTCTCTTCTCTTCTCTTACATACTGTGGATTGCAATACATACGTTTAGAGGTTATCATGTGTATCTTTTTGCCTGTATTCAATACTCAGTTCTACGCTAGTATTATCACTTAGAACAATTGTTAGCACACTGTTCCCTTCTCTGTCCCACCCAACCTCCAACTTCCAGATGCTTGTGGTAGATTCCATTTTTGGGAAGACCTCCTGATCCATGTTCTGTCTGACCTTGGATATTGGTATCATAATATAAATATAAATATATAGATACATATATCTATATATTTTTGTTCTATGTATCTATATATTTATGTTATGCAAATAAATGCAGTCATTCTATAATTGTCTTTTTCCTTCTGGCTAATTTTACTCAACAAGATCCTCTCCATGTCCAACCATTTATAGGCAAATTTCATAACTTCATTTTTCCTAATGTTTGAGTTATTTTCATTCGTCTGTCCCACATATACTAATGCCTTTAAAAATCTATGAAAGGAGTCATTTCAATTTCAAAAATACATTAACACATTCACATACAGTTTTCACAATTAGTTCTAGTTGTTATATGAATTCATTTTTGAGGTTGTGAGGGTGTTATCAAATTGTCACAACTCTTTGGGGTTCTTTAAGAGTACAGACATTCCCTGCCTGGAATAAGCCAACTATATTTGAATCATTTCTTTAGAAATATAATGGGATCAAAGAGGAAAAGGTCAACAGCTTTGACATGAAAAGGTTGTTTTTACACTGTCATGCATAAACCATGTACAAATAAATGGTATTTGAAAGATGCATTTCTGCAAGTAGCTTTATCATAATAATATTACTTGCATTTTATCGAACTCACAAAATGTAGATAATGGAATGTTATGGAAAGAGGATGTGGTATAGAAAGAAAACATTTATAAGTATATATGGCACAAAGAAATCTCTTTGTGCCATAATGAATAGCATTTAGGGGAATGCCTGGGAGTACTAGCAGCTTGGAGGCCGAGAGACTTCTACAAGATGATACTTTTGTCTGGTTTTGGACAGTGTAAGTACATAAATTATTCAGTTTATTTTGTATATTTTTGAAGCTATTGACTTATTAAAAGGTTATCAGTGATAATGAAGTCATACACATCATTCTCTGATGGAATAACTCTTAAAAATGAATATTTGCAGTAAGATCTTTTGAAACATTAAAAAAAAAAGTCCCCCATAGATTTTTCCTTAGAAAAACAAAAAATATGATGTTTTCTTGAATGTTTCTTTTTTCAAATATACCCAAGCAAAGCTCTGGGTAAAGATAGTTAGACTTGTTGGGTGATCAAAAAACATGCTCTTTGGGTTCTGCCTGAGCTGGATGAACAAACTAATTAATGTCACACATAAAGGCAGGATAAGAGAAAGAATTTTAATGACACATATAGAGAACATATATTCGATAACATAAATTTTAAAGTTAGTGGATCAAGTTAGGGTTTTTAACCAGAGCCAAAGAATGGGATAAAGGACTAGGGTGTCTGGGAGAGAGGATTTCACGTGACAAGGAAGGAATGATTTCCTAGAACAAAATCTTGCCTTTAATTTTTTTGTTCAAACTTGTGATAGGTTTCTCTGACATAAAAACTATTTCTGGAAATGACTTTAAATCTGGGCAATCTAAATTCTTTAAATAATGATAGTAAGTTGTCCCTAGTCCAGAGGAATTTGATTGATTTTTAGCTCCAGTCGACCAGGTTGTACATATTATAAAATAACTTGTTCTGTGGAAAGACTGTCTTTGAGGAGGCCAGTCCTATAGGCTTATTGCTAGCATGAAAAGGGTCATTGGAGATGCTAGTCTCCATAAACCAAATATCATTTTCCTTTATCTTGACTTTGTATTGATTCCAAATATTTATTCAACCTTCAGATTCCAATATTAATTAATATTATAAATGCAGAAAATTTATATATCTTAATGAAGATGCAGGGGAGTTGATGTAGGGAGTTTTTCTCGAGCAGAAAATATCTTTATATAACTGCTATTCCTAATAAACTTCATTGGGAAAAGCTATAGAGATGTTTTGTACTCGGATAAGAAAATCTATTAAGCATATTTATGTTTAAATAGCAGAGAAAGTACAGGCATTATAGTATAGTGGGTGGGTTGTTTGCCTTGCATGTGGCCATCCCCAGTTCAATCTGTGGCTCTACACACAGGCACTGTCAGAAGTGTTCCCTGTATGTAGAACCAGGAGTAAGCCCTGAACACATCAGGTATTAAAAACAAAAATAGTTGGACAACTAGAATATTCTTTTTTGTTGTTGTTGTTGTTGTTTGTTTTCGAGTCACACTCAGGGGTTACTCCTGGTCTGACTTAGGAATTACTCCTGGCTATGCACTCAGGAATTCCCCTTGCAGTGCTCTGGGGACCACATGGGATGCCTAGGGTCGGACCCAAGTTGGCAGTGTGCAAGGCAAACTCCCTACTTGCTGTGTATCTCTCCAGCTCCAAAAAGTAGAATATTCTGAGGAATATTACTAGAAGTAAATTATCTGTGGTTTCTTCTTTTTATTGTATCAGAGGGTTAATAACTGGTGTTTTTAGGACCTTTTCTTGGATCTAGGCTCAGGGATCTCTCCTGGTCCTGTCTGGGGGCCATGTGCAGTGCTGAAGATTGAACTGGGGTCTGTCATGTGCAAATCAAATACTTATCTGCAATACTATTTCTCACCAAAAATACCTATTGGTTTGAGGTAATGCACATGTTATTTTTTTTTCAGAAACTTGGCTTTTATAAACTTGTACATGATAAAGTATGTACAAGGTGGGGGAGAAGGGGAGGTGGAATATTGTATCTCGGAAGTTCCCCAATTTATTCTACAGATATTTGTGAGGGCTTATTTTATTTTTTAGCATGAAGGAAGACCTTGGAGAAGCAGATATGGCAGTGAATAAGTCCTCTACTACCTCTAGTAGAATGGTAAGAAAGCAATTAAAAATCATGGGATAGTATGAGTAGGAAAAGAAAATGAAAGCACTGTATATCATTTAGTGAGAAACACAGATTGAGTACTGTATGCTTTCAAAGTGTTCTTCAGCTCTTGGGAATGATTGAACATGTTTGGATAGTGTGTACATTCAACATTTCTTGCATTGTTTTGGTCCAAAAATCCTATCATCCCCAACAATTCACTAAGCCTTTTCTAAGTACATAGACATCATCTACAAGTAGTTTAGTTAACATTCAAGGGAAAACAGCCAAGTTCCTAGTGGGAAGTGACATGAAATAGAGATTAAATAGTATTCATGAGACAGAATAAACCTTACATTTAATCTAAAACAGGACATAGAATTTAGATCTGGCAAGAAGCAAGCCAATGAAAATCTGCAAAACTTTATATTCAGCTGACAATGATTCATACAGAAGAATGGGAATAATGTTGGAAATGGTTCTATCATTGTCCCCTTGGAAAATTCTTTACCTTTTTGGTGCCCAAGGAAGCTCAATGTTATAGACTTTATCAAAGGAATATTTTGTTCTTTGGCTCCTTATTTAGCTGGACAATGGGAGGGAAATAGTAGCAGATGACTAGGAGGGGGAAGAAAATGAGGTGTAGAGTTTAGTTCCCTAATTTCTGTTTTGCAAAGTTGCGTTAGGAGTTTGCCTCTCCCAGGGTAGCAAGCCTCATTTCCCTGTCACAGGCCTCCTAAAAACAAGGAGATTCAGGAGGCTGTAGAAAAAATAGTAAAAAGAAATAATCAAAAAAGCAAACTTTTCTCAACTTTATGCCCCTTACTTTGCTTTTGAAGTGAAATGTTAAATTCACTGGGGTTAAGAAAGCAAAACACACTGGCCTGAGGCTTGTAGTTTTATGTAGTGACAACCCACCTCTGGGCCAAGCTACCTTATTGCATTCTCTTAAATTTGATTGGGCGAAAACAGTCTTACAAATCCTTTGGTGCTGATAATGAGCCCAGATCCCTGTCTGGACAATATTGGTCAGTGGATACAATAGTGGAATCCTCTTCAACTTGATGAGGATTTTTCTCCTCACCACTATACTAAAGAGCAAATCCCTGTTCATATTTATCTGCCATATTCTGTTAAATTTGATGACTAATGTAGATGTGTATTGTGTTGCCAGAAAACTACTCTCAGGGAAACTATAGAACTAATGAGAACCTGGCTGAGTTCCAGCTTAGTGTGGTCAACTGCCCAGTTACCCTGCAAAGTCAGTGATTAGCCCACATTCAAGTTTATTGCAAAGCCTGGAAACGTGTCCGGGTCACTCTGGAGACTAGAAGACTGGAAATGTCAAGATGAGATTTTACTCTTTGAGGTGGAAGAAGGAAGCAATTGAACTTGATCTGGAGGCCGGGTTCTTTTAGGAACTGCAGGAAAGAATTAAAAAGACAAGGCAGAAGGTACATAAAGAGCAAAGGGCTTATAAAATATCAGAACACATCTGAGTATACTGTGATGTTCCTAAAGGGACATTACTCTACTGGATTTTGCAGTCGGAGTTTTATTGGGGTGAATTGACTAAGTGATGAAATATGGAGGAAGGATTTGGATAAGGATAGCCTGATCTTGGTTATGCTGGGATACCGTATACACACACACTGAGAACAGTATGTTTGCTTATCAGTCGCAGGTGTCATGGTCTTTTCATTATAAAGCTAGAGAGTATATGAATTGCTTTAGAGGGTAATGAAGGCAAATAGGTCATCATTTTAACTTCTGATGAGTACCTGAAGTGAGTAGCACCATTCTCCCTGTATTAACATACGCCTCAGAGACCTGGGCCCTACGAAAGCAGGATGAGAATGCTATTTGGGTCTCCCAGAGAGGGAATCAAAAGAGCTATGCTTGGAATATCACACCTCACTCAAGTGAGAGAAGGAATCCGGAGTTCTGGCCTCCGTCGCTATTCCAGAATCAGGGACGCTGTCTCGTTTGCCAAGGCATCGAAAATCAGATGGGCTGGACATGTAATGCGATTTGGAGACAACCGCTGGATGAGAGCCATTACCGACTGGATCCCACGGGATGTCAAAAGATCACGTGGCCGCCCACCTACAAGACGGTCAGACTTCCTTGTCAAGACCCTGAAGGAACGGTTTGAGGCTCTTCATATTCCTGAATCAACCAGATGCCATTGGGCTACATTGGCACGTGATAGGGTTCAATGGAAATGTTACTGGCGCCCGCTCGAGCAAATCGATGAATAACGGGATTCAAGTGATCAAGTGATCAAGTGACCTGAAATGAGTATTTAAGTAGAGAGTATAAAAGTTGCTATAACTTTGAAGGGCAGTTAAGGTAAAGGAATGTTGGGTCATAGTTTTGATTTATGATCATGTACCTGAAGCTTGTTATAACTGGTGTCATGAACTTGGTGACTGCATGAATTTTAAGAATGTTGGTTCTGGGACTAGAGTGAAGTGCCATGGGTAAGACACTTGCCATGGGTAAGACACTTGCCATGGGTAAGACACTTGCTGCCGACATGGATTCTACCCCTGGTACCCTCTATGATCCCTTGAGCTCTACAGAAATAATTTCTAAGCACAGGGACAAGAATAACCCTTGAGGTGTGGCCCAAAATAACCCTTGAGGTGTGGCCCAAAAGCTTTAAGAAAAGAATTTTGATTCTTGGTGAATCCATTCTTTCTTGGGGAATTTCTATCTCTCAAAATCTATCTCTCAGATGATTTTCCAACATCTCTCTGTTCTTAATTGTATGTTTTTCATCTGTACATACTAACTTTTCCTTCTCATAAATATGCATAATTTTGCTAGAAAAATAACGTAATAGGTATAGACTATCTAACTATTTAATATGAATAGACTATTATAACTCTCCCAGGCATAAAATCAGACTCCGACTTCTTCTCTCAGAAGGTTGCTCCCCACTTATATTGGCTAAAACTTGTTTCTTAAGTTGTTTTCTTGTCAATATAGTTTCTCTTTTTTTTTTTCTTTTTTGGGTCACACTCTGTGATGCTCAGGTGTTACTTCTGGTTTGGCACTCAGGAAATCCTCCTGGTGGTGCTTTGGGGAGACCATATGGGTTGTACGGGGATCAAACCTGGGCCTGCCATGTGCACTGAAAACTCCCTACCCCCTATACTATTGCTCTGGCCCAATAGTTGGTCCTTCTACTCTGTTGTTCCTATGCTTTTTTGACATCAAAGTTCTGGTCTCAGGCATTCCAGGCCTCTGAGTTTGGGTATACCCAAACTCATCCATCACGAAGTAAGTAAAACAATGCACAGAAGTTAAAAGCCATGTAAGTCTGACAGTTGACCTATCAGAGCTGGACAGATTTTCACCAATGAGAACTGTATAGACTAAAAACCTCATTTGCATAATGCAAACATAAATGGGGTCTAGCCCCATTATAAGCTTGAACACGCAGTTCAGTTGTTTATATCTATGTCTTCTAGATCGCAGTTCTGAAACCTTGAAAAAAAATTTCTTGTAGCTCTGGAATTATAATAGTCTAAAGTAATGAGCCATAACGTGATTGCTTTGACTAGACCAAACTGCTGTTTCTGGGTCAACAACATCAGTTCCCAGTAGTTTACTAGCCTCAGCAATCTGCACTGCCCATTCTGTTGTTTTTTTTTTTTTTTTAATAAATGTCCTCAGTTTTAAAAGTTTGTCTACCAAACTGTTCAAATTACTCATTTTAATTTGTTAAATAACAAAAATTACTGGAGTTAATATTGAACATTAGTCGGCTTTATTAAATGATTCCTGGATTGGATGGCATGCCATTTAGCATATAGAAGAAAGTTCTAGAACTTTTTTCTAAGCAGAAAAGAAAATGATAAGTGAAAAGAGAATTATTCTACTTTCCTATAAGGAATTTAAAAAGATATGTGGCAAAGTATCATCTTTTAGGCAATAGGAAAAATTACTTTTCCAGGCTGACCAGAAAATTCCATACTGACCAGTTAAGACATATTTTATAGGCAATATTGAAAGCATAAAGGAGACTGAAATCACAATTATTTGCTGGATGAAGTCTTGGGCTTAGCAAGTGCTTTCTATTTGTGCCTTCATTTTTTAAACATAGTATTCTGGCAGCTTTCTTAACTCAGAAAGAAGTGCAAGATACAAGTATATAAGATAGTATATGAATGTGAATCCTATCTAAATACTAATGGGTATTTGGGAAATACAATAGTAAAACAATATTGAGAAGATATATCTTAGAAATAAAAATACCTCGGTAGTTCATTGCTGAGGTAACATCAAGGTAAAATGGTTAACACTATTACTGTATTCAGTTCAGGAAATTTTTTAGCAAATGAAATCCTAGACATTTGTATTATAGGAAATTTATTCCAGTTGCCTTATTTTAGAAATAAAAGCAGATCTGGTAAGAGATAGCCTTGCTGTTGTTACCTGGTTTTTCATTGCAATTTATGAGTGTGAGTTTGTACAAATTAGAGTGGTAATGTGAGTCTGAATGCACTACGTGCACATTTTCTTTTCTCTTGTGTAAGGACCAATAGCTGAGACTTCTAGATCAATAGCTTAATGAGTTCATCTTAATTACTTTGCATTGTTTTCCCACCAGACTGTTATGAATCTCTACATATCCAACTTTCCTGAAAACTTTCTCATTATTTGATATCAATCCGGGGTGGATATTTTTCCACTTTTTGAAAGGGGAATAGTCGTTTTAGTGAGGATCATTGCAGAATAAAAGAAAAACATGAAAACAAAACTATGATGATATGCTAGTGTACTATTTATTGACTTACTTTAAGAGACCTACCTTGTTTATACTGTGCATGGGTATTAATTTGGTGCCTCAGATTTGTTACATAAGGCATTTTGCAGTGATTTTGATGAAAAGAGTGAAAACAAAACTCTTTGGTCCATAGAAGTTAAACATGTCCATGACATTTTTTTTTTAACCTTTGTATAGTTCAAGAGCATAAGATCTAGCTAAGCTATTTGAGTTCTTTTAAAGAATGATGTTGTTTTCCAATATTACCCAATGTCTATTTAATCTGAACTTCTCAGAATGGGCTTGATTTAGAAGACACAAATTTTAATAAAATTTCTCAAATACCTTCTGTGCATACCTAAGTTTAAAATATGACAAAATATGACACTGGGTTTGGTAAAAGAACTTTGAAAACATATAAAAATCAAAAAGGGCACTCAGACTGATCTTTGGGAAGAGCTGGAATTTTAAAGTTTCTGGAAGAGCTTGTTTTGGGTGAATAGATAAATTAGTTCTCTGTGTCTCTCTCTCTGTATTTTGGTAATAAACTTGATTCTCCAGCCACAAGAACTTTCCAGTTACAGAAAAAAAGTAGCATCCCTGACTATTGGCCTGTGGTGGCCCTGTGGTGTATTGAACCTTTAAAGAAGCTAAGTCTGAGGCTGATTTGTGGCTGAAAGGGGCTAAATGTTTTCTCCTGGAGTTCTGGGAACCAGCTGCTACCAGAACTCACAAAGGAGATAAAACCTTGAGGCAGATAGCTTCAATTTGCATGAGATGTAGTAAGCAATCCTCCCATTAGTTGGCTGTTGCCTCTCTTGATGACTACCTCAGGGGAGGAGATGGAGGTTGTGAACTTTGAAGTGGATTATTAATTATTCATGCCTCCTTCGCCTGGATGGAGGTAACCTGCTTCTCAAGAGCCAGGCCCAGAATTCATTATCTTCCTGTCGATGTTTGCAATAAAAATAACACTGAATATTAATCCTATCACCTTCATTCTTAACTCCCTTTTCCACCCCTCATTCTCTAGATAGGTTATGCAAAATCGTGCCTCCCCCCTTAATTCTCCCCATTCGGATACTCCCAAGTCATTGATTGTTTATTCTATTATTTGGAGATCCATTAAACTGGGAATTAAGTTCAAGGGCTAGTTGCTTATTTGAAAACTCCCAGAATACAGTATTTCCCTATTCATATTTTCAATGTGTTTATAATAATCATGTCATGATGAGTGTATTGTCACTTGTTCGTTTTAATTTCTATAGTTTGAAAATTTTAGTTTTCTATTTTCCTGTTCCTGAAAAATTCATTGCTATGTTTCATGAGGGTTTTATAGTAAGAAATAGCTCTGTTCTTCTGTGTCAGTGTGTGTGTTTCCTGTGTTTGCATTAATCTTAAGGGGCATAATACATATATTATTACTTCTGAAAAATGCAAGTTTATTAAATGAGAAACCATTAAGTTCTCGTAACAAATAATAAACCAAACCATGATTTGGTTTTTTGAGAGAAGGTTGGTTTAGAGTAGCCTGAGATTAGTTTGCAAAGAAACGTAGAATGATTTACAAACAGGAAAGCTAAAATTAAAAAAAAAAAAAAAAAACTTTTTTTTTTTTTTGCTTTTTTGGGTCATACCGGAAATGCACAGGGGTTTATTCCTGACTCTGCACTCAGGCATCACTCCTGGCAGTGTGTGGGGATGATATGGGATGCCGGGGGATTGAACCCAGGTGTGTGCAAGGCAAATGCCCTGCCTGCTGGACTATCCCTCCAGTCCAACACCAAGAAACTTACATGGCCAGTGTTATGGCTTCTAGTTGTTGCCTTCTTGACATGTTCCAAGCTTCACTATCACTATCACTATCTTCCTGTTAATCATCTATTTGCTAGAGCGGGCACCAGTAATATCTCCATATGTCCTGTCTCATGCTAGTAGAACCCAAAGGCATCCGTTTGCTCCAGGAACATAAAAGAAAATGACCTAATATAAATGTTACTGGTATTTGGCATAACAAATATGACACGAGCAGCTTGCCAGGCTTACCGTGCTGGTGGCATACTACCGTAGTCACCTCTGAATAAAGCATTTATTGATGAAATGCATGGCCGCTAGCGGCCTCGTGAGCCTGGCTGTGATAGTGTGGTGTGCTGGGTGGAGTTGTGACGAGAGGGAAGTCTGGAGCTGGAAGATAGTTGCCCCCATGGAGTGGGGGTGTCTGGCTTGTTGTGAGGCTCTGCTGGGGTAGCAGGCCAGGGCTAGAACCTGCCACACCTACCAGGCGCCTCATGAGCAGCTGGGCACAGGGAGAGCAAGGAGCAGCTCTGCCCCGTGTCTGAGAGTCTCTGGTTCAGCATACCTGGGCCGGATTAAAAAAGAAAATCACTTCTCGGCCTTTTGGCTAAGATCAAGTGTAGTTCCAAGCTTACTACTTTAAATGTCTTATTTTTATTTCTTCATTCTTCTTCCATTTTTGTTAATGAAAGCATAGTTTTTAACCAGGGTTCACTTGATGTTGTACATACTATGGTCTTTAAGAAATGTAAAATGTCATTCATTATATTATCAGAATACAGAATAGAGTAATTATTTTACACTGAAAATGTCCTGTTTCATCTATCACACTTCTCTGCCTCACCCCAGAACTTCTGTTGCCACTTACCTTTTTTTTCACTCTTAAATTTGTTTTTTACCAAAATTTTAGGTAGTAGAATCCTGTAGTAGATAATCTTCTCAGATGGATTTCTTCCACTTTGAAATAGGCATTTGATATCCTCCCATATCATTTTATATATTTGTTGTATGTGACTTATGTGAAGAGGGAAGAAGTAAGGCAGTGGCCTCAAGAAGGGAGTCTGCTGCTCTTCTGTCGAGCCACCTTGGACACCTAGGGAAGTGCCCGTGAGGGTAAAGACTGAGAAAGTCAGCCATAAGTACTTGGATGCAAGCCGTAAGTGCTTGCGTCCCAACAATTCTCCTTGGCATTCATCAGATTGCATCTCGGTCCACTTAATCTACATGGCATGGGAATTTATCCTTGCTACCTCAATTTCTCGTGGAGCTATAGAACTCAGGCTGGAACCAGGGGGCTGCTCTTTTCAGGAAATGGAAGATCATACTTAACTCCTGTCCAACTTCTTTACAGGATTGTTGCTTTCCTTCACCAAAAAGTAATTTTAAGAGGAGATACATAGTAAAATAAGACAGTTTTATTTAGAGATCAAAAGAAGGAAACAGAGAGTAATGCACTCAGTTAACAATTCTGGTTTCTCTAGAGTTGAAATAGCTGAGGTACCACCATAAAGAAATAAAAAAAATTACACATCTCAAATTGAAATGCAGGCAACACTCAAGAATGGGGAATTGTGCATTTGCCTTTGTAAAATTTGTTTTATAGTTTTCTTCCAGATTTTCCTTACTTGGAGGTAGACAGAAGTCTATTGCTATGACTTTGCTGTGTTGAAGAACATTGAACTTTTGATGTTCCACCTCCATGTTCTTTTCACAGCCTCTATGCTGCTGGAGCTTCTCTCTGCAGGGGGGTTCAGCCTTCTCCGGACTGGTGCCAGGCAGGTAAAGTCATATTAGCCTCACTCTTCTAGTTCCTATAAATAAAAAGTAGGGAAAGCTTTTATGCTTTGGGGAGGCTACTTTAGAGCTACTAGCAATAATTTCTTCAAATCATATCTTGGTTTTATTATTTCCTGAGAATTTATTGCCAATTTTCCCTGCTTTGTATCTACCTTCTTGCTTTAGACTGATAACTCATTTCTTGCTGAATAATATTCTATTCTCTTGATATATTAGACTTTGATTATCCAATAACTCATTGGAGGGCATCTAGATTGATTAAAAGTTTTGTCAAATATAAATAAAATCTATAAACAGCAAAGAATAGGAATTCCTGGGAATTGAAGCTTTCAGTTTAATTTGAGGAAGTACCAAATGTGATTGTTGAGTCTTTTACTAAGACTATACTAAACTTTATAAGAAAGCATCAAGATATCTTCCATTGTGGCTGCATTATTTTGCATTATGCATTACTATCAATCACTTGATCACTTGACATCCCGTTATTCATCAATTTGCTCGATCGTACACTAGTAATATTTCCATTTGACCCTATCACGTGCCAGTGTAGCCCAATGGCATCTGGTTGCTTCAGGAATACAAAGAGCCTCAAACCGCTCATTCAGTGTCTTGATGAAGAAGCCTGACCATCTTGTAGGTGGGCGGCCACGTGATCTTTTGGCATCCCGTGGGATCCAGTCGGTAACGGCTCTAGTCCAGCTGTTGTCTCCAAATCTCATTACATGTCCAGCCCATCTGATTTTTGATGCTTTGGCAAATGAGACAGTATCCCTGACTCTGGAACAGCGACGGAGGTCGGAGCTCTGGATTCCCTTCTTTCTCTAGTGAGGTTCGATATTCCAAGCATAGCTCTTTCGATTCCTCTTTGGGAGACCCAAGTAGCATTCTCATCCTGCTTTCTTAGGGCCCAGGTCTCTGAGGTTTATGTTAATGCATGGAGAACGGTGGAGTTGAAGAGGTGATAATTCTTACTGCTACAAATATCATTGGTATGTGATATTAGTGCTTTAGATATTAGCCTTTCAATGGACATGTAGTTGTACTTAAGTCTTGTCTTGTCTTTCCCTAATGACATGTGATGTTAAGATCTTGTCATTTAAGATGTGTGCGTGCCATCTGGATATCGCCTGTAATGAATTGTCTAGCATTGGTCCTATTTTTAAAATTGGATTGCTTGTTTTTCACTTATTTATAAAATTCTTTATATATTTTGGGTACAAATCCTTTATCACAATAATGTTTGACAAATGTTTTTTTCCTACCTTCTAGTGTTTCTTCTTTTCTAGTTTTCATAGTGCATTTAAGTGCGATAAAATACAACTTATGATTTTTTTAAATTTTTTATTATGTCACTGTGGGTTAGAAAATTACAAAGCCGTTTATGGTTGCTTTTAGTCATACAGTGTTGCAGCACCCACCCTTCCACAAGTGCCGGTTCCCATCACCAATGTCGCATGTTTCCCTCCCCACCCCACCTGCCTACCTCTATGGCAAGTATTTTCTTCTTTCTCTCTCTCTCTCTTTCTCTCTCTCCCCCTCTCTCTTTCATACACACACAAAGAGTTCTTTTAAACATTGGGGTTTACAATACATATATTGAGGGGTTATCAGGCATATCCCTTAATTGAATTTCAATACTCATTTGTTGGACTCTTAGCTGCTAACCTTAGGGTCCAGACTTACTGCCCAACAAGGCCCTAAGGGCAGGACCCAGAAATGGGCCCTGCCCATATGGTTACACACAAAGCATCTGTGTATATCCAAGCTAAGGTGAGGCAAAAAATGCCTATCAGACATTAGAAGTAATGTCTGATCACAGGAATATGTAAATCAAGATCCTTATCTTGCAAATGTTACCTTGCAATGCTAAATCTGTAATTGTCATTTGTTGTGAAGATTGTTATCTGTTACAATGGCCCAGGAGCTTGCAAATGTCCTGTGATATGTGCATGTACCCCCCTCCACCCAAATATTGTATAAAAGGCTTAAACTGTGCTCAGTAAATCTAGTGCTGCTATCCAGAACTCCCCTTTGCATGGGCATCCTTCTTTCTTTCCTTTCTCAGCAGCAGCGGCAAGGCAGAGTTTCTTCCAAGTCCATCCCTCTCCTTTTTCCTCAGGGATGACATCTGGCAAGATCAAGGTCTTACTCATTTGTGCCGAGGTCTGAGGTCTGCTGGCCAGGACCCCTGACACTCAGTTTTAGTTTAGCATCACCATTTCCAATTTTATTGGCAGACTCATCCCTTCGTTCTCTTGCCTAACCTCTGCCCCTCACACATTTGTGTATATTCCAACATTTAACAGTTCCTTCCAGAACTCTGTTTTACCTAGGCTTGGATATTAGTTATATATATTTTTTGAAAATATGGCATCATCTTTTTCTCTAATTTAGACAAAATGGAGATGAGTTATAGTACAAATGGAGTGAATATTAGTACAGCCACTTTCAATTCATGATTTTGAATAAAATTCATTTCTTCTATAAACATTGCCTTACAAATTCTCTGTCTATAAAATGATATTTTCCCAGCCTGAGTATGCTGGAAAATTTATGTAAGATTATGCATTGGTAATATCCTTTAAAATAATAAGATCCTATAAAATATTACTCCCCTTCATTATCAATATCTTGAAATGGATATGAGAGTTGCGAGTTATACTTGCCAGTGGTCATCACTATATCAATTTCTTATGAACTGTTGATATTCGAGGATGCTATATATATCACTTGATCACTTGAATCCCGTTATTCATCGATTAGCTCAGCGGGCGCCAGTAACATTTCCATTGGACCCTATCATGTGCCAATGTAGCCCAATGGCATCTGGTTGATTGAAGAATATGAAGAGCCTCAAACCGTTCCTTCAGGGTCTTAACAAGGATGTCTGACCATCTTGTAGGTGGGCGGCCACGTGACCTTTTGACATCCCATGGGATCCAGTCAGTAACAGCTCTAGTCCAGCAGTTGTCTCCAAATCGCATTACATGTCCAGCCCATCTGATTTTTTGAAGCCTTGGCAAATGAGACAGTGTCCCTGATAATGGAATAGCGACGGAGGTCAGAACTCCAGATTCCTTCACTCACTTGAGTGAGGCGTGATATTCAAGCATATCTCTTTCGATGCCTCTCTGGGAGACCCGAATAGCATTCTCATCCTGCTTTCGTAGGGCCCAGGTCTCTGAGGCGTCTGTTAATGCAGGGAGAATGGTGGAGTCGAAGAGATGTGCCCGGAGCCGGAGGTTCTTTGTCCTTTTAGCTATTTCTTCGATGCCTTTGAAGGCATTCCATGCCTCTCTTTTCCTCCTGCGCAGCTCAGGTTTTAGGTCGTTCATCAAGTAGAATTTTGCACAAAGGAGACGGTGGTCCGATCCTGTTTGGAATTTGGGGACGACAGCAACATCGGTCAGACAAAACCGTCGATTGAAGATGATGTGGTCAATTTCATTGTGGAACTGTCTGCCAGGAGATTCCCATATCCAACGTTTCGCTTCAGCCTTCTGAAACTGTGAGTTCCCTTGAATAGTCTTGGTGGACATGATGAACTCAGATAGTCTCTCACCCTGTTCGTTCCATTCCTAGGCCATGGGTTCCAATGTGGAGTTCTTCAGCCGATCTTCTCGGTCCTATCTTGGCATTAAAATCACCAACTATGATCTTGTAGAAGGTGTGATCTTTTTTTATAGAACTCCTCCAATTCCATGTAGAATTTCTCAATTTCATCTTCTTTGTATGTGGATGTTGGTGCATAGACAATGAAGATAGAAATTGCTGGCAGTGGGCCACATCTCCTCAAGTGTAATCGTCCTATTCGGTTTGTTAGGCATTCAAATAAATCAATGTTGACAGCCATGTTCGTGTTCACAAGGACACCAACGCCACCGGCGCCTCTTTCATCACATGTTCCAAGGAACAGTGTCAAATACAGCATGATGCAACTGATGCCTCCTTGTCTCAGTCAGACCAATGATGTCGTACTTGATCTTTTGCACTTGCACCATCAGATCCTCAATATATGCTTCCGATGCCAGCGTACCTGCATTGAAAGTACAGACAGTCATTTTAGTCCTTCTTCGTTTTGGCAGCCTAGGACAGCTGTGAAATTTTATCAGGCACTGCTTATTTGCCTTTCTTACTGCTGCCGCACTAAGGGCTCTTTCGGGGTCAGGAAAATAAACATTTTTGTTACTGGATTTGGCATATCAAACACGCATCCGACAGCTTGCCAGGCTCTGCCATGCGGGCGCTATATTCTCATTACTTTGTGGGGGCTCTCTCAGAGGGGTGGGTAGAATGTTTATGGTAATTTGGAGGTAAATTGCGCGGCCGCTGTCGCGGTCTCTGCTCTGCTCTGTGCTGGTTTCTGCTCTGCCGGGTGTACCTGTGTCTTAGGCTCAAGCATTCCTGGGCTTGAAATACTCTCCTCTGAGTATTTTATATATATATATATATATATAATGTGTATATATATATACATATATATAGCATCCTAAAATATAACAGTTCATATATATCTCAATATAACAGACTTGAGATATAAATCATGAGTTTGTTTATATATATATATACATATATATAGCATCCTCCAATATAACAGTTGACAAGAAACTGATATATGTATATGTATATATATATATATATATCTGTGAGTGTATACATATATATCATACATATATATCACTATCACTATCTTCCGTTAATCATCTATTTGTTAGAGCGGGCACCAGTAATATCTGCATATGCCCTGTCTCATGCTAGTAGAACCCGAAGGCATCCGCTTGCTCCAGGAACATAAAGAGCCTCAAACAGTTATATTAGGTCACGGGAATGACCAAATATAAATGTTACCTGTAATTGGCATATCAAATACTACGAGCAGCTTGCCAGGATTGCCATGCGGGTGGCATACTGTTGTAGTCACCTTTAAATAAAACATTTCTTGATGAAACGCTGTGATAGTCTGGTCTGCTGGGTGGAGTTGTGACAAGAGAGAAGTCCGGATGTTGAAAATGGTGGGCCCCATGGAGTAGGGGAGGGTGGTCTGGCTTTTTTGTGAGGCTCTGCTGGGCTGACAGGCCAGGGGCTAGAACCCGCCATGCCTCCCGGGCACCTCACGAGCAACTGGGCACAGGGAGAGCAAGTAGCAGCTCTGCCCCGTGTCTGAGAGTCTCTGGTTCAGCATACCTGGGCCAGATTGAAAAAAAAAAAACTGCTGCATGGTGGCTGTGGATGATCCAGGCTGTGATAGTCTGTTCTGCTGGGTGGAGTTGTGACGAGAGGGAAGTCGGATGTGGAAGATGGCGGGCCCCATGGAGTAAGGGAGGGTGGTCTGGCTTGTTGTGAGGCTCTGCTGGGCTGACAGGCCAGGGCTAGAACCCACCATGCCTCCCGGGCGCCTCCACGAGCAGTTGGGCACAGGGAGAGCAAGTAGCAGCTCTGCCCCCATGTCTGAGAGTTTCCTCCAATATATATAGCATCCTCCAATATATATGTATATATATGGTGTGTGTGTGTGTGTGTGTGTGTGTGTGTGTGTGTTGGGACACAGTCCACCCCCTCAACCCTCTAAGTTCTCAGGGTGATGAATATCCAAAAAATAGTGTCAGACACAGTAGTAAAGGGACAAAAGTTAAATACTTAAATAAAAGCAAATTTAGTGTGTGGAGAATTTACATGGTAGAAAATTTGGGCAGATGTAGGATATTTTTCCTGTGTTAGGGGACTTACAGCATCCAGGATGGGAATGTTCTTCATACTATGAGGGAACAGAGATTACTTCATCTTTACTCAGAGAATAAAAAATATGACTGTTGTATAGCTAGAGTGAACGTGTTCACTGATAAACCTGGATGACAACCCTCTTTCCCATTAGATTTTTTAGATTTTATGTATGTGAGTGTGAGTGAGTGTGTGTGTGTGTTTGTGTTTAGTGATTAGTAATTAAGTAAAGATCAAAGGAATGAGGTGGAGCAAAAGTTTCTTCTTAGCCTTTAGGGCTTTCCTGCTCTTAACAGTTTCTCCTTTGGTTCAGGAATTTCATTGATCCCTTGTTTTCATATCAAGGTAACACTTATTGCAAATACGCTATTCTGAACATACTCAAAAAGCCCATCTGACCATTTGGGAGACTGGTCTTGATGCAGGTGAGGCAGAAGCAGCGGTGGCAGGTCTCTGATCGATCGTAATTCCCAGGTCCTTCAATATTTTCAAGAATGAAAATATTGAATAATAAAGATGCTCAAACTCAGAATTAGAAAGTAGAAAAGTTTATTGGAAAGTAGAGGAGAAAGGAAAGGAGCTCCCCTTGTGGGGAGGGACTTAGTATAGGACTAAGTTAAAGCAAGTGATTGTATAGGCTCTTTAAAGGCCTCCTGCATTGTTATCAACCAAGTATTATGGAGAATGACAGAAATCTTCAGGGTGGTCTGGCTGGTTTGGGTCTTTCTGGCTATCCGCCTCAGGTATTGTTTGTTATCTTAGTCTTGGGACTCTTGGTTCCAAAGAGAATTGTATGATTCTGGGAAAGTCGGGAATGTTAGAGATAGGGCCTTAGATGAGGTGGGGTGGGTTAATGGGAGAACTGGAGCTGCTGACAAGGGAGAAACTGTGGGCTTCTCTAAGGTTGGCAAGGGGAAACTGAGGCTTCTCTCAGGTCGGCAAGGGGAAACTGAGGCTTCCTCCTTCAGTCTCATGTATATAAAGATAAATTAAAATGAATTTTGAAGGTAATTTAAGCTATTCACAGCAAATAAAATTAAATGAGAGGGTAAATGATTTTTGTGTGTGTATGTGTGTGTGTGTGTGTTTATGCATCAGTCTAGTTAACTCAGATGGGCACACTTAAAAAATAAAATGAGAGGACGGAGCCATAGTCCAGCAGGTAGGGCATTTGCCTTGCATGCGGCCGGACCCAGGTTTGATCCCGGTATCCCATATGGTCCCTTGAGCACCAACAGGAGTAATTTCTGAGTGCAGAGTCAGGAGTAAACCCTGAGCAATGCCAGGTGTGACCCCAAAAGCAAAAAAATAAATAAGAACAAAAATAAAATAAAATAAAATGAGTATTATATTTTAATCCTAAAATTTTGCTTGCCAGAGAGAATAATGGATTTTTAGAATCTCCTCCCTAACTATTATAAATATGAAGGTAATCCTTAATAGTTCAAGTCCATTTAGGTGGAGGTTTTTGAACCATTCTGTGAGGTCCCTGAAGTTTCAAAATATCTATACAGTATTAGTGTACATGTGTGTTTGATGTGAGGAACAGATCTATCTGAACTCTATGCTGTCTCCTTAATCTACCAGAATAACTGCTTGTTTTATGAGTTATATTTCTTTTTTTTTTCATATATGCATGGAAGTTGTTAACTCCTTTCTTTATTCTTCCAGTTCCCAATGTTCTTCATAAAGAACTACTTTAAAATGATCACGATTTAGATACACAGTAATTATTTTCTCTACTTTTCTTCACATTTTACATACAAGGTTACGCAACTTGCATTCACATCATCACCTTATTCACATCAGGGCTCACTTCAGGGCTTACTCCTGGCTCTGTAATTAGGGATCATTCCTGGCAGGATGAGTTATTTTTCAAGGTATGCTGTCTATTAACACAATGTTTGATATTTTATTTGTCAAAATCAAACTGCAGTCCAAGAAACTGGATCATGTTTTCAGCTTATTTCTGGGAGAAGCATTAAAGTCATTCGGTGTTTAATTTTATTAGAAGGTCATTGGCTTTAATGTCCTGGGTATGGTGATTGAACAGTGAAATATTCTCACCTTAAACCTTTTGTTTTTATGACTCCTATGACAGCCGCTATATCTTATCACTGATTCAACTGATGTTGAATGGTACTTATGCTCAAACCCTAATATGTTTTCTTTCTCACATGATTTATAAAGCTGGCCTTTATTGTTTGAAAGCCAAGGATATGAATACAGACTTGAGATATAAATGATGAGTTTGTTTAGTATTCTCTACTTTATACAAAGAGAAAACTTTAAAAGTTCTGAGAAGTAATAGTTGTATGAGTGAGAATATAATGACACCCCCCAATGAATATATTCAGTACATTAACTTTAGATATTGAATCCGTTAATTTATATTGAACTAGTTTTAGAAATAATGCTTTACACTTATAGCTCTGCCTCCTATCACAGATCACATCTACTTCCAAAATTTTTTTAATTCATGTCATTTGCCTTCATTCATCTCACTTTTTTAATCTATTCTAAGTATATATATATATATATTATAATTAACCTCCTAGAATGCCAATCCCATAATATCACTCCATCATTTAAATTTTTCTTATTCTAATATATATTGTAGTGTTGTTTTGGTGTCACACCTAGCAGTACTCGGGAACTAGTCCTGACTCTGTGCTCAGGGATTATTCCTGATGATGCTCCTGTGTCGGGAAGGCCGCCGGGTCCCCGACAGTGTCAGGACTGAGGTTGTCTTCTACCTCCGAGGACGCCGGGAGAACAGATGATAACTCACGAGTCCGGTGCAGTTCCAAAAATGGCTTTTAATAGTACAAAAGCTCTTCCACAGCACTCCAATATAATGAACAAACTTTAGCTCTGGTCCGAACTTAGACCATACAAAAGAGCCTAAGTCTCCCACCAAAGAGAGAGAGGATCTCACCCAAGCTGAGTCCTACCCAGAAGGAGGAGCAAAAGGCCAAAGAGCAAAAAGCCAAAAGCAAAAGGCCAAAAGCTGCAGGACCCAAAAGCTGAAGGCTGAGGAACCAAAAGGCAAAAGGTGAAGCGGCTTCAAGTTAGCCCCTTATATACACCAAAGTAATCCAATCGGGAGGGTCATGTCAACAAAGAACTCTAAACAGAGTGTAGTGGCACACCTTATTGCAGGTATAAACAAAGGTTATGCCAAGGACTAAGGAGATTATCTCTTATGTAAAACACTGGAGAGAAAGAGATGATATAAAGCAATACATCTTAACTTCATGAGCTTCATGTAATCTAGATGGTACCCACAAGGTCCCTTATCTGCACCAGGGTGATTCTGAGTATCTTGTTCTCTGTACTGAAAGGGTCACTCTCGCCTGCTTAGAGCAAACTAGTATGATCCTTCCTATAGTCTTCCTATAGCCAGGGTGGTAGTCTCCTGGTAAATTCTAACTGTCCCACGCTGGGTGCAGTGGGTATAAAGAGGAGCTGTGCCCAATCTAGAAAACATAGAAGTCTTAGTAGATGTATAAGTCAGAAGTTATTCAATCAAGGGGACTTCTGTAACTGCCAAACCCTCTAGCAGTGTTTACATAGAAGAGAAATCTCATTAGAATGAACCTTGACTTAAGCAGATTAAGCTGGGAGTGGGCAAAACAACAAAACTCCCAGAATAGCTAAATCTGTCCTCCAACACTCCTGGGACCATATATGGTGTCTGACGATGGGGTCAGCTCTCTGCAAGGCAATTACTTTTCACCTGTACTATCTCTCTCACCTTATTGCAATACTATTACAAATAACTAGATATGACTAAGAACCAAGGAATATTAGAAAAAAACATGAGTGTCAATTGACAGATTATTGACTAAAGATTATTTTATATTAATACTACAGCACACTTTGGTGATAAAAATGGTTTGTTATTTTCAAAAGTCTAGAAGAATACAGAGAGTTTTGTGCAGTGAAATATTTCAGAAGTACACAGAAAGTCCTGAATGAGTTCATCTGTGCATGTAACATATGGAACACATTTAAAGAACACAAACTGGAGATATTGATAATAGAAATTGTGCTACCTGAAGAGAAGGAGGTGTGAGGAAGAGATGTAGTAGAATGAGGTAAAACTTTTTGAAAGGACTACTTATATCAAGTCCACATTCAATAACATTACATAAAGTTGCCAACATATTTTGCTTATTTTTAAAAGGTTCACATTCTGTCAGTTAATAATTTTCAATTTATTCTCCTTTGTTCATGCTTTGTTTCCTACTATCTGGTTCATTCTATCCAAATAAATCACATTCCCTCTTTTAGATTCATTATTACATTGGTCTGCATCTATCGCTATCCTTGGAAAAATATTAGCTCCTACTACTTGGCTTGTATCACTGTATCACTGTCTTCCCGTTCATCATCGATTTGCTCGAGCGGGCCCCAGTAACATCTTCCATATGTCCTGTCTCATGCTAGTAGAGCCCAAGGCATCTGCTTGCTCCAGGAACATAAAGAGCCCCAATCCATTCCGGAATGAGGTCTATAATTGTTATTGGTATTTGGCATATATCAAATACAACACGGGTAGCTTGCCAAGCTCTGCCGTGCAGGTAGCATACTCTTGTAGGCACCTCTAAGTCCAGCATTTATTGATGAACCGTGCAGCCGCAAGCGGGCCGCGTGAGCCGGGCGCTGATAGGCTGGTCTGCTGGGTGGAGGTCTGACGAGAGAGAAGTCCGGATGTGGAAAATGGAGGCCCTCATGGAGTGGGGGGGTCTTCTGGCTTGTTGCGAGGCTCTGCTGGGATGGTGGGCCAGGGGCTAGAACCCACCATCCCTCCCGGGCGCCTCATGAGCGGCTGGTCACAGGGAGAGCCAGTAGCAGCTCTGCCCCATGTCTGCAAGTCTCTGGACCGGCATACCTGAGCCGGATTTAAGAAAGACTGCTGCAGGGTGGAACTCGATGAGCCGGGCGCTGATAGGCTGGTCTGCTGGGTGGAGGTCTGACGAGAGAGAAGTCCGGATGTGGAAAATGGAGGCCCTCATGGAGAGGGGGTTCGCCTGGCTTGTTGCGAGGCTCTGCTGGGATGGTGGGCCAGGGCTAGAACCCACCATCCCTCCCAGGCGCCCTCATGAGCGGCTGGTCACAGGGAGAGCCAGTAGCAGCTCTGCCCCATGTCTGCATTTACTGTCCCAATTACTTTTAGAATGAAGGAATGTGGAGAGAACACACCACTCAGTTTAATTTTTAGGTAAAATTTTATAAGCTAAACTTTTCATTAGCTACTTAGTCTGCCAGCATGTTTTTCCCTCTTTATTTAGAGCACTGAATATTGATGTTTATGATAATGCTTGATTAGGTATTTGTGATCTCATCTTTTTTTCTTAATTAATATACACCTTATACATTTTCATTCTATTTGGCAATTATAAATACATATCAATATATGTAATGATTTTGGTATAAAGCACTGTGGTTAGTGCTTTCTATGCCAATGAGGAAGAAAAGACATTGAAATTTCCATTTGTCCTTCCCTAACTATTTCCCTCTTCATTGTTATTTACAGCGAAGAGTTAAGCAGCTATAGCTGCAAATGTTATTTGTTAATAATCTACTAGGCAGTTTTCCTGTCTCTGGAATAGACATGTTTCTCATTCTATTCTATTTATTGTATTTGATTGTAAATTGAATAAATAAGATCATGTGATATTGACTAGAACTCAAAGCAAATGAGCAAGGAAACTTAAGAGAAAAGAATAAATGTCAAGTATAGCACTGCTTTTTCCTCTCAACTATATAATTTATGTAATATTTGGTCAATGCATTAACTGGAAGATATGAAAAAGAGTTTCAAACAAAAAAATTCGGGTGTTATTTTTGTGCCATACCCAGCTGTAGTTGGGGCTTACTCCTGGTTTAGTGCTTAGGATTTCTCCTGGCAGTGTTTGGATAACCATATGCATTGGAAAACATTAAACCAGGGTCTTCCACTTGGAAGGACAATCTCTTAACCCCCATAATGTATCTCTGTCTCCTAAACAAATTTTTTTTCATCATAATTGCATTTTAGGTTGGGGATCTGGTTCAGTGGTAAAATTCATATCTTATGCACATGAGGCTTTGAGTTTGGTCCCTAGACCTGAAAATTGTATATTTAAAATTTATCACATGTTAGGATTTATATGAAATATATAAATTTCGTATCTTCAAATTTTGCAATGTCTAAATGAGTCTAGACTATCAAATGGAAAGGTATAAAAGTAGTTATGAAAAAGCTTTTGGAGATCAATGTAGTATTTGAAGTCTTGGGTAACAAATATTAAACAGAATTTCTTAGGGATCAAAATTGGTCAGATGATATACTCTTTAAAATTGTATGTGGTTAATATTTGTTGTCAAATTCTTATAGAGGAGAAGCAAGTACATTTTGGATTTAATCAGGCTCCAGATAATAGAAATGCCACTTGTGAACCTTGAAGGACACAGCAGGACTTGTCTATGCTTATTAATTAGATAATGTTGGTAAAGCACTCTAAATATGAATAGTGGTATATAAAGACTAACTTTGTTATTAGGGTCATTAAGCATGAATTAATGTACACTTATGGAACTGATTAATCTTTCTTCATTTTAATGGGCTGAATTTTTCTCACTGTAGATTCCCTTATGATTTTACAACTCCCATTGACTTTCTAGTTATGAGTTTCTAAAGCCACACAAACGTGGGTGTTCTGTAATCAACTGGAACATTATTATACTTTAATCTAAATGATGTACATACATTCTCTGAATTAAGATATAGGGCATCATTTTTGAATTTCAAAACTAATGTCACTATTATTGTCTTATCAAATATTGTAATTATCCCCTCCTCTGAGTCTATATATTTCATTTATTTTTAAAATTAGAGTGTGACAGAAATTAACCACCAGTGGGAAACAGTTTGGTACCTAACTATAATAAGATTTCATATAACATTGAATTGGAATGGATAATCTTATTTATGCTTTTATATGCTCTAACTGTGGAATACAGTATGAAATCAGTAAATAACATACTTCCTCTCATTTGTGTGACAGTTTTATAAAGTACTGGGGCTGGGATACAGCAGGCAGTATTGGACTCCAGGTTCCACCCCCAGCACCACAAGGCAGCCTGAGCATTTCTGGGTGTGGTCTTAGTTTTCTCCCCAGCACTAGCACTGCAGAGCTTGGGCAGCAATGCACCCTTGACCCTAGCTCTGAACATTTAAGCAGATTAACTAAATATCCCAGGCACCCAGAGCACCCAAGAGGCACTTTCCCTTCCCCAAAATGTTTACAAATAACATTCACATTCATTTTCTCATGAAATTCTTACAAAACTGTAGTGGGTATTATATTCTCTATTTTATAGATGAGAGGAATTTAAATAATTTATAGGAAGAGGTAGAGATGGATCTCACTGCAGACTTTCTTTTTCTTTTTTCTTTTATTTTTCTTTTTCTGTCACACTGGACAATGCTCAGGGGTTACTCCTGGCTCTGTACTCAGGAATCACTCAAGGGACCATATAGGATGCCTAATATCAAATCTGGGCTGGTCACGTGAAAGTACTTGGTTCTTTCAATTTCTTCTCTTTTTTTCTTTCCCTCCCTCCCTTCATCTCTTTCTCACTTTCTCCCTCTTCCCTTTCCCTCCATCCTTTCCATCCATGTTTTTCTTTCCTCCCTCCCTTCCCTTATCTCCCTTCCCTTCCTTTCTTCCTCCCTCTCTTACCTCCTCCCTCCATCCCTTTTCTTCCCTTTCTTTATATTCTTCCTTCTCTCCTTTCCTCCTTCCCTCTCTCCCTCCCTCTCTCCCTCCCTCCCTCCCTCCCTCTCTCCCTCTCTCCCTCCCTCCCTCCTTCCCTCTCTCCCTCTCTCCCTCCCTCTCTCCCTCCCTCCATCCCTCTCTCCCTCCCTCTCTCCTCCCTCCCTCCCTCCCTCCCTTCCTTCCTTCCTTCCTTCCTTCCTCCCTCCCCTCCCTCCCTCCCTCCCTCCCTCTCCTCCCTCCCCCCTCCCTCCCTCCCTTCCTTCCTTCCTTCCTTCCTTCCTTCCTTCCTTCCTTCCTTCCTTCCTTCCTTCCTTCCTTCCTTCCTTCCTTCCTTCCTTCCTTCCTTCCTTCCTTCCTTCCTTTCTTCCTTCCTTCCTTATGGTGGCATATGGGGCAGAGCTGCTACAAGCTCTCCCTGTGCTCAGCTGATTATGAGGTGCCTGGGAAGGCGGGTTGTAGCCCTGGCCCACCATCCCAATAGAGTCTTGCAAGAAGCCAGAGGAACCCCCACACCATGAGGGCTGCCAATTTCAACATCTGGACTCCACAGTTTGTCAAAGCTCCACCCAAGAGGAAATCTGATCTCTCCACATTGCGGTTCATCAGTAAATGCGTGAGATGAGAGCCTACTCCTGAGAGTATACCACCCGCACGGCATAGCCTGGCCAGCTACCCGTGTTGTATTGATATGCCAAAAACCAGTAACAATCATATACCTCATTCCCATTACCTTGAATGGTCTGAGGCTCTTCGTGTTCCTGGAGTGATAAAATGTCCTTGGGCTACACTAACATGTGACAGGACGTATGGAGATGTTACTGGTGCCTGCTCAGGCAAATCAATGAACAATGGAAAGAGAAGTGAAGACATGAAGTGGTAACATTGAATTGACTCTAAATTTTTCATTTTTGTAACCAATGGACAAAATGGGAAACATACTTATATGTAAACTAAAAGCCTTAAGGTATTTAAATATTAGGAATACAGAATTTCTAACCTCTTTAGTTCTAAACATTTTCTATCAAAACTTTATATTATTTGGGAAATGTTTGTTGCCACTCATCAAATCTTTAATAATGAGATTTGTCTCCAGTGAGATGTTCTATATTTTATTTGTATTTAATGACATGTATGATACTAACAAGTACCTGTTTTTAAGACATTTTACTATGTTTAATTGTGATATATTTTCTTCTAAATATCAAAATGAATTTTAATTGAAAAACAAATCCTATAAATATAGTGGGCTAAAAAATAAAATTGTTTCTGCTCTGTTAAAGTATATTTACTATTGGATCTCAAGTGATAGTGGTAGCTGTTTGCCTTGCACATGGCTGACCTGGTTTGATCCCTGGCATCTTATATAGTGCCTTAGCACTACCAGGAGTTATCCGTGATCACAGAGCTAGGTGAAACCCTTGAGCATCTCCTGGTGTTGTATTATCTGTTAGCCCTGAGTTTTTGATTGCTAATGCGAGATTATTTTTTCTCTTTCTTATATCTTTTACATATGTTTAGGCCAAGGGATTTGTTTCTTCTGTAAACACAAAAAAGATTCCCAGGCAGCTCAGTGTTGTGTTATTTTAACTCTAAATTATTTACCCCTGGGATTTGGCCATATTTTCCAACTATAAGCCCCATATCCATTTAGATTGCATCTAATTCCTCATTCCCCTATAGAGGTTCCTACCAGAGACCAAATGGCACCAGGAAAAAGAGTCTACTGTGACTATGAAATGGGATAACTTTTAAAGGAAGACACCTGCTCTGACTCAAGGATTAGATCAAGGTCATATTAAGCTTCTTATAAGCCTTGAATGGCCTTGCAGGGAAGCAGAGCACTTTAGACTTGACTTCGAGCAGAGCGAGACAGTTGTTGAAGACAGGACCCTGAGGGGGGATGAAGAGATCAATCTGGCATGGACAGCATAGTTTGATCATATGACATGATCTCCATATGAAAGGTTACTCTATATATTTAATCTTGGGTGTAGTTATATATGCCTGCCCCCCCTTACAGTGTTTATACAAAAGAATTAGATATATTATAGAAATGAATGTTTACTAGTCTGGAAGCCAGAAGGGAATGCTCTGCTTCCGAAGACCTCTTAGGTCTTGGGAAGCAGAGACATGGCCCCCATGAGGTTTTTTTCACCAAAACTGGTTTCCACCTCAATGTGGAGGAATAAGTATACACCTTTGTGTAAGACCTGCCCCAGTTGGCAGAGTTTTTTAGCTTTTTGCAGTTTGAGGGTCAGGTGTGTGAGTCTGTCCCCCAGTGTGGTATGGCAGTGTGTGTAGCAGTTGGTATGGAGTGAAGTTGGAAGAAGTAAAGCTTTTGAATTTTCTAAACTGGGCTTATGGCTCTTTGTTCATCAGCTAGAGGGAACGCTCATTGGCCACAAGCATGACCCAGGTACCGTAAGGATCCCAATGTAGTTGGAGACCCCAAACAGCCTCAATATCTGTTGTTTCTGGGTGGGCAGAGTAGAGAGCCAGAGATGGCTCCAAAACAAAACAAAAATTAATACGAAGAAAATATAACTGACAAATACCAAACCAAGTGTGATATAGTATGCAGCTATAGTTGAACAAGCATTCTAGAAAATCTGTGAGTTCAAGCCAGGAGATAACAATGAAGCGACACCATTACAGACTAGATTAGATGCTTTCAGAATATCCAGCTTGTCTTCAAAATAAGTAGATGATAAATTTTAGTGTAGAGCTTAAAATTTCATGGTTTTACTTTTAGATCTTTAAAACTTTTACTTCAGGTCTTCAGCTCCTTAAGTGATACATGAGAATAAATGAATACAAAGACCTTCATCACCTTCTACTAGTTTATATATTATCTATCTGTCAATCATCTATTAGTCATCTGCTTATATATCTAGGGTCTGGGGGAGGGCGTCATTCCCAAGCAATACTCAGAGTGTCTGAGGTTCACCCTTGGTGTACTTAACCAACTGGAGTGGGGAATACACTCCTTAGGCTCAACGATACAGTCCTTGGTGGCCAACAGTGCTGACTTCCCTATTCCTGGCACTTCTGGGACTTCAAGAGCTATACCTGGTGGTACTGTGAGGGATTATACAGTGCCAGGATTTGAACATATGTTCTCAAACATGTAGCACATACACTTTTGTTCTTTAAGGTCTCACCCTTCCCTCTCCACCTCTTTACCTTTGTGAGTTTGTGTGTATATTTGTGAGTGTATCTTGTTTTTTGGGTTACACTCTGCGGTGCTCAGGGATTGTTTTTGGCAATAATTTTTTTGATCAATCCTGGCAGTGCTTGAGGCATCATATGCAATTTGGGAGATTTCAACTGGGGTTAACCACAGGCAAGTAAATTCCCTAAACCCCTATCTTAACTCTCTAGGTGTGTTATAGAGCTAAACTTCAGAGATTCTGTGCAACACTTTTCTGATATAGTTATTTATAATTTATTATGTGAGACTATTTGGAATTTAAGTTTTAGATACACATTGGTTAGCTTGAAAAACAGCTTTCTATCAAGTGCATTATGGTACTCACAAAATTGAATGTATTCATTAAATATCTATTTATTATTTTGAGGAAAGGTGGCACATTATAAACATTTAGTTCTTAATTAGTGACCTTTATATTTGTTGAGAAGATTTTCTGTTCCCTAAATTCATCTCTGTAATTGGGTTGAGTAATTATTGAGGGAAATAATTCTGCAGTCCTCGTTATAGAAAATTACTGCAATCAACTTAATTTTATCTTTATTTAATTTATTCTTACTTTTTTGATACCATGTGTTTTATGAGTACACACTATAAAATAAAAAAGTCATTTCTAGATGATAAAAGCACAATGGCTAGTTTCATGTGTTAAAGTGGCTATAGTGCTAACTTTTCCACTGAGCACTGGTGCAGGTGCTACTTCAATGTATTTGTTGGTGAAAGTAACATAAGTCAGTTGACTTCATATCTAAAAGGTTGTTGTAGATAATTTGGGTTAACTTGTTTTTATTAGTTGAAAGGATCTATGAAGATGACTGAAGTTTCCCTGTGGAAGAAGAAATGCAGATTTTTGAACTATGACAGCAGCTCCTGCTGTTTCTGATGTTCTGCAAGTAGATTTCAGTCTTGGTTAATTGACACTACAAGTGCATAAACTGATTCCTAGTACTGCTTAATAGATAGGTATAAATATGGATGGGTATAAGATGAGATAGGTGAATAGAAGGTAGATTGGTAGGTAGGCAGGTAGATAGATAGAGCTATAGAAGGATATATGATAGAAATAGATACATGATACATTGGTCACAAATTTTGATTCTTTCAGTAGACTCCTGAGTGACATAAGCTATTAGTCTATTCACCACCATATAGTCATAATTGCCTTATAAATGGTATACACCATTAGTCAACTCACCACCAAATATTTGTAATTTGTTTATCACTGTCTTTCCCGCTCATCATCAATTTGCTCTAGCGGGCCCCAGTAACATCTCCATATGTCCTGTCTCATGCAAGTAGAGCCCAAGGGCACCTGCTTGCTCCAGGAACATAAAGAGCCTCAAACCATTCCATCAGGCCATGGGAATGAGGTCTATAATTGTTACTGGTATTAGGCTCTGCCGTGTGGGTAGCATATTACTATTTGGGTAGCAAATTTGATTATAAGTAGTGATTGATAAAACATGGTTTATGAAACTTTAGCATCATAGCACCGTGAGAACCTTGGAGTGATGGCCAGGCTAGCCAGTTTCTAGAAATAGTGAAGTACTGGCCTGCAAAAGCTTCTTTCATATGGAAATTACACAGTGTTGAGACTGATCTCAGCTACCTCCTCTGGGCTTTCATACTCAAGGCCTCTCCTGCCCAAATTATCCTAGGAAGTGATACTAGAGAACTAGGGACAGTTTTAGTCCTTCAGAGCCGAAATGAAGTGATTTAAACAAGCAATTGTAAGTTTGCTTGCTTTGCTGATTTTCCATGGAAACAAAAATAAAGGCTTACCACATCTTTACCTCCTTACTTTGCTTCATATAGTCCTATATTTCCATTGCTAGCTTGTCAGGCCCCCTTATGGAGGCACGTGTTCCCTCCTACGAGCTCAGTTAATTGACAACTATTTTTAAAATATATTATCTCCTCATTCATTGTCTCACATATCTGATAATAACAAAATATACATTTTGAAACTGAGTGCAGAGCCAGGAGAAAATACATCTGAAAATATATCTGAAGGATATATTCTTCAGATATATATATATATATATATATATATATATATATATATATATATATATATCTGAAGAATACATTAGAGTCAAGCCATGTTTTACTGTAGTTTAATGCTCTGAATTGTGAATTCATCTTGCTTTAAGAATGTTTAATTGGTAGTCATATATTTATATACTCAGGTTTATTGTTCACGTATTTGTTTTTAATCCAATATATGACTTCCCAATTATGTTTTAAAGCTCCCTTTGATAACTTTACAGTAATAAAACTGTGGAATATATTCTCCTGGTTATCAATTAGTACTTAGCTGACTTTATATTTGGGGTCTACTTCTAGAATGCCAATTAACTTAATACATAAAATAGTCACATATCTATTTCTAAGAGTGTGTTGAGAGACCATTTTTACCACAGTTGGTTTGTTCAATCATTTATTTGTTTATGTGGAGGTAGTTTTGTAAGAAATATTCTCTTTTCCTCCTGTGATTCCTTTGGCTGACCAAATAGTAAATTGGCATTATAAAATAGCAAAAGAAAAGAAATTCTATATGTTTGAAGAGCTGTAAGATATGAATTCTCATTATGATTAAAATAATATATAGCAATTTGCTAAAGAAGAAAAAAAATCTGTGAAGAATGGATAGGACAAAGACTGACTGAAGATTTTTAGAAAGCTAGTGAACTAAACAGCTACCTCAGGACTCCCGTCTCTGTCTCTCTTTCTCTCCATCTCTGTCTTTCCAATATAGTTCTGGAGGTAGGAGAAACTCCCAGAAGTGCTCAGGGAACCATGCAAACCACGTGACCCAGACTTTTTTAGTATCTACTGACTCTCCTGTTTCTTCTTCTGTTGTTAGCTTGTCTTAGGGTCACATCCAATGTTGATTTGGGGTTACTCCTTGTTCTGCACTGGAGAATTACTGCTGGCAATCCTCCGGGGTCCATATGGAATGTGGGGTCAAACCCAGGTCACTATTGTGCAAAGCAAATGCCCTCCTGACTGTACTATCGCTCTGACCCCATCTTCTGTCTATTCCTGATGAAAAAGTTACGTCTCCAACTTTTTGAATTAAGAATAATATCTTTACATAGACATTTATTTCTTAATTTGAGGAAAACAAAGTGTTAGAAAAAATCTCTGCTATTACAAGAAAGGGAGATTTGGAGTATAATTCATTTACCTTGTTGTTTTGACTTTTGGGGTCACACCGTGTGATGCATAGGTTTACTCCTGGCTCTGCACTCAGTAATTACTCATGTAATGCTTGAGGGATCATGAGATCCTACCTGGTTGGCCAATTGCAATGCAAATGCCCTACTTGCTGTCCTATCACTCTGGCCCATACCTTTTGTTTTCTTTTAACTCAAAATCAGTGGTTTGCTTTAGCTCATATCTCGAGCCTGATCTGGGTCTCAATACTGTTAGTTTGACTTCTCTGCTTAGTATTTATCTGCTTGGCAGTTTGGCCTCAGACAGACATATCAATAAAAAAATAATCAAATGGGAGGCTTAGTTTTATGGCTATAAAACCAGTGAATACGTGTAATTAAAAAAATTATAGCATGTTAATATGTGGTACATGACTAAAAGCAACCAATTCACCATTGAGCTGCTTTCTTCATGCTGAATTTGCTTTCATACATATTTTTCACTGTCTCTGGCCTGGGAAGTTTTATGTTTGATTTTTTGCAATATTGAACTCTTGTAATTGAGTGTTTTTGTAATTGTTTTATTGTCATAAATGTCTTGTTTTTGAACCAATAGAAAATTAAAAGTGCGAAAATGATGAATTATTAAGCAGAGAAAGTAAAAATTTTAATCCATTTGACTGTTCATTATATTTAATTCAATTATCAAACAAAATTAAAAGCTAAACATAAAATTTTACAGATCTGCAATTAAATACAAATTTTGAAAAATGAGGTTTAGTGATAATTTTTTTTAATCTGTGGTTTAATAATTAATAATGCATATCTTAAAATTGAATGCTTCATTGCCCAAGCACTGAGCCAAAGTTTATAAATGAATTGTATGATTTGATCCCTATTTTAACCATGTAGATTTATATCAGAAATTGGGGTAAAGATAGGGTATTATTCTATTTGCCAGCTACTAACCATGCAAAACTCAGATTCATGGGTATGTATCGAAGATATAGACAGCTAGGAACTTTGAAGTTTGGTTTCACGGTGATTGGGGCCAATCAAATGAGTGAGATGGTGACAATTTGAGAACATTTGGGGCAACAATATAGCAGGTTGGAAGATTGTGGATACTGTTCCCAAAGCGGGGTTCTTCTTTGAATGGTGAAAAGAAGCAGTTCGTTTATAAAAGAGAACAGAACAGGGAAGCATATTTTTAGGGATTTAGGTAGATTCTAAGCCAGGAAGCACCAAAATGAAAAGTAAATACTTGTGGACTGGTTCCCTGAGGCAGTGTTTCTCAACATTTTCTTTTGAATTTCAGCATCCTTTTGGCCCTGTTTTCTTCCTGTCTTACCTTGTTGACCCAGACAGAGGCTCTGGTTGGAGTCACTCCACTTATGCAAATTTGTGAGGAAGGGTGCTGGGAACTAGCCACAATCAGTGGTGCTTAGGACTTCCTCCTGAATCTCAGCTCAGAGATCACTTCTGGTGGGGCTTGAGGGACCATATAGGATGCTGGGAATCAAACCTTGGTTGGCCAGTGCCTTACATGCCATACCATTGCTTTGTGCCATCCCTACCAAATTATGCCATTTTTGGTTTGTTTGGGGGCTACACCTAGTGATGTTCAGGGTTTACTCCTGGCTCTGCACTTAGGAATTACTCTTGACGGTGCTCAGTGGACCATGTGTGATGCTGGGATTGAATTCTGGTCAGCTGAGAGCAAAGCAAATGCCCTACCCACTGTATTATGTCTCTGGGTCCCTGCCCACCCTGCTCTCATCCCTCAGATTGTGTGTTTTTAACCATAACTCTGATACTTTGAAATATCCTGGGGCCAATAGGGGTCAAATGTGGCTCCCCGTTGAGAAATACTGGTCTGAGGCGTCTTTGGGAGGTAGGGGCACTTTTCCGGGTCACACATGGTGGTGGTCTGGTCTTACTGCTGGCTCTATGTATGGGAATGAATCTTGGCAATGCCTGAGAGCTCAGGATCACTGGTAGAGCTTTGTGGGATCATGTAATGTGATGAGGATCAAACCAGGGTTGGTAGCTTGTTGGACAAGCATCTTCACCCCTGTACTATCTCTCAGGCTCAGAGGCACTGTCTTATCTACAAAACTTAAATGATGTTAAGGTTAGGCTTTGGGGGAAAAGTTAAACTAAGAACTAACTGTATCCCATATGGTCCCCAAGCACTGCCAGGTGTAACTCCTGAGCAAAGTGCCAGGAGTACCCCCTGAGCGTCACTGGGTATAAATGATGGGAAGACAAGTGATACAAGTGAAGTAATACAGTTAGTTTTTTTTTTTTTTTTTGCTTTTTTGGGTGGGAGACCCAAAAAGCAAAAAAAAAAAGAAAAACTAACTGTATCACTTCACTTGTATCACTTGTCTTCCCATTGCTCATTAATTTGCTTGAGCAGGCACCAGTAACATCTCCATACATCCTGTCGTGTACTATTGTAACCCAAGGGCATCTGCTTGCTCCAGGAACACGAAGGGCCTCAAACCATTCTTTCAGGTCATGGAAATTATTTTTATAATTGTTACTGGCATATCAAATATGACACGGGTAGCTTGTCAGGCTCTCCCACGCTGGTGGTATACTCTCAGTAGTGGGCTCTTATGTCATGCATTTACTGATGAACCAGAGAAATTGGCTTTTCTCTTGGGTGGAGCTCTGAGGAGCTGTGGAGTCCAGATGTTGAGAATGACTGCTCTCATGGTGTGGGGGGGTTCCTCTGGCTTCTTGGGAGGCTCTATTGGGATGGCGGCCAGGGCTAGAACCCACCTTCCCTCTGGGTGCATCATGATCAACTGAGCACAGGGAGAGCTGAAACAGCTCTGCCCCCTGTATCTGGGCCCATATTTTATAAATAAGAACTATCTTTATGTTATTTAATTATTTATTTATTTTTAAAATTAAAAAATATTAAAAACATTCTTTTTTTATTCTTTCAGTTTTGTACCATACCAGATGACGTGCAGGGCTAACTTCTGTCTCTGTACTCAGGGATTAATCCTAGTGGGCTCAGAGATTCATAAGGTGTGCTGAAAATTGAATCTAGGTCCACCACATACAAGGAAAATGTCCTATCAGCTGTACTAATCCTCTGGATGATCAACTGTACTTATTTTAATTTTTTTTCTCAGTGATTGTTATTCTTGTTTAATATTGATCTCTGGCCTGACCCAGTTTGAAGAATAGGACTGTTTATTATAGAAATAGCAGAAATTGGAATTTCAGTTTTAAACCATCCCAGAAGTTGGGTTGTATTATATGAAATAGTCACTTATTTAGAAACCTGAATGTTTCAAAAAAACTGTACCCAAACCTTAAATTTTGACCTTGAGAGAGAAATTATCATTATTATATAGGATAGCAATATATATAATATTTTTACCTGAACCTCTGTGGTTTGCTTTGCAAACAATCTTGAAAATATCACTGTCTGTCTGTCTGTCTTCCCGCTCATCATCGATTGGCTTGAGCGGGCACCAGTAATATCTACATATGTCCTGTCTCATGCTAGTAGAGTCCAAGGGCACCTGCTTGCTCCAGGAACATAAAGAGCCTCAAACCATTACATCAGGTCATGGGAATGAGGTCTAAAATTGTTACTGGTATTTGGCATATCAAATACGACACGGGTTAGCTTGCCAGGCTCTGCTGTACGGGTAGCATACTCTTGTAGTCATCTCTAAATCCAGCATTTATTGATGAACCGCGTGGCTGTATGAGCCGGGCTGTGATAGGCTGGTCTGCTGGGTGGAGTTCTGACAAGAGGGAAGTCCGGATGTGGAAAATGGAGGCCCTCATGGAGTGGGGGAGGGTCATCTGGCTTGTTGCAAGGCTCTGCTGGGGTGGCGGGCCAGGGCTAGAACCCACCATCCCTCCTGGGTGCTTCATGAGCAGCTGGGCACAGAGAGAGCCAGTAGCAGCTCTGCCCCATGTCTGTAAGTCTCTGGATCAGCATACCTGAGGTTTAAAAAAGCTGCTGCAGGGTGGATCTCAATGAGCCGGGCTGTGATAGGCTGGTCTGCTGGGTAGAGTTCTGACGAGAGGGAAGTCCGGATGTGGAAAATGGAGGCACTCATGGAGTGGGGGGGTCATCTGGCTTGTTGCAAGGCTCTGCTGGGGTGGCAGGCCTAGGGCTAGAACCAGCCATCCCTCCTGGACGCCTCGTGAGCAGATGGGCACAGGGAGAGCCAGTAGCAGCTCTGCCCCATGTCTGTGAGTCTCTGGATCAGCATACCTGAACCGGATGACTCTTGAAAATATAGCAAGTAAAAATGTTTTCAGTATCTTAATGTATAGAAATAACAAAGATTTATGAAAAAATAGTTTTCCAGCAATGTATGATTATTATCAGTAAAATGAGGAATTTCCGATTTTGAGATCTTAGCTGTGTACATAGTCACCAAATTTGTAGTAACGCATCTTTCTAGTAATCTAAATGCCAAGGGAATCCTACACAACATAAAAGCTCTCTAGAAAATGTTGGTTTAGGAAAGTATTATTTATTGTACATCCTAAATACATTTTTAAAAAAAAATTCTGTGGGTCATGTAAAACAAAACTGATAACATCATCAACAGCTACCTTCAAATCTCCAAATATAATCCATTCTCAGTCATTTGCTATTATTTTAATAACATCTCTGCCTGTATTAGAATATCAATATCATATTTACATTAGAATTACTCTCATTAAATTAAAAGTTTACTTTCTAAGATAATTAGCATCAATTAATACAGCTTTTAGCAAATGACAGTCCAGGAGTTAATATTTAAGATAATTCTAAATAGTTGGTAACCTAAAGAAAAATAATAGTAGCTATGCTGATAAGATTGTATATTTTTATCCAAAAATCTTAAAACTATTAGTTTTCTGAATATGAAACAAACATTAGTTAAAATCTGTAAGATTATAGCTTTTGTTTTTACACTTAACTATTAAATGCCATTCAAGAATACACATATATTTAGGGGCCAAAGCAATATACAGGAGATTTGATGTTTGCCTTGCACGTGGTCAACCTGAGATCTATCCCCAGTACTCCATAAAGTTCCTGAGCCCATCAGGACTGATTTATGAGCCAGGAGTAGCACCAAATAGAGACAAAATCAAAATCCCCTTGGCACTGCTCTGAGCACTGATAGGCATAACCCCAAAATAAAAACAAAACCAAACAAAAAATACATTGCATATTTAAAAAAGGTAGTCTCTCCATGGATGCATCAATGTTGGGGTTAGTAAAGAATAAGATGATTATTTCTTCAGTTATTATCTGTGAAACTAATGGTTTAAGCCCAGAATCCTATATTAACCTTCTCATCAAAGAAGAGAAGACTTGATGGTCTTTGGAGTAAACTAGCAGTTTTAAACAGGTGTTCACAAGTGAATCAGAGTGAGTAGATTTCTGAATGGAAACAAAAGGAAGTTTTCTATGTACTCCCATTTACCTACTGGGCTTGGATTTGATTTTTGCTATAAATTACATACTAATTAAGTTAATTACTATGATATAAATATTGGGTAAACCTCACCTATTCAGGGAAGAATAGCAAATGATCCTATTTAGATATTATCTTTGTCTCTTGTATCACTTGTCTTCTCTTGCTCATTGATTTGCTTGAGTGGGTGCCAGTAACATTTCCATTTGTCCCTGTTCGCATGCTAGTATAGCCCAAGGGACTCTGCTCGCTCCAGAAACATGTAAAACCTCAAACCATTCCTTCAGGTCATAGGAATGAGGTTTATTATCATTACTGGTTTTGGTATATCAAATACTACATGGGTAACTTACCAGGCTATGCCATGTGGGTGCTCAAAGTTTTTGCATTTACTGATGTACCGTGGCCACGTAGAAACTTGGAGAGCCAACAGCATGTCCATATTGTGTGTGTGTGTGTGTGTGTGTGTGTGTGTGTGTGTGTGTGTGTGTGAAATCGGCTTCTCTACGGTGGGGTTCTGAGAAGCTGGCTTGAGATTGGCTTCTCTGGAGCTTCTGATGAGCTGTGGAATCCAGACATTGAAAATTGCTGCCTTCATGTTGTGGGGGTTCCTCTGGCTTCTTCCAAGGCTCTGAGAGGTTTTCATCTTGGGGATTTGCAAGCCATGGCTCTGCTCTTGTTCAAAATTGATGATCACTTCTGGTTTGGTAAGTAAATATCCCAGTGACACCAGGTGACTGTAGGTTTCCAGCATCACATCCTGGTACAGGGTCCGCTGCTCTTCATGCAGGTACTGCCACTCTTCCCAGGTGAAGTACACAGCCAACTCCTCAAACACCAGCAGCCTATCACTTGTATCACTTGTATCATTTGTCTTCCCGTTGTTTATTGATTTGCTCAAGCAGGCACCAGTAACATATCCATATGACCCTGTTGCATGCTATGTAGCCCAAAGGCATCTCTCACTCCAGGAACACAAGCCTCAAACCATTCTTTCAAGTCATGGGAATGAGGTCTATAATTGTTAGTGTTTGGGCATATCAAATATGACACGGGTAGCGTGTCAGGCTCTGCTGTGTGGGTGGGATACTCTCGGTAGTAGGTAGGCTCTCGGTTTATGCATTTTCTGATGAACCACATGGCCACAAGCTGCTGCATGCAGCGGGGAAAGATTGGCTTTTTTCTTGGATGGAGCTCTGATGAGCTGTGGAGTCCCGAGGTTGAAAATGGCTGCCTTCAAGGTACGGGGGGGGTTTCTCTGGCTTTTGTGACACTCTATTGGCCCTCACAAGATGGGCCAGAGCTAGAATTCACCTTTCTTCCCAGACGCCTCATGATCAGCTGAGCCGGTAGCAGCTCTGCCCGATATTATCCTTACTTTGAATAATTCAAATTTGAATTCATAGGCTTTTAAATGAAATCCTATGTTGAACTATTTTCTGATTTAGTTCATGGTAAATATCACTTTTCTGTTTTTATAATGTTCTCATGTTTGTATATACCTTTGAGGAGTTTGTGTCTGAACTAATATATGGGCAAATATATGGAAAAGTATGTGAAGAGAATATTTATAATTTTCACTTAAACACACATAGAACCATTTACCAACCTGAAATCTTTATTACTTCTCTATAAATCTCAGCACTACATACCTACATACTTTATTTTATTAGGGTATATGCAAATTTAGTTGAACCTGGCAATAACTCTTCTGGGATATGCTAAAACAGTATTTAGCAGGTATAGATTAAAATATCATCAAAAATACAGCCATCTAATCTTCTCATAAAGTAAAATATCTCTGAATCTCCATATGTGTTGGAGAGTCACAAGGCGGTCCAGCAAAATCCAGGAGCAGAATATAGGGATCCCCTTCTGCCTCAGGGATCTGTGGCCAGTGGACCCAGAAACAATCAAAAATCCAGGAAAGTTTCAAAAGATTTTACCTACACTTGTTATGGTATACAATTTAGTTACAGGGAATCCCCAGAGCTTATGTTCCTAGCTGGGCCCTGGCCACATGTATGTTGGATGACAGGCTTAGCTAGCTTGGGAGTTTTGCTCACAGCTTAATGTATTTACATGTTCTTAAGCCAAGGTTCATTCTAATGAGACCTCTCTTCTATGTAAACACTCATGGAGGGTGTGGCAGTTACAGAAATCACCTTGACTCTGAATAACTTCTGACTTATACATCTATTAAGACTTCTATGTTATATAAATTGGGCACAGCTCCTCTTTATACCCACTGCACCCAGCGTGGATCAGTTAGAATTTACCAGGAGACTGCCACCCCTGGCACATTGAGACAGTTGTTTAAGATTATAGGGAGAATCATACTAGTTTGCCCTCAAGCAGGCAAGCGTGACCCTTTCAGTATACAGAGATCAATATTCAGCATCACCCTGGTACAGATAATAAATAAGAAGGATCTTGTGGGTATCATCTAGATTACATGAAGCCCATGAAATTAAGATGAATTACTTTATACCAGAACCCTCCTTTCTTTTTACATAAGAGATAATCTTGGAAGAAGAGATTAGTCCTTGGCATAATTCTTTGTTTTTACCTGTAATAGGGTGTTGCACCACCCTTCTACACTCTGTTTATGGTTCTTTCTTGACAGGACCCTCCCCATCAACAGTTAAGATTACTTTGGTGTGTATAAGGGGACTGACTTGAGACACTCGCCTCTTCCCCTTCTTCTTTTGGGTAGGACTCCTCTTGGGTGAGATCCTCTCTCTTTGGTAGGAGACTTAGACTCGTGTATAGTCTAAGTTCTGACCAGAGCTAGAGTTCTTTCATTATATTGGATTGCAGTGGTAGAACTTTTGTACTATTAAAGCCCTTTTGTAACTCGCCGGATTTGTGAGTTTTCATCTGTTCCCCGGCAGGCTTTGAAGTAGAAGCTAACTTCTGTCCTGATAATGTCAGGTACCCCACTGACTCCCTGACACATGTAGATTTAGAATCCTAAGCCAAGATGGCTGTTATCACGTGCTAAGCCCCAATAGGGAAGATAACAGAGAGGCGAAAGCAGAGGCTGAGAGTGAGAAGGAAGAAGAAGGAAAAGGCGAAAAGGCAAAAGGCACAAAAGAAAGCAGGCTACAGCTTCTATAGCCCAGACTGACCCACATCAACGGAAATCACTTAGGGTCAATCACCCACAGGTAACTTCTCCCAGGACCTCACCTAGTCCCATGGAAATGTTAATATTGCCCAGCCAAGGCTGTAGGTTCTTGGTAGATGGAGAAAGGGCATCTGCAAAGGCCTGCATCTGTACCAATGGATATTCTACAGCCAGGTATATATTTCTCCAAGTCTTCACAAGATTCTCATCTTTACTTCATAGTTGTACAAAGTGACCTGCAGGAGGTAACTCCAGGCAAGGTGCAGAGCCATTGGACAACATTGTACTGTAGCACATATGTGCTCATTTTTGTTTGTCTGGTTTTGAGTCACACCAAACAGTGCTGAGTTTTTATTCCTGGCTCTGCACTCTGATATTACTTCCGGTGGTGCCCAGGGGACCTTATCAGGTGCCAGGGATCGAGATTGGCTGTATGCAACATAATGCTCTACCCACTGCTGTACTATTGCTTCAGTTTCCTGTACTCTAAATAGTGTTCATTTATAAACTATGTGAAGATCCTGAATGAAAGTTTGTTCAGTCTAGATGTTTAGAGCAGTGTTTCCCATCACTGTATCACTGTCTTCCCGTTTATCATCGATTTGCTCGAGCAGGCACCAGTAACATGTCCATATATCCTGTCTCATGCAAGTAGAGCCCAAGGGTACCTGCTTGCTCCAGGAAATAGAGAGCCTCAAACCATTCAATCAGGTCATGGGAATGAGGTCTATAATTGTTACTGGTCTTTGGCATATAAAATACGACACGGGTAACTTGCCAGGCTCTGCCGTAAGGGTAGCATACTCTTGTAGTCACCTCTAAATCCATCATATATCGATGAATGATCGACAGTTTATGCGGCGCGAGCTGGGCTGTGATATGCTGGTCTGCTAGGTGGAATTCTGACTAGGGGGAAGTCGGATGTGGAAAATGGAGGCCTTCATGGAGTGGGGGGTCATCTGGCTTGTTGCGAGGCTCTGCTGGGGAGACAGGCCAGGGCTAGAACCCGCCATCATCCCAGGCGCCTCCTGAGCAGCTGGGCACAGGGAGAGCCAGTAGCAGCTCTGCCCCATGTCTGTGAGTCTCTGGATCAGCATACCTGGGACGGAAATAAAAAAAGACTGCTGTACGGTGGATCTCGATGAGCTGGTGTGATAGGCTGTTCTGCTGGGTGTACTTCTGACGAGGGGGAAGTCCGGATGTGTAAAGTGGAGGCCCTCATTTATTGGGGGGTGTTCTGGCTTGTTGCGTGGCTCTGCTGGGGTGGCAGGCCAACTCTAGAACCCGCCATCTCTCACAGGTGCCTCATGAGCGGCTGGGCTCTGGGAGAGCAAGTAGCAGCTTTGCCCCATGTTGTGAGTCTCTCACAGTGTTTCCCATAGGTGGGCAATATATAATATAGGAACTGAGTTCACTTGATAACTTGATCACTTGAATCCCGTTATTCATCGATTTGCTCCAGCGGGTGCCAGTAACATTTCCATTGGACCCTATCGCGTGTCAATGTATCCCAATGGCATCTGGTTGATTCAGGAATATGAAGAGCCTCAAACAGTTCCCTCAGGATCTTTACAAGGAAGTCTGACCATCTTGTAGGTGGGCGGCCACGTGATCTTTTGACATCTGTGGGACCCAGTCGGTAATGGCTCTAGTCAAGCGGTTGTCTCCAAATCGCATTATATGTCCAGCCCATCTGATTTTTTGATGCCTTGGCAAACGAGACAGCATCCCTGATTCTGGAATAGCGACGGAGGTCAGAACTCCAGATTCCTTCTCTCACTTGAGTGAGGCTTGATCATCCAAGCATAGCTCTTTCGATTCCTCTCTGGGAGACCCGAATAGCATACTCATCCTGCTTTCGCAGGGCCCAGGTCTCTGAGGTGTATGTTAATGCATGGAGAATGGTGGAGTCAAAGAGATGTGCCTGGAGCCGGAGGTTCTTTGTCCTTTCAGCTATTTCTTTGATGCCTTTGAAGGCATTCCATGCCGCTCTCTTCCTCCTGCACAGCTCAGGTTTTAGATTGTTCATCATGTTGATTTCTCAACGTAGGAACACAAACTGCTGCATTCAGAGATGTTTGTTCCATTGAGAGTAAATGGGGCCTCAGGAACTAGTTCATTCTTCATAAACATAGTTTTCATTAGATTCAGCTGTTGACCTATCTTTCCACATTCTCGGTCGAAGTCAGCCAGCATTTGTGCCGCTTGGCTAATGTTTGGTGTTATTAGAACGATGTCATCAGTGAAGCGGAGGTTGTGTAGTTGCCGACCATCTATCTTCACTCCCATTCTTTCCCATTTTAATTGTCTCATGATGTTCTCGAGGGTGGTGCTGAAGAGTTTTGGTGAAATGGTATCACCCTGTCGAACCCCTCTTTTGACATCAATGATCACTTCTTTGTAGAATGGTGAAATCCTGGTGGTGAATCCGTAATACAGCTCACAAAGGATCTTGATGTATTGCGTTTGAACACCCTGTTTGGCTAGGGCTTCGATGACCACTTCAGTCTCCACAGAATCAAAGGCTTTCTGTAAATCAATAAACGTGAGACAGAGCGGCATCTTGTACTCCCCAACAAACCTCGATGAACTTGGTTACTGTGTGGATATGGTCCATTGTGCTGAATCCTTTCCGGAAGCCTGCTTGCTCACATGGTTGTCCTTCATCTAGTGTTCTGCTAATCCTGTTCAGGATGATTCATGTAAACAGCTTGTAGATGCTGGACAACAGGCAGATGGGCGATAGTTGCCGATGTCGTGAATGTCTCCCTTCTTGAACAGTAGAACTGTCCTGCTTGTTTTCCATTGGGAGGGCACCTTGCATTCAGATAGGTAGCATGTGAAGAGCCGAGCTAGTGTATTGATGAGTACCGACGGCAGATTCTTTAGGTGTTTGGGTCTGACTTTGTCTGGTCCTGGTGCTGTTCCCTTCTTTACCGACGAGATGGCATGTCGGATTTCAGAAGGGAGAACATTGGGAATGACATATCCATCCTGTTGAATTTGGTATGTGGGCAGGTGGATGTGGCTATCAAAGAGATTTGAGTATAAGTCAAATCTTCTCCATTGCTTTTCTGGAAGATGTGATAGATCCATCAGGGCATCGGAGGGCAGTCATTTTGGTCTTATAGCTGGCGAAGGACAGGCGGACAGTATGAATGCTTTTCCCGGCTTCTGCTGCATCTTCCAGTATTTCTGCTCTTCTGTCTTTGAGGTCTTCTTTTATCGCTTCTCTGCACCCTTTAGCAAGCTTGGAAGTTAGCATTTGGTCTCCTGAGGCCTAAATTTGTGCCTTGCCACCTTGGCCAATGAGCTCGAGAGTTTCTGAAGACAGGCGTCCTTTTGTGTCTTTCTCTCTTTCGGCATTCTTCACACAATCATGGAGGTGCTGAACCAGTCGGTTGTATTCTTTATTGATGTCGTCAATGGCGGTATCTTTCCATGTTGCTGCAATCGTGCCAAAGAGTTCCCAGTTGGTGGTGCTTCTGGGAGTTCTCTTCTTAAACTTTGCAGCCTTTTCTTAGGAACTGAGTTACAGCAGATTATACCAGGTGTAAGTTCTCATAATAATAAAATAAATTAAACATAGATAGGTAGAATCTTAAGTCACAAGTCTCTATATAAGCTAAAACTAGTTTTATTATTTTATTCATGTATCAGAGTTATTCATAATGCAATAAGATTGTTTCTTTTGACTTTTCTATGTCCTTAAGATATAAAGAAAGACATAAAATGTTTATATATTCCATACTGAGAATAAATGTTTATTTCTATTTCTCCATTTCCAAGGCTTAAGGATATTATCTTAAGAGCACTAGCAAATTTACACTAGGAATAAAAACCTCCCAAGGCTGGGAAGAATGTTGGGGAATCTGTAGACCCAAATCATGTTAGAGACACTGAAGAAAAGAACAAGGAAGAAGGAAGTTACATAATAAATCAAATGAAGATAAGTTGGAGCCCAACACAGATAGTTGTAAGAAATGTGTGAATGAAATGTGATAACTGTAGTTATTAAAGTTACTGAAATAGATGGTAATGATGACTATAAAATACAGCAAAAGGTGGTAGAACTAGGCTGAAAATACCCTGGTGCTAGCACTGGAAAATATCATGTTAAATACTAGTGGAAGAGGCCCCTCTATAATTCTGTGGCTTATTGTCATTTTAAATGAAAACTTAATACCTCTCCTAGAAAATAAACACATGCCCTAGTTTAGGAAGGGACAATGGTCTGGCCTTATTTCTTATGTCTGACAGATCAGCAAACATACATAGGCACAACTGACTATTTGCTATTTACTACAACAGTAAATGGCAAGTCATAAAATGTGATCAGTTTAAATTGTGTTTTGCAAATAATCTTTATCGAAGCCATATACTCTGTGAAACATTATTATTATTATTATTATTATTATTATTATTATTATTATTATTATTACTTAATGGCACCGGGAGGCATGGCGGGTTCTAGCCCTGGCCTGCCACCCCAGCAGAGCCTCACAACAAGCCAGACGACCCACCCCTACTCCATGGGGCCCGCTATTTTCCACATCCGGAATTCCCTCTCCTCACAACTCCACCCAGCAGACCAGAGTATCACAGCCCGGCTCGCGCGCGCGCTAGCAGCCACGTGGTTCATCAATAAATGCTTTATTTAGAGGTGACTACAACAGTATGCCACCCGCACAGCAAGCCTGGCAAGCTGCTCGTGTAGTATTTGATATGCCAAATACCAGTAACATTTATATTGGGTCATTCCTATGACCTAATATAATGGTTTGAGGCTCTTTATGTTCCTGGAGCAAGCAGATGCCTTTGGGTTCTACTAGCATGAGAAGGACAGATGGAGATATTACTAGTGCCCGCTCTTGCAAATAGATGATTAACGGGAAGATAGTGATAGTGATTACTACTTATGAGGCACAGTTAAGGGTCGTATTGGCGGAATGGTGATTTTTTTTAATTTTTAATTTTGAGAGTGGAATGTTTACAGAGACAATCTTACAGACAAAATTGGAACGTAGTAATAATTTGAGTATGTTCAATGTACATAACTGGAGATGATGGTCAGCTAGAAACACATACTTCTAGATATCTTTTAATTGCACTGAAATACAATGTACCTATATTTAAGAAATTGTTGGTATGAAAAATAAAATTATTGGTAAAAGTCATTGTGACTACAAATAAGTACTTAGTATGCCACTGAGAAAAGAGAGCTCTTTATATCTACAAACAGTTCTTTTCTCAATGTGTGTGTGTGTGTGTGTGTGTGTATGTGAATTCCAATATATAGAAATAGATAAACTCCCACAGATGGACCCTGTTGGAGGACAGGTTTAGCTAACCTGGGAGCTTTGTTATTTTGCCCACTCCCAGCTTAATCTTATTTAAGCCAAGGTTCATTCTAATGAGACCTCTCTTCTATGTAAACACTGCTAGAGGGTGTGGCACTTACAGAAGTCACCTTGATTGAATAACTTCTGACTTATACATCTACTAAGACTTCTATGTTTTCTAGATTGGGCACAGCTCCTCTCTATACCCACTGCACCCAGCGTGGGACAGTTAGAATTTACCAGGAGACTACCACCCTGGCTACGCTGAGACTATAGGAAGACTATAGGAAGGATCATACTAGTTTGCTCTAAGCAGGCGGAGTGTGACCCTTTCAGTGCACGAGAACAAGATACTCAGAATCACCCTGGTGCAGATAATAACAAGATACTCAGAATCACCCTGGTGCAGATAATAATAATAATAAGAAGAAGGACCTTGTGGGTACCATCTAGATTACATGAAGCTCATGAATTTAAGATGTATTACTTTATACCAGCCCCCTCTCTCCAGTGTTTTACATAAGAGATAATCTTGGTAGAAAGGATTAGACCTTGGCATAACCTTTGTTTATACCTGCAATAGGGTGTGGCACTACACTCTGTTTAGAGTTCTTTGTTGACATGACCCTCCTGGTTGGATTACTTTGGTGTATATAAGGGGCTGACTTGAGGCGCCTTCATGCTTCACTTTTGCCTTTTGGGCCTTTTAGCTTTTGGTTTTTGGCTCCTCAGCCTTGCGGCTTTTGGCTTTTTGGCTTTTTGTTCATTGGCCTTTTGCTCCTTCTTCTAGGCAAGACTCAGCTCGGGTGAGATCCTCTCTCTCTTTGGTGGGAGACTTAGGCTCTCTTGTGTGGTCTAAGTTTGGACCAGAGCTAGAGTTTGTTCATTATATTGGAGTGCTGTGGAAGAGCTTTTGTACTCTTAAAAGCCTTTTTGGAACTGCACCGGACTCGTGAGTTTTCATCTGTTCTCCCAGCATCCTTGGAGGTAGAAGAGAACCTCTGTCCTACACTGTCGGGGACCCGGTGGCATTCCCCGACAGACCCTGTTTAGGTATTTTATCTTTGAGAAACTTAAGTCAAGAACAGGTTTTTTAGTCCAACATATGTGGTAATAGTGGACATAATTCCACATTTTAGCTAAAGTAATAAAATGAAGTGTCTTTCAAGACCATGAAAGGGAGATGAATTCACTCTCTGGGGGTTAAACATTCAAATGTAAATATCATAGACCAGAAGCAAAAACAAGTAATTTGTTTTTAAAATGGCAAAATGCTTCCTAGGTCTTATGTTGCACTTCAAGCTATTTTCAAGAATCTCACCCACTGGTGTCTGATATGTCTTCCAGGAATTTCCAGCTAGAAGTGAACTTGTGGTTTCTTTATTCATAGTAGGTTCTTCTTTCCACCATCTTCTTGTATCTACTTTTCCCTCTTCAGAGAACAAAGGAAGAATCTGTTAGTGAGAAATGTTAGGTGGAGATGGAAATGGTCTAATGCATGAACAGATAATAGCAGTAGCAAAGCCAAGATACGTGTATTTATAACTGATGGTTTCTCTTATGTAGATCTTCATGTATTATGAAGAACACTATTGTGTATGCACAATCTCTCCAACTATTCTACTTGGGACCAGTGTCACCACCCATACTTGTGTACTAATATTGACCCAAGTGGTTTAGGGTTTCTGAGAAGTGAGGGTATCCTAAAATTTCTTTTCATGGAGACTTATATACTGAATATTGTATTTTCATAAGCCTGGTGCTTTGACCTGTTCTTGACTAGTAATGAGGTATTGTGGGTAGGTGCTTCATTACTTATTCACCTGAGCTGTGAATTATAGCAAATCTAACTGATTGGGATTTAGAGACTAATGTCATTAGCACACAATAGACCAGACTTCCCCTATGTCTAGGCTTGAAACTGGTTTTGTAATTCTAAGATTTTATTATTCTTTGTAATTAGAAATTGTAGCAGGTTTCCTCTGGATTCCTTCAAGAAACTATTTGATTTATGGAAAGAGAATTAGTCTGAATATTGGGAAAAAAGCAACATATACATGGAATGAACATTTACATGTGATAGATTATTAGGTAATTGTTAAATGCTCCCAAACTATACTGCAAGTATTTCTGAAACTCATTGCAGTTCATTTATGTAGTAATCCAAGGAATTAATGATTTTTCAGGAAAATAATTCTTAAAATGAAAACAAAGATTTTTCCTTAGCTTATGACATAACAAGGTATTTGAGAATAACAAGGTATTTAAAGTTCTGGAATATAGTGAACATAATAGAAATATTCTATTTCACTTATTCTAAATTATCATATCAAGATAATTTTTTAAGAGAATACTATCCCCCTTCCAAGAAAAGTAAGTTGATATTTTGATGCAAAGCATAAGCCTAAGGACAAACAAACAAAAAAGTAGTTACACAAACCTGTTTGACATTAAAATATCAACATTATATGTTGTCATTTTTCTAATACCAGCAATTAAGATTGTTTTTGTGTTCCTATTAAGTAGTTATATAACAGATAATCTCTCTCTCTCTCATTCTCTTTTCTCTCCTATTAAATTGGGCAGATTGTCAGCATTTATAAAGCAGCAATCAATTTTTTGAGGGATAGGGGGAACACCACCAGGTAAATACAGCAATACAGAAAACCGAAAAACTACTCAATATTCTAGGCAATTAGTTGCCAGAGCATGTCACTTCTGTTCCTGGAAATACATTTATAAAAGCTCTTGAGATGTTATGACAAAATAAAGTCCAAAAGGAAGAAGTAATGAAAGTATTTAAGTGATGCTGAGAAACCACTGTTGAAGATATCTCTGATCCTCTTGTCCAGTCACCACACCAGCACTTTTGAAGAATGAAGTTCACAGAAATGTTAAATAAGAAATTGGACATAAATAGAGGTGTCCCTATGATATTTAATAATACTGTGGATATATTCAAATCAATAAATATATCTTACTCAAAAAAATAAATAAATAAATAAATTGGGCAGATTGGGTTTTCTTTAGTGGCAAATTTCAGAGAGAATCTAAAGGTTTAAAAAATCATGAAATGGGGCCGGAGTGATAGTCCAGCGGGTAGGGCATTTGCCTTGCACGTGGCCGGTCTGTGTCGACCTGGGTTCGATCCCTGGCATCCCATATGGTCCCCCCGAGCACCTCCAAGAGTAATTTCTGAGTGCAGAGCCAGGAGGAAACCCCTGAGCATTGCCGGGTATGACCCAAAAATGCAAAAAAAAAAAATCATAAAATGTTTTTTTCATGGAAAAAGCGATAATAAATAATTCTTTATTATTAGAAAGGGTATACTGTTGCAAGCTCAGGATAAATACCAGAACCTGGCTGGAGATCATTGATGTCCAAGAACGATGCCCTACAACCAAAGAAAACAAAGAAAGCCCATAGATTAAAAGTCCTTCTCCTTGAAAATCTCCTAAAAGTGAACCACACTTCAAGTTGAGACAGCTTGGAGGGAAGCAAACAAAGCTATAAAATAAGCTCCCAAAGCAGCTCAGGAACTCTGCTCAGATGGCCGCATCTCACTCTGGGGGCCTGAGTTATAACACTTTGCTCTGGGTTTAACCATGACCTCCTTTAGAGCATGATTTTCATTTGCTTCTGGGGATCAGTATTTTCTCTCACTTCTCTGATGTTTCCTGAATAAGATTATTTTACTGTCTTTAAAAATGCTTTGCATTATAAAAATGACTATACCTGGATGGAGGTTCAGATTAATTTTTTCTAGTCCTGATCTCCACAGACACCTATCCCAATGATAAATAATTCTATCTATCTATCTATCTATCTATCTATCTATCTATCTATCTATCTATCTATCTATCTATCTATCTATCTATCTATCTATCTATCTATCTATCTATCTATCTATCTATCTATCTATCATCTATCTATCTATCTATCTATCTATCTATCTATCTATCTATCTATCTATCTATCTATCTATCTATCTATCTATCTATCTATCTATCTATCTATCTATCTATCTATCTATCTATCTATCTATCATCTATCTATCTATCATCTATCTATCTATCATCTATCTGTGTGTCTATCTATCATCTATCTATCTATTATCTATCTATCTATCTATCTATCTATCTATCTATCTATCTATCTATCTATCTATCTATCTATCTATCATCTATCTGTCTGTCTGTCTGTCTATCTATCTATCTATCTATCTATCTATCTCATATATAAAGATTAAATTATTAATTTGAGATAGGATGGAGTGATAGTACGGAGAGTCAGTCATTGCCTTGCATGCAGCTGACCTGGGTTCAGTCCTCAGTATGCCATATGGTCCACTGACCACTGTCAGGAGTAGTTCCTGAGTGTAGAGCCAGGATTGACCCTTGAGCATTGCATGATGTGGCCCAAAAAGGGAAAAAAAAGAGAAAAAAAGCTTATTGTTTTACAGATGAGTTAATATTTATTACTTTGTTTTCAAATATTGCTCTCCACCACCACCCAATCAAAGTTCCAAAAATTAAGCAGCTTTCATCTTTGTCCTGAGAGGTATTTCAGTGGGCTAAACACACGCTCTGCATGTGAGGGGGAAGAGGGTTCCCCCCTCACATTGGCTCTAGGAGCAAGTAGAGAATCAGGAGTAGACCCCAAGAACCACTGAGTGGGGTGAGAATAAACTAATATATAAAATAAAATTCTCATCTCTCTGTAATATTTGGAGCTCCACACCCAGTCATTTGGGTATGGAGGTATGGAATGTAGTACTGGAGATGGAATCAAGGCCTTCCAAGGTCTGTGCTATCCCACATAGAGACACTTTTATAGTTTCTCTTTGGACCTCCTTTGTTGTTGTTGTTGTTGTTGATGTGCCACACCTGGCTGTGATCAAGACTTAGTTCTGGCTCTGGGGCCATATGGGATGCCAGGGATCACTCTGGTCAGTCATGTGCAAGACATCTCTCTAGCCCCTCTTCAGATATAACATTTCCTGAATTCTAATATTTCTTTTTAATATTTATTTTATATTGGCTAAGTTAGATTTGATTTATCTTTTTATTAATGAAAATAGAGATAAATGTATTGCATAAACTGCTTGAGGTTCTTAATTCAGTGACTACTATGCTACCGTTTCATTAATTCTTTCCTTCTCCTTTTGCTTTATTAAAAATCATACCTCACATTGCATCCTGTTGTTTTTTTTTAAAAAGGAAAAGTAACCTGAAAAAAGATAGTAAATATCTTGCATGTATCCCAGCCTGATTTTATTTCCAGTATCCCATTTTGTCTTCCATGCTCTGCTGGGGTAACTCCTGGGCAAAGAGCCAAGAATAGCCACTGAGTGTCTACACCCACTGTAAAAGGTATTTTACAATTTTACAAATAAGAATTGAGTATTTGACTCTAAAGATTTGTTAGATCTTGTTGAAAGCTTTGTTAATTTTGATTCATACCTTAATGACCTTTGGTGGTAGCTATGCTTTAAGGGCTAGGCCCAGCATGCTAAGGTCAGGTCACTGGTAGCCACACATGATAGTTTTCAGAGTCCATCATTTCTGGGAACTGAACTCAGGACCTCACACATGCAAGATAGGTGTGCTACCACTTGACTCATATCCCAGGGCCGCGATGACTCTTTTATTTAAATAAAATATTCAATTAAATATTTAATATTAAATTAAAATATTAAATATTCATTATTTAAATTATTTGAATATAAAACATTTCAATATTTAATATTAATTTTAACATTGAATTATATATTTAATTTTAAAATATACAGAAAAATGTACATATCATGTCCATACACCTAGATGGATATTTCCAAAGGGCACATGACCAGTTTACATATATTTCTCCCCTAAATGTTATTTCCCAGGTTTATTGCCTTATAATAAAATAATACACTTTGTTTCTATTCACAAAAGAAAAAATATATGCTTTCCATGGATGGTGAATTTCTATGGCTCTATCTTGGTTGTCTTCTTGTGTTATCATCTACTAACTTTAGGGGACATCTGCCACACTGAGATTTCATATGAGACATATCTCATGTATCATTACAAATTTGTTTTGATTTAATCAGTTCTGGCTGCAGTAACAATATGCCATAGCCATAAGCTATTCAATTATGTCATGTTTAAATATTCTTTGGAATAGAAAGATCGTAAAGTGAGTAAGGCACTTGCCTTGCATGTGGACAACAGAGGTTTGAACCTGGTTCCACATATGGCCCCCAAACCACACAAGGAGTGATCCTTGGCCACAAGTCAGGGGTAAGCCCTAGACACAGCCAGATTTGATCCCAAACAAAATTAAGTTTCTACTAAAAAGATAAAGGAAATTGAAAAGAATATATACATGACTTTTATACATTAAATTTATTTCCCCTACCTATAGATTAAAACTGGAGGGATTTTAAGACCATAGTTATTCCTTATTTTTAGGCATGGAAAGAGGATAGATAAAGCAGAGGATTGAGTTTATGGTTTTGTTTAATGATTGGATGGTACACTTATTGACTAGTCTACTTTTCGTAATGTAATGTCACATGTAGTTTAATGATTACATGATACATATATTCACTAGTCTACTTTATTGAAGAGCAATTCCTTGCTCCAGCCTGAGTCCGTGGCTCCCTGAGAAATCTCTAGTGGTGGGAATCAGCTCCCGTGCCTAGAGATCAAGCGGACATCAGGTGTGGCTTGACAGCCACCCCATGGGGCTGGTGGGGCTCAGGCCCACGCCATGCACAGGCTCACCACAGACTATCAGTCCTAAATCTGCCCAGTGGGTTCTGGGTGGCAGAGGCAGCGGGGAGAAAGAGACCATCTCTCTCCCCCCCTTCCCGCCCCACAGAAGCCACCCAGGGGGTCCACCTACATCGAAATGCGTTATTACATAAATAGTTGTTCATTCTGTATTGGCATTTTCCAATTTTCCATATTTATTTACAAACTGAAATTTCCTTACTTATTTACAAACTGAGGTTCCTGGGAGCCTCAGAGGCTGGGAGCCTGCGAGAGGTGAGCACAAAGGGACCCATTTCAGTTCCTTATCTGAGATCCCAGGACCCAAGCCCAGGACCCAAGCCCAAGCGCTCAGTCTGGGGACCTAGCCCTTCCGGTCACTGCCATTGGTGCCAGCGCTTGGTGTTGCAGCGCTTGCTTGCATTGCTTGTGTCGCCCACTCTCTTTCTTCCTAAATCTGCCTCGCAAAAAAACTAGTGCTCTCTTTTGAAGGTGGATTCAAAAGACAGCCAGGATTTTTGTCCACTCAGCCGGTCTCTCCAGGTCCTATCTCCCCTGGACCCTCTTTCTCCCCTCCTCCAAGTTACGCAGGTGCCCAACTTTGTATTTTCCATTGAATCTTCCAGACAGGACCGGAAATGTCCCTCTTTCTGATTTTCCTATCTCCTCATGTGAAGTAGCAGCCTCCTGCTAGTTCAAGCCCTGGCCCTCCGTCCCAGCAGAGCCTCACAAGAAGCCAGAGGAACCCCCACACCATGAGGTCTGCCATTTGCAACATCTGGACTCTACAGCTCGTCAGAGCTCCACCCAGTAGAAAAACTTATCCTTCCCCATCTCATCAATAAATGCACAAGATGTGAGGCTACTACAAGAGTATCCCACCAGCACGGCAGAGCCTGGCAAGCTACCCATGTTGTATTTGATATGCTAAAACCAGTAACTATTATAGACCTCATTCCCATGGCGTGAACAAATGGTATGAGGCTCTTCATGTTCCTGGAGAGAGAGATGCCCTTGGGCTACACTAGCATGTGACAGGACATATGGAGATGTTACTGGTGCCCACTCAAGCAAATCGATGAACAACGGGAAGACAAGTGATACAAGTGATACTTTTTTTAAATGTGACATCACATGTAGTTTTTAGCTTTATTGTCATTTAGCAACTATTTAAAAGAATAGAATGCCATTAGCATTACATGAAGTTAAGAGTAGTTCTGATTTTGAAAGTTTCAGATGCAATAATACACAGATATACAAATATCACTATCTTGATAATATCTTTCTTAACCCAGATTAAGTTTTGCTGAGTAATCAGGGACTGACTGAAGAATGGAACCCTATTCCATAACATACTTGACATCTATCCTATTCATATTTATAATTAGAAAGGTTGTACTTTTCTAGATGAATGTTGCCACTGCAATCTAGTCAAACTTGATGTTTAAACCTAATATTATTTCTAGAGCAGGAAATTTAAGTAAAATTGAATAAACCTCCTTTTATACTTTGTTAGCTGAATATATCACTATAAATGGCCTTTTGTAGCAATGAAAGTCCAATTGTTTGTTTCATTCCATTAACACCTTAAAATAGGATCAGAAAAGAGATAGTAGTATCTCTTATTTCAATTGTATCCTATATCTAAAAAGTATGAATTCTCATATTTGCTGAGGTCTCATAGTCTTTTGTCAACTAATATGATCATAAGAACTTTATTCTTATGATCTTATATATATGAAACAGTGACTTAGGCAGTTTTTGTTATTTTATTATATATTACTCATACAAGTATTTTTTCCCACTTTTTGTTTATGGAACTGCAAACACATTTTAAATATGTCTTCTTTGTAAAATATTGTAGACAATGTTCTATTGAGTTGCAGAATCAAAGTCCTCATTAAAAATTTAGGAAATATACTCAATCATACTGGCCATGAAATCATTTTCTTAATACTTAGTTGTCTGACAGCATGAGTGGAGAGTATGAGCAGTGTAATTTATTCAGATGTGCATGTAGCAAAGCCATATGAATGCTCGGGGCATTCATGGATCAAGACAGTAAGTAGAGGAGCAGACCATCCAGTGGAAAGGTAAATAAATTTGGAGAAGTGGCACCTGCGTTGTAGAGATGAAGAGGCAACAAAGTACTAGTGGTAGCGAAGGCCCAAAAAGCCATAGAAATGAAGAGGAGAATTAGGTCTTCAGTAGGAAGTTGGCACTGGGGCAGGGGTAAGGGGGAGATGTTAGGGAAGGGAATAGCAGGACAATGGGGGAAGGGCAGAGTGCCTGCCTTAGACACATGCTGGGGAATGGGAAGGAAACTAGGGCACTGGAAGAGATTGATACTGGAACAATATAAGCCTAAACTTCAATCATAAATAGCTTTATAACTTTGTAATTCACAATGATTCAATTGAAAAAAGATAAAGAAAAAAGTAGGAGAAGAGTTTGCAAAACTTAGTGAAGGAATAGAGGAAGAGGAAAGGTAAATGACAGGACCAAAATGGGGAAATTCAGACTTTTAGAACTTGGAGGATGAAAGATTTGGAATAATGACTAGCCTCAAAATATAGAACAAATGCGAAGATTGTTGGAGTTCAGGAAGTCAAGGATCTGTGAAATTGGTAGTTTAAGGTTCGGTGATATAAATATGAAGTCACTGCCATTGGTAATAGAGAAAGTTGATAAACTGGGATGTTGTACTGACCCATACGTAGGTAAATCTGTTTGATATGAAGTTGGCAAAGATTATTAAAAAGGTGATTGTACGAAGAGAAAATATTGATATTGCCCTGCTCAGAACTCAGATTTTAGGTATTGGTGTTTTGGCTGTACTTCAGTTTCTATATTTGGTCATCTTTTATCCAAGGCTGAAATTGCATACTCTAGATCAGTGAGCTCTAATTAGTACATGGCACGGGCCCTAAATGATAAGAGGCATTACACGGTTATAAAACATTAATGATAAACTATCTTTGCAAATATGCAACCATGTGAATTGTCTATCAGTCATCTACATACCCATCTGTAGTCCCTCACTCCTAGAGATATTATGATCACCTTGCTAGTATCATAGTTTCTACCAAAAAACAAGAGATAATAAACAATCTGGTCATTCTGCTTACTCTGTCAAGTGGAGTGAGAGCAATGACTTTAATTGCATTTGGCTGTGAGAAAGAGTCCACCCTCTAATGTGAAAAACAGATTTGGCTTAGAATGAAAATTGCAGTAAGGTTTGTAGGAGAAGCTAAAATACATGCTCTCTAAGTCACAATGGCAAGGTTTTGAGAAGTAAAGATTTAGTTAGGGTAAGGAATAATGAGTTGTATCTTCTAGGATCAAATTCTAGTGTGAAATAATAGTGTGTTTGGTGTATGAGATAAGGGAATTCATTTTTTTAATTAACCCTGAATGTAGTAGAATGTTAATGGGTAGAAGTACCTATCTACTCATTATGCATTGGGAAAGACACAATGTCTTTCCCAATGCATAATGAAAGAAAATGTCAGGAAGAATTACAGTATATTGAACAACTATCACCCCAGATTCAAAGAGAATAAACATAACTTTGTATGTTTGCATTTCATTTCTAAGGACATTGTGTTGCTGCAGCTGTAGTTCAATTAATAGAACAGAAGAGGGAGTGTAGTGCACCTCTGGCCTGATAGTTGGGCTTACTTTTTTTTTAATTTTTAATTTTTTAAAAAAAATTTTATTATACCACATGAGACATACAGTTGCAAAGGTGTTCAAAATTGGTTCTTGGTAATACAGTATTCCAGCACCCATCCCTCCACCAGTGCCCCATTTCCACCACCAATGTACCCCACCCCTCCCTACTTTTAAAACATACATTAGGGAAATGTGGGACAGGTATGTATTTATCTGATTCTGCATCCAGTGAATTTATTTAACAGTGGTGAAAAGTTAATGATTCAAGCTTGTTTTCTCATTTATTCAGTGATGTTGTGTATAAGAAATAAGTCATTTCTTTGGCATACAGGACATCACTGAATATGGAAGAGAGCAGCGTGGAATGCCTTCAAGACCATCAAGGAAGTAGTAAAGAAGACGAAGAACCTCCGGCTCTGGGCACAACTTTTTGACTCTAACATTCTTCCTGCCCTAACATATGCCTCTATGATACAAAAACAGGATGAGAAGTTATTCGGGTATCTCAAAGAGGAAGTGAGAGAAGGAATCTGGAGTTCTGAACTCCATTGATGATCATGAATCAGGGTTGTTGTCTCGTTTGACAAGATGATGATAATCGGATGGGCCAGACACAAATTGCGATTTAGGGATGACCACTGTACTAGAACTGTTACCAACTGGATTCCACAGGACATCAAAAGAACACGTGGCTGCCCACCTACGAGATGGTCAGATTTCTTCATCAAAAACCTGAACAAACGTTCTGAGGCTCTGTTCCTGGAGTGAACAGATGTCATTGGACTACACTTGCACACAACAGGGATGATAGGAAATTTTACTGGTGCCCTCTGGAGCAAATTATTTACAATGGGAAGATAAGTGATAAGTAATGTATATATATATATATATATATATACATACATACATACATACATACATACATATATATATGTTTGTGTGTGTGTATACCACGTGTCATATTTGATATGCCAAATACCAGTAACAATTATAGACCTCATTCCCATGACCTGATGTAATGGTTTGAGGCTCTTTATGTTCCTGGAGCAAGCAGGTGCCCTTGAGCTCTACTGGCATGAGACAGGACATAAGGATATGTTACTGGTGCCCGCTCAAGCAAATCAATGATGAACGGGAAGACAGTGATACAGTGATACAGTGATATATATTATATATGAACTATAGAAGATTTCCAAAACACTGGGCATTAGAATTAGACATAATTTTGCTGAGGCGAGAATGCAACTGTATTCCCAGAGTATAACACAGGTCTTATGCACAATATATATGCAATAATTTTATCCCAATGAATAAATTGGATTAGAATTAAATATTACTTAAAATTAATGAATTACTTGGTTTGGTCCCACAACTGTGGTGGACTGGGCTTACTCCTGATGTGTGCTCAGCAATCACTCCTGGCTGGGCTCCAGGGATCAAATCATATCTGGGTCAACTGTGTGCAAGGCAATGCCTGTTAGTGCTTGTAGGGCAAGCACTAGCCCCAATATTAAGGCTCATTCTTGACTTCTAAATTATTTTTTAGAAGTTTTTGTTAGCTTTCCGTCTGGGACTTAAATGTTGTCTTTTGCATGGTTAGACCACATTGATACTAACTGTCTTACTCTGTTGCTTTAACTAAACTTTTTACTGCTTTTTTAATTGGAACTGGTTCTCTTCTCTGATTGGTAGGTCATCTAATTTGCAAAGGCTGTAAAAATTGATTTCACTACAGGAAACCAGCAAGACTCATTCTTTTTTTGGCATATTTTCCTGCAGATTATCAAGACTATGATCCTCTTTTCTTAGGCATATTTATTCTATAATTGAATGCTGAAAAAGGGAAATAAAATTTCTTCATAAGAAAGCCTATCTAGGATAAAAAAACACAAGTTCTTGAGAGCGATAGGGAATTCATTAGAAAATCAAATACACAAATCAATTTTAAGTTTTTTTCTGAGATGAAAGCACCATGCTATCTTATTCGTAGGCTAAGTATTGTGAGCAGATGACATCTTTCTGGATGAGGAACACGTTAAAAGGACTGAGCATGCATGTTTATAGTTCATTGTTTTCATCTAATCTAATACAACACGCACCAAAGTCCCTCACATACAGAATTAATGGCATGCATAATCATGATTTGCTGCATAATAATTAGGCATTAGTGATAAGCATTTCCCATAAATTACTGTAATTAGTATTACTCTTATACCACCAGAGCATATTTTAGGTTTTTCCCTTCTAATTTTGTTAATTCTTCAATATCTATCATCAACGGAAATGTCAGCAGTTTCCCCTAATGTCATGTGTGACTTAATTAGCATTATTCTTTGCCCAGAGTGAGGCCTCAATCAATGTTTGTTGGACTGAATTGAATAAAGTCATCACATAACAGCTACCATTTGTTGTGGTTTAGGGCAGACAAACTTGACTTTAATCTTTAGGGTTAAAGGTCTCTGTGAATTTTATAAGGTTAATTCCTTTCTCCCACCCTTACTATAAGTCTCTTTATTCTTGTTTTGAAAGAAATTTGTGAGTTTCAGCACTTGTGAAATGCATGCAGATGAGGAATTGCAGATGGCACTTGACTGTTGGCTATTGACTTCCTATATAGTCTAGAGTCCAGAAACTGGCTCAAAGATAGAACTGAACATTTACTAAAGGGTACAGTGAAATGTATTCTTGATATGGAGTATCTTGCGATGTCTGTCAAAAAATAAACTGCAAGAGCCCAGTAAACTATGGGACGGAGATAGAGGGATACAGATAGATTATTGGAATAGAGGACTCGAAGCTGATATATAAAGGTGGCAGAATTACAGGTTGTTCAACTGCATGATGATTTTCATGCAGCCAACATCTTCATACACATATGTACTTCACCATGTTTCTTGGTGGGACAGAAACCAACCAATCAATCAACCACTAACAAAAAAATTATCAGGCCACCATAGCAGTGGGCCATGTTCTTCGATTCCTTTTGATGATGTAACACATTAGTAATTTTAGATAACACAAACGTATTTATCTCATGATTTTGTATCCTCGATCAGCAGTCTAAAAATGTGTTGCTTCCTTGCAAAAGGTAGTTTGAAAACTGGACTCTGGATTTAGGAGATTACCATGGATCCTCTAGGTGATGCAATTGTACTACTTCAGATACATTTCTTCTTAATCATCAGTAGTCTGGAATGATAACTTGCTGGCTAACCAGCGGCACATGGTTTTCATATGGCAGGCTCAGATTCAGTCCCTGACACTGCCTAGTACCCTGCGCACAGCCTGGAGTGACCAGTACTAAGCTAGGAGTAATCCCCAAGCACTATGGGCCTCTAAAAACAAACACTAAAAGAAGTAAAGTGTCTTCTCAAGGTAGTTAGTGCATAATTTAAATGCTTGTCATGATTCAATAAATAGTAAGATTTGGGTTTTACTATTGTCAGTAAACATGGGATATACTTTTAGGATAAGCAAAACTTGATTTGTTTCTTATAATTCATAATGATTTATGAAAATATGAATATTCACTTTCTAAAAGTAGTTATATTACCTTTAATTTCTTCATGTTTTCTAAATCATTTTTTTTTGCTTCTGCTCTTTTTTGGGTGCATCACACTGTGATGTGCTTGGAGTTAGTGCTATGGAGCACGCATTGCCAGGGATCAGACCAGAATATGCTGCATGCTAGGCAAGAACCCTAATCACTGAACTATATCTCTGGCATGATAATATTGAAAAATTCTTTATTTTTTTACTGTTGATTTTGATATGGACCACACCTAGGGGTACTCAATGGTACGTTCAGCTCAGTGCTTGGTAATCATTCCTGGCAGGGGCTGTTCCATGCTAGTGATCAAATCCAGACTTATAGTTATAATATATGTATGGCTTCATAAAGTTCTTCACTGTTCACCCTATTTAAAATCACGCACGACTTCCCAACATCTATTTACTAGAGCGGCACGAATACAATCAGGCACGGGTTGACGGAACATAAGACCTCAAACCCCTTATATTAGGTCAGAAAATGATCTTTATAATTGTTAGCATTTGGAATCAAATACAACACACGACTTGCCGGGAGGCATACTCTATAAACACCTCCAAATAAAGCCTTTATTGGAATTATTTTCAAAAAATTTGAGTCAATTAAAAATTATTACTGATTAAAGTTTCCTCAGTTTTGTCACTAATAATATGGGTACATAATTTCTTTTTCAGTAATGTATGTTTTAGTTTTTTCCAGCTTTATTAAAAAATAATTGACATGTGTCATCACTGTATAGGTTAAGACATACAGCATAATGGTTTGATTGCAAGCATTGTGAAATCATTTTGTCACTATCATTCTGCTACTATCCATCCTCCTCTCACAGAGATACAATAAATGGAAAAGGACAAAGGAAAATTATCTTTGTGATAACACTGTTAGAATTTACTTTCTTAAATTTTTTCTAATATCATATATTAGCATTAGAGTAATCATATTATGCATGCATATTATCCCAAATATTTATTTTATAATAATTTTATCCTTTAGTCATCTTTCTGTAATCTGGATTTCTCTTTTCTCTGATAACCACAGTGGTATCTCTTTTCTGAGCTTTTTTTAATTTTTTTCAAATTTTCTATATAAGTGAAATGATACAATGGCTGTATTTCTTCTTTGACTTAGATTTACTTTTCAAAATGCTGTCAAGGTTCACCCATGTTGACAAATTTTAGAATTGACTCAACTGATAAAATGTTTTTATATACCTGGTTCTGAGTTGTTGAATGACAAAATATGTTATCATATTCTTATAATTTCAAATATGATGTAGTATACTTTAAAAAAAATAAGATGCTATAGTCCATGGTACATAGATTTTTATAGAGGACCACTATTTTATATGTGGTTTTTTTATGGGATCAACCGCCAAATTCAGATTAGAAGTCCCAAAATTCCCAATGTGATGCTTTTTTGACATAGGGGCTTTAAGGGATGATTAGATCTTGTGGATGGACCTGAGGGATAGATATAATTATTGTCCTAATAAAAAGCATGAATTTTTCTCTCTCTATTTCACTCTCCCCCCCTTCCCTTTGCTTTCTCCTCTGCTAGCTAACCCATCATGAAACAGCTAACATCTTCATCTTGGACATTCTAATCTTTAGAGTGTTGAAATATATGTTGTGGTCACACTGTAAAACAGGGACGACCTCTGTCTAAAAAATTTTTTTTAGCTTTTTAAAATTTTTTTTTTTTAATTTTTAAAATTTGATTTGGATGTTGGAGAATGATGTCACATGGCATTTAAGAGGTATGAAAGTGTTAATTACTGAGCTAATGGAAATTCTCTAGAGAGTACAGGGCAGGGTTCAAGATGTTCCCAAAAAATGACACAGGAAAACTGCTGAAGAACACTGGCTTGCATTTTTATGGCAATTAGAAGAATAAGGCTAGGGTCTTGAACTTCCCAATAGTCAAAGGAATACTAAATCCTGGAACTTTGGCATCTGTTTCACAAGACAGAAGCAGAAGGAGAAAGGAAACAGAGAGCCAAGATTAAAAGCTATCAGCACGCAGTTACACATAGCAAAATAAAGTCACGTTGGAGGTGGTGGAGCTATAACTCTGTATACTATTATAAACCATATTAGCTCATTTTATAAAATGGGTCAGAAGTCAGATTCTTTACTACAATCATTCTTATTAGAAACTATACAATTTTCTTCAACTATTATAGAAATAAAGAACAACTATAAATAGAATTTCTTTAAAAATAAGATGCTGTGGTATGGTAGACGAAGATAGACTTAAAAAGGAAGTCACATATACGTAAAATCATAGATGTAAAATTAAATTATAGGTCTGTGGATGGCATGCTGTGCAAATCAGAATCCAGGAAAGGAAGCAAGTAGGCATTTCAAGCAGAAGGGAGGTTAATGTGGTGGGGGTATAAAATTATAAGTGTGACTGGAGGAACAGGTTCTAGGCTACATTCCCAAAGTATCTTCCAAAGCTGCTTAGAATTGTTGCCCCCAGGAAAGTGGTGCTTTAGATTGCCCTTTTGGAGCTCTGCTGGAAGCAAGAACCTCTTTTGAGCACTGGCATTGCAACAGCTGTCTAACATCCAAGTGATTTGGCAAAGTTACTGGACTGCTACTGTGGCAAAGCTTCATAATTTCATGCTCTTGTTTGCCAGTCACAAGAGCCAAGAGCTGTAAGAAATCAGCCCCGCCTCACTTCCGTTGTCCATATCTTGTATAAATTTAAGAAACTCATAGAATTTAGTTCACATATAGAACCCTAAACTTGTGTGAAAAATATTTGATTTCTGTGTGATCTGGGACAAAGGTTTAAACTTCAATTTTCTGCACAAAATGTATCCAATAACTAGATTTATGCTATATGGACTAGAGATTCTAATAGAGAATCTAGACTACAGGTTCTAATAAATGGTGATGAATAGAGTAGAGATTCTAATAAATGGTGATTGGTGAAATAACCATATTGATTTTCGTGGTCCTGTCTCTTTCAGAATTTCAGGAAGCCATTACACTGAGAATCTGAGCAATTACTTTGTTGTATGAGTATAGATTGTATAGTTTAGGCACTACATTTAGACACATTTACTATTTCAGTTATAGATGTTGAAATGCCAGTTCACTCTTGCTTTCTATTCATTTATCTATGCCATTCATTAACTTTATTCTTGCATATTGAATTCATAGCTGTGCTTTTTCTTTTTTTTCCTTTGTCTCATTTTTTCTTTGCTTTTTGAGTCATACCTGGTGACCCAATGCTCAGTGCTTACTCCTGGCTCCACACGCAGAAATTACTCCTGGTAGTGCTCAGGGAACACTATGGAATGCGGTCGATCAAATCCAAGTTGGCCCGTGCAAGGCAAATGCCCTGACCACTGTCCTATCGCTCCAGCCCATGATCTTTACTATAAATATGCAGTTGAGAAAGAAAAAGACTAGAAACAGCTCAGTAGAGTTCACAGTCTAGTAGAACAGAGATAATATTAAATAAATAATCAAAATTGCTTTGTAATTGCTGTGAAGAGAAACTTGGTTGCTAAGGAAGATATTAATAGAACAATATGTTTGCTACATTTCGCTAATATAATACTGGATGCTCAGGTAACTTGCATTTTAGATAAACATGGAATATTCTTTTAGGAAAAGCATGTAACATTAAAAAAGATTTGGTATTCATTTAAAATTAAAATTAAACTGGCTTGTATCTGTTAGCTCTCAGAATTATTCTTTTAGACAGGGGTAGATATACAATGAAACATAAATAATAATGGATCAATATTTTAAAGATTTCCAAGGAGAAGAAATAGAATGTGCAGTGTCCCTGACTAGAAAAGAGGTTGGTACATTTAAGACATTTTGAAAAAACTTCAGTGTAACTAGATTCAAGAAAGAGGACAAGAATGATATGGTATCTCTTGGTATCTGGAGTAGTAAATGTCCATTTTAAAAAGTGTCAGCTCTAAGAATTAAATAGCTGGCCTGGAAATTCGGAGTTTCTGAATTCACCTCTACAAATTAAGGTAATTTGAACCACAGAAAATCAGGCCAACACTTTGCATTTTTAAAATTTATCACCCCACTCATCTCCACTGGGCAATCAGTCCTTGGCTGCTGGAAATCCTTGAGTATTTGAATTCCAAAGAGAATTTCTTTGACCTTCCCCAGAAAGTAATTTTCAAGGAAGAAGCAAGAAAACATTCAATAAAATTGTACTCTGGCACCAGGCATTGTATTGCCTGCTTTACCCAGAAAATGTCATTTTTTCCACTCTTATAAATGAAGAGAACAGGAAGAGGTAAAGTGATCTTTTACTTATTAAAGGGGCCTTGGGACAGAATTTGTGGCCATTCTGGTCCTGTTTGACTGCAAAAGCATCAGTCCCAATTTGAGGAAGAACTGAGCTAAGATAGTTGCTGTTGGTAAGGAGGGGAATCTCGAAAAGTGACAGTGATTTAGTTTACATGCAGTATTTCAGACTGCAGTCACTTTCCTGTTGGTCTTTGTGAAGGAATTATTATTTAAATTTTAAAACAAGTTGCCGATTTCATTTGGGAAGTTTTCAAATAGTTTTGTTTAGGGGGCCACTCATAGCAGTGCTCAGGGTTTATTCCAAGCTCTACTCTCAGGAGTTATTCCTAATAGACTCAGGGGACAATATTGGATGCCGGGAATGAACCAGGGTTAGCCACCTGCATGATAAGCTCTTCCCCACTGTACTATCATCCCAGTCCCAGATATTAATTTCTTTACTGCTCTAAGGTATTAGTCTCATGAACTCCCCAAAGAGAGTTTTGCTTTTCACTCAAGACTTCTTGAAGTGTTGAGACAAACATTATCAGTTATTCATAATAATAGAATTTTAAAACATACTGTCTTTTGTTAGATAATGAAAAATCAAAGGGTCTGGCGTGACTTTAAATAGCCCAGTGGGTAGAGCGTTTGCCTTGCGGGCGGCCTGTGCTGGCTCGATTTCTGTGCATCCCATATGTTCCCAGGCACCACAGGAGTAATTCCTGAGTGCAGAGCCAGGAGAAACCCCTGAGCATTGCGGGTAGTGAACCCAAAAAAGCAAAAGCAAAAAAAGAAAGAGAAAAAGAAAAATCAAAGAGATTGTGCAGAGGGGGGGGGGGGGGGGGGGGCCTTTTTTAAATATTAGGTTTTATTTTTTTAACTTTTTTACTTTTTTTTTTTTTTTTGCTTTTTTGGGTCACACCTGGCAATGCTCAGGGGTTACCCCTGGCACTTTGTTCAGGAATTATTCCTGGCGGTACTGGGGACCACATGGGATGCCAGGGATTGAACCCGGTTGACTGCGTCGCAAGGCAAACCCCTACCTACTGTGCTATCACTCCGCCCTAGGTTTTATTTTAAAAGTAGCTTTATTTCTATGGATAAGTGATAAAAAATGGTAAAGTAGATAAAAAGAAACTCCATATATGATAAAAGGAATATAAAGCATGATATTTCCTTCCTCGGATTTATGATTGCTGTACTAATCCTTCAAAGTTAATCAAGAAAAGTAACCTGGTAAATAAAGTAGCACATAGGATTATGTTTTCCTTAAAGTTATGTTTATAAATTGTATTTCTTATAAATTTCATCCACGGGGCAGAGCTGTGACCAGCTCTCCCTGTGTCCAGCTGTTCATGAGTCACCAGGGAGGGATGGCGGGTTCTGGCCTGGCCCGCCACCCCAGCAGAGCCTTTCAAGAAGCTAGAGGAACCCCCACAACATGAGGGGCCGCCATTTTCCACATCCAGACTCCCCTCTTGTCAGAGCTCCACCCAGCAGAAGAGATATTTGTGCCATTCGGTTCATCAATAATAGCTACAGATTAGAGGTGACTACAAGAGTATCCCACCTGCATGGCAGAGCCTGGCAAGCTACCCATGTTGTATTTGATAGGCCAAATACCAGTAACAATTACAGACCTCATTCTCATGACCTGATGGAATGGTTTGAGGCTCTTTATGTTCCTGGAGCTAGTAGATGCCCTTGGACTACACTAGCATGTGATAGGACGTATGGAGATGCTACTGGTGCCCATTTGAGGAAATCGATGATCAACTAGGAAGACAAGTGATACAAGTGAAACAACTGAAGTGATTCTTGTACCACACTCACAGAGTGACAGCAACCCTCCACCAATTGTTTTAAACACTCCCCTCACTGCCCCTACCAGCTCAGGTAAGCTCAGTTCTGTAGACCAACACTCAGGTTTCTGCAGGTTCTGTTGCCTTAGGCCATTTGTTATACCCTACCAGTTTCTTTATATCTCAGGTATGAGAGAAATCATTCTGTCTCTGCATCACTCCTATAACTGACTTCACTCAGTATGATGCCTTCTAGGTCCACCTGCATAGTGAAAAACTGCATGATTTTATCCTTTATTATAGCTGAAGAAATATTGGTAGATTTATCTTTCTTTTTGGTATGTAAGTTAGATAAGCAAATATTACTTTGTGACTATAAATAATTGACTTAGTTCTTGAAAATTTAAAAAAATTGATAAAAACAAACATATGTATAAATAGACAAATAAAGAGACAGTGTCCTCATTTGACATTTTAGGTATAAAGGAAACCAGAATCTTGATTATGCAGTATTTGGGACAAAGTCGGGAACATAATAGATCAGCAAGAGAAAAGGAAAAGAATGAAAGGCTGAAGCCAAAACAGAGGAATAGACAAGAGAAAGTTTTCTTTAAACTAGAGAAGAAAAAGTAATGCATGCTAATACTTCTTGCTTAAAATTTTCCAAGAAAATTAAAAAACAATTGATACATAACACTTAATACTGGATCTGAGGTATAAAATAGTTATTAGTCTGTTTCATAAAATTTGAATGATAGTAACATATATGACCCATACCAATTTATATGTGTTCCTGTTTTCTGATGACTTATCAACTATTTGGTTAGCATAATCTATTTCAATATGGATGTTACAACAACATGTCTGGGAGGTAGTTACTATTTCAAAATAATAAAAGAAAACTTAGGGTAATTTAGATAATACTTCATATATCTGCCCTACTCAAGCAATTTCTACCAGTATTCTTTCTTTTTGCCTAAATTAATTTTCTAAGTTCATGGGTAATAAATATGCTAATTTTCTCATTCTAAACAGGATTACATGAATTTTAATTTAGTGTTTGTGTAAAGGTACATGGTAGGCTAAATGATGCCTGTCATTTCCTGTCCCCAAAGATGTCCCAGTCATTGAGCTGATATTATCCTGGATTATTCCATGTCTCTAAGTTCAATTTAGGTAATTTATGAGAGAGAGACAGGAAGAGGGAGAGAGAGAGAAAGAGAGAGGGAGAGACAGAGAGAGAGAGAGGCACAGAAGTGCAGTGTGAACTCTGACATAAGGACTGGGATTTATTCATGCAAGGATTGTCAGTAAACACCAGAAGATGAAAGAGGTGAGAACCAAACTCTCCTAGAGACTGCCATGTGCGTGTGTGTGTGTGTGTGGGGGTGGAGGTCAACTCTTCTGTGAAGCTGGTTTTGAACCAGCTGGCCTTTAGAACTGTGAAAGGACAGATTTCTATTGCCTCAGCTCACTCAATTTGTTACATCAAGTATAGGAAAATAATGAATTGGTGGCTGGGGATAGCCGGAATATTTCTTCCCTCAGAAACTGTCCCTTAGACTAGATGACCTTTCCTTAACACAAACTTACTGCACTTTTCTTTCTGTAACATTTGTAGTTGCCTTTGGTGATCTGATTTGCTTTTCTGCATCTCAAATATGTAAAGTAAGTAGTACATAGTTGATGTTCAACAAATATTTTATAAAATCAATAGTTCAAGACACTGTGTGGATCAATAGGATGACTTAAAAGTTGAGGTCACAAGATAAGACTGAAAATGGAACAGAGTGTTAACAATTGTAGAGGGTACTAATACCAAATTAGAACTGAGCATTAAATACAGGCAAAAAGGTACACATGACAACCCTTTAATGTAAGTTCTGTTATCCATAATCTGGAAGGGAAGGAAAAGAGAAAGAGAGAGAGAGGGAAAGAAATGAAGAACCTGCCATGGAGGCGTGGCTTGGGGAGGGCTGAGGGAACCCGGGACGTTGGTGGTGGGAGATAGGCACTGGTGGAGTGATCGGTGCTGGAACACTGTATGACCAAAACCCAAATATGAACTTTTTTTAATTGTATATCTTTGTAATTGTATATCTCACAGTGGGATAATAAAATACTTCACTGTCACTGTATCACTGTCTTCCCGCTCATCATCAATTTGCTCGAGCGGCACTCAGTAACATCTCCATATGTCCTGTCTCATGCAAGTAGAGCCCAAGGGCACCTGCTTGCTCCAGGAACATAAAGAGCCTCAAACCATTCCATTTGATCATGAGAATGAAGTCTATAATTGTTACTGGTATCTGGCATATCAAATACGACACGGGTAGCTTGCCAGGCTGTGCCGTACGGGTAGCATACCTTTGTAGTCATCTCAAAATCCAGCATTTATTGATGAACCGAGTGGCCTCAAAGCCGCCACGAGCTGGGCTGTGATAGGCTGGTCTGCTGGGTGGAGTTCTGAGAAGGGGGAAGTCTGGATGTGGAAAATGGAGGTTCTCCTAATAAAATACTTAAAAAAAATAAAAGTTGAGGTCAATATGAGGGTCAATAGGTTGACCTAAAATTTGGATTGTGACTATGTAATGCCTGACAAAGTGGGGTTGTGACTGTAACATAGCTACTGAGACCTATACCATTTATGTCTCTGAAGATGAAAGGAGAAAAATATGTAAACTGCTAAGTCATTTTTGAAATCAAAGTCCCTGTGTTATGAAAATGACAGATATATGTCTTTTGAGTGAACAGACCCTTCTTTGAGAATTATTAGTAAAACAGTTGTAAAAAATTTATATTATGTTTATATATAATACAAAATAATCATTATATATTATATATACAACAATTATATATTAGTATACATATATAATATACATATATATGAATAGGGAGAATTTATGGCAAAATTATTCAAGGTATAAGCCCCTATAAGAGTAAACACTGGCAATCAAAAAGGACTGAAGTACTAATTGTATATCTACAGCCATTATATACCACATTATATGGGATCTAATGTGGCTTCAACAATAAATTTAAATAGAGCTAAAATATAATTGACTTAGAGAAATAACCTTGAGACTTTAAAAAATGAGCACAGCTTATATACAGAAAAGTATTAGTATGCACTTATTAATACATAGCACTCGAGGACCACTCAGAAACGAGTTCCATTTTGTGATCATATTAACTATTCCTTTTAATTTGTCTTGGCCAAATGTGAGGAAAATGCACACTTGCCCACTCAGTGTCAGGCATCTGCTTCTGCTCAAGTGTTTGACTTTTGTATAAGCATCTGAAAATAATGCAAGTTGGTACTTTGTTTGCGTTTTCATAATGTTGATGAAATCACACACTTGTTCTGGATTAGTCACTAATATCTATTTATTCTTCCTCACTTCTGTCTCACCTTGTGTAGAAAGTTACTTGGACTCATTATTGTATTCTCAGATGTTTGCATCACTTCAGGTACTTATGAAGTCTTCAAGAATGTTTGTTGGAGGTCTGCAGATAGACCTATTTCTCTACTATAAAATACATAAAAGTGACTACTCCACTTTTGTTGTTCTTATTACCAGCTCATTTGGAGACTGATGAAAACACTGAGACCTCATCCTATAAAAGTTTAGAAATTCACTCTCATTTTCTGGAGATTTACTGGTGTTCTAAAGAGGAGTCATGTGGCATTCCTCATCACAAAATTAAGTTAATTCTCCATTTTAAACAGAAGATGTTGACACTTATTAAGGCCTTGCTGTTATCAGACTTTGAGTTATTTTACATATGATATTTCAATTAATCTTTACAGCTCTCAGAGGTAAGTCCTGTTTTTGTTTTTTAAATAGATGCAGAATCAATTGAAGAAACCAACTAACTTACCCAAGATTACAAGGATTAATTAGCAGCAGAGCCCACATTCAAACCGAAATCTTTTTTAATTCTAGCCTGACTTTGCATTTTCCAGCATTAAAAACATTCGCCTTTTTCTATGATCCCTCCCATGGTGAGCAATGGGGTAATCCAGCAAAGGTATTTAGTCTGCCTAGGAAGAGTCTGAAATAATATTATTTGCATGAGCTCCTCACTTGAGGTGAACAAAGTTTCCTTGAAAAAAAGAGGACAGGCTGTTCCCCCACAACAATATTTTGATGCTTAAAGAGCCTCTATTCCTACTGCACTTGTTTAGCAGTTGGCAGATCTGTGACTCCAAATTATCTTGTGCATGTTTCAAAGTATTTAAATTGTCATTGTAGGATTTTGCCTATTAGCAAAACGCTGTCCCTTGAATACTGATTATGTAAAAGAGCACAATTGTCTGGTGATAGGAAAGCAATGACTTCTTGAATATAGTCCAGCAGTATGATTGCTTTTTTTTTTAAGAGAAATGTGAGCAAGTTGCTTGTGCAAATATGCTTTATGCAATTATGTTCAGAGCATATTCATATTTTACCACAAGTTGATAGAAAATGAATAAGCTGAGTATTTTTAAAATTCAACACTGCAAAGCTCATTATCCTTTACAACAGTTGAGGTTAACAAGAGTGAAAACATACCTTGCTTTTGAATTTTCTTCTCTTCATTGGTAGTGACAATATTTCCATCAGAGATTAATATACCCAAGAACACTAAGTGCACACTTGGCGTGGGACCTAGCTGTTAGCCAGTTGTTCCCTGAGGGAGGGAAAAACACTCGTAGGTAAATTGTGGGCCATTAGCATGCTGTTGATTGATCATCTAGTTAGTCACTTTTAAGCTTCATCATTTCCACATTTAAAGTAATTTTGGTCAGTAAGAGCAAATTATACTCATTATATCTAAATGTGGACTCATGTTTAGAAAGCATGTGGTTTAGGAAAAATATGGGATACAATCCTAACACTAACGTGTACTTAGGGGACATTTGCATCCCTGAATTTCTAAGTCTATGCTCTGATGATCATCGATCATGCTTCACACCACGAAATCAAAGGGGATATTTATTTCTGTCACTCTTACTGCTGGCGTTTTTAGATCATCTAGTGGTACTCTGTCATCCCCATCATAAGTATTTTTTCATTATATTGTCAGCAACTACTCAGATACAATTGATACTGAAAATGTGCAGAAAACTTAGCTTACCCTCTTGGAAAAGACTGTCTAATGTCCAGAAGCTCAAAAAGTTATGATTTCTCTTAGAATTCTTTTAGAAATTTCCCAGCACAGATCTAAATTGGAATCTGAGAAGAATTGAGGTTTTCTTTTTTTGTAGTATCTATACATCAAAAATAGATGCAAATTCACCACTATTCTGCCATTTGGGAATCGGGGTCTAATTAATCTCCAACCGAATCTGAGCTCACCTTATTTATTACTTGAACAACTCAGAGACTTTCAAGGTAAAGTTATCAGAATGCTTGCAGCTTCTTCACAGGTCTTTGAAATACTTCCTGGAGTGTGAGCTGCCGAGTAAAATGCCTGAATATTCTGAGCTCTGTGCCCTACAGGGTAGTTTGCAGCTCTCAGTTGTCTAGCCTTCTTTACTAAGCTAGTACTAGCTTTCATTATTGCTTGTTTTATAAAATTTTAATGTTTTTATCAGTATTCAGGTGGGGTGGGGTCAATAGTTACTAGATTAGAAAGATTGCTACTCATACAGTTCTCAAAAAGGGGAGATATTCAGTCCATGAAAATGCTGGTTTTAGTAAAGAGAAAGAGGAATAAGGGAAAAGCGCAAAGAAGGCTGTTATTTTGGTTTCCACAGGGAGGAATCCTGGAGGCATGGAAATTGACTTATTTGAGCAATTGCAGTGAGTTTTGACGTAGAAGGACTGACCATAGGTATTAAGTTTCTGGTTGTAAATGCGAGTAGGATAGGGGAATATTGGCATGAAGTATAACTACTCTATGTAGACACAGTAATGGGAATGAACGAGGAATATAGACTTTGGAATCATTGTTTTTGGTTCATGGAACCAAAATTTGCTAGCTCTAGGAACTGATAAGTCCTAATTTGGACAGTCTCTCCTAGGTCTACAGAGTCTTAAATACTAGAGCATCAATTATGCAGAACATAACAAAATATAAATAATGCAGCCAGAATGTGAATGAGGCCATCCCAGGCCCTTTATATGAACTCATCTACCTGCTTAACATTATTGAAGTATCAGTGCCTGTAGAACTAGAAAACTCACCTTGCTGAACCCTGCCCAAACTTTCTCATTCACTGAGTTGGGGATAATTCATTATCCATTACCTGGCACATTGCACCACAATTTAGAATTCTTATTAGTCATTGTTGGCCACTCCAAAACTCAGCAATTTTTAACTAAAGGTGCTCTTTCATTTACTTTTATTTTCAGAATTATTAGTTGGATGACATAATTAATGAGATTATTTTAGTGATCCAAATATATAAACTACATGCACAATATAAAATATTGTAAAATGAAAAAATTAAAATAAGGTTTCTATATTATGTAGATTCTTTTCCAATGAACTGCTGAAGGTCAGTGGGGGCTTACAGCTGATATTAATAAGACAGTGAGAAGAAGAATAACAAAAATATGAGATGGAGGAGGGAAAACTAGCTCCCTCCCCCATATCTGTTTTTGTACAAATTAATTTCAGAGGGTCTTAGATTTCCCCAATCATTATACTGCTTGGTTGAATGGTGTCTGCATTTCTCTGTCCGGTGGCTGTCTCCATCTGGAGTTTAATAAGCACTCATCTCTTCCATTCTGGGAGGAATATGTAATGAAAATCTCCATATTAGTCATCCACTGTCAAGATTGACAAATTTCAATTACCATCTTTCGGTAGCAGTTCACCCTGGAGAAGGAAAACAGGATGGTACACTGGGATATCATACTTGTGACAGATCTATTTTAATTGCCTTTCTTATCCACATTTAACCTCTATCACACTGACAGGAGAAAGAAACTCACAGAGGAGGTAACTTTCACTGCCTGTAAAATTCCAAGAGGACTGGGTGAAGAAAGATGCTGGGAAAAGACTGTATAACAACCATCAATATATGGATTGACTTCGATTGCTCAGGATGCTTCCTTTCCCCGTGTGGCCTGCAGTGAAAACTTTCTGCTTATCAAAATAGTTGCATTTAATCAGCTTCCAGGATAGATGTTCCTGCTGATTATCCATAAATTATTCATCAATTAAAAAGTGTTAGCACAATTTTTGCTTCATTTTTTTTTTGCTTCATTTTTAGAGAGATGAATTTTCAAGAGGCCATAGCAGGAGTTTCCTTAAGCGAGTTTTCATTTCTTATTCCTTCCAACAATAGTGCTCATTTAGCCGTTTCATTGCAGCCTGGCGGTTGCATCAGAGGGTCCCTCCAACCAAGATGGATCTTGTTAGAATTTTGCTGTTTTGCTCTTGTTTCTTTCTTTTGCTGAAAAACAAAAAAAAGAATACTGAGGGATCTTGAGTGCTTTTGTTGAAATAAAAAGTAACTATTTTTCCTTTATGGGACTTAGAGGAAAGCATTCATGTATGACCTTAGGCTTTTCACTGACCCATTTATTGGGGATTTTCACTGTAGGTTCTAATTTCTTCGGTGATCTGGTCTCTGCTCTCAACTGGACAAGATTAAATTGCATCATCTTTCTGTAGCAATCATTTTTAACTATTTATCAGCCCAAACTCTGCTTTGTATCTCAGCACAATGTGGATATTTCAATCACAAAACAATGCCTACAAGGTAGATACTGTTGTTGACCACTTATTAGAGATTAAGTTGAAGATTTTTAAGCAGTTTTTTTCTGAGTTATAAATAATAAACCTCAGATTCATTCCCTGAGTTCTGATGACAAACTGTGATTTCCAATTTCACTGTTGAGCTCCTTATTGACAACCTGTGTTTGTATTGTTTTGTTAACCATGTTAGTCATAATTAGCAATATGCAAAAAAAATAAATCTTCTTGGGAACCAAAAAAAATTTTTTGTTGCTTAAATATAAAACATCAAAGGTAATGTGATTTTATCCATCTAAGGAAAAGATCCAAAGAGCTAAGGCATTTTCTCTAGAGAAATAAAGTAGAAAAGAAGGGCAGTATTTAGACCTAACTTAGTGATGAAGCTTACTAAATATTAGCAACCTTAAGAAAGAATGAATGTGGAGTGATAATGAACCCAGAAAGAGGTAAATTGGACAGGTATTGTATATATATATATGACTTTTTATAATCTACTAGATGTGTGGTCAAGGTTGTACTTTGAGATAGCTATTTTCTTAACATTCCACTGTTTCCCTCATTTAGTTTTTGTTCAGTCTAGATCCAGAAGTTCTTAAGAGCTTTATTCACACAGCTGAATGATAAGTGAACGCAGAACACCTCTTAATTGTAATCCCTAAATGAATGCAGCCAAAGTTGTCCAGTTAACAATGTTAATTACTATATACTAAGTATATAATTAAAATGTGCATAATTCTGAATGCAGTCATATAATGTATTCCTTCTGAATCTTTAAGATGTCAAAGGAATACATCTTTAATCACAGGACTCTGAGAACTAAGTTAAAAGTAAAGGGGGTTAAGACATCTCTAATTTTGAGAAGTCAGTGAAGACAGAGGGAGAGCAGACAGAGTGCTGGATGGCAGACCAAGAAAAAACCTAGAAGGAGGCACATTACAACCATTATATGTCATTGTGGAATTGACAAGGGTGAAGTCAGTAATTGCAACCTTTCCTCTGAGAGGAGACAACAACCTGTAAGTTGAAAGAATGGCCTTAGTGGAACTTAATAACACTCTTTCTAATGACTAAAAGATAATTTTACCATTTGATAGAATGTTTCTTTAAAATGCAAGGAAGTCAAAGTCACCCAGGGGTATGCAAATTAACTATGCTCATGTATAAGCTTATAAAGTGCTTTATATCAGAGAATTCATGTGACATGCTGAAGATAAATCTATGACTATTTAGAATTGCTAGTGCCAAGCTTGCTTATACTTTGCTAGGGAATATTCTAAATGAGATATAATATAGCTTAAGAAATATCAGGTCTCATTTAGGTAGCTTGGTATGACCAAGGAGCCTACGTAATGCAGAATGATTAATATGTTAGTGCAGATTTGAGTTATATATATATATATATATATATATATATATATATATATATAATAGTTATCTCTGCTCCTGGGAATATAACCCATTCATCACCCAGCTCTTCAGCATCTCTCAGTTAGGATTTAGGGAGGAGCTTACATTTATTGAAAACCCTTTATATGTTAGGGGATATGGGCTTTGAATAATATTATTTTTTAACTCTAAGATCACTTATGTCTATAAGATTCCATTAGTGCTATTATGCATGTAAGAAAAAAGCTTAAAGACTAACTGAAGTAAAAATGGCCAATTTATAATGATAGTGGCTGTAATTAGAGAAGCCAAGTTTAAATTCAAGGTCATCGGTTCTTAAAGTATATGCTTTCTATTATTAGATCGTGCTCTACTGTAGAGCAGTATTTCTCAAGCAGGGATCATGTGGTTCCCGATTAGCCCCCCAGATATTCCATTGGGCCCCAGACAAAGATGGGAGCATATCGGGTACAGGGAATGACCAGGATGTAGGATGGGGAGGCACTGGAAGGAAACAAGGATGTAGGAGGTTACGGTAAGAAAAAGGATTAGAAACACTGAGCTAGGTTAATATGTATTTTTCTAATATATATAGAAGGTGAGGTAGTTGATGCTTAATGTATGATTATGATGAAAACTTTAAAGAATAAATTCATCAATACTTATCAGGTTTAAAATGTTGTTATAGAAAAACAAAGTAAAATTTGTTCTAATTAACAGCAACGCATGAGTACTATTAAAATGACAAAAATAGATCTATGAGTATTGATGAAAACTCATTAAAAGTGCTACTATTGAAGTATAGTTTTTGTCAAGGGACTTTCTCCACTTTCTCAGAGGATCAGAGAAATTTTGCTTTTTACAATGTGCACGTGCTAAAATCTCTTAAGTAAAATCTCTATGTATGTCTTCAGCTCAAGAAAAACAAAACCAGTTCTTTAATATTATATACCCAAAGGTATCTAAAATCATGTTAGCCTGCAGTATTTTCTTGACTCCTGGGAGAATAATCTTTCAATAATAAAAGGCAACTAGCAACATATTTAGGTGACTCTTTTCCAGATAGACTATATGGGCAACCATGAAGCATCCCCCCCCACCTCCTGAAAAAATATTTAGGATCTACCAAGACCTCTGAAAAAGTCTTGTGACTTGCAGCATTTTCTCAGGAATTATTTATTTTAATTGAATCACCATGAGATACACAATTATAATGTATTCATGACACAGATACACCCGGCAGAGCAGAAACCAGCTTTCCCTGTTGTGTGCTCCACTGGGCAGCCACACTTTACCTCAAATAACCGTGAATATTTTACTCACCCCTCTGAGAGAACCCCACAAAGTAAGGAGAATATGAGCGCCCGCCGGCAGAGGCCTGGCAAGCTGTCCGATGTGTGTTCGATATGCCAAAACCAGTAACAGAAATGTTTATTTTCCAGACCCCTAAAGAGCCCTTAATACGGCAGCAGTAAGACAGACGTACAAGCAGTGCCTGATAAAATTTCACGGCCATCCTAGGCTGCCAAAACGAAGGGACTAAAAATCACTGTCCGTACTTTGAATGCACATATGCTGGCATTGAAGCATATATTGAGGATCAGATGGTACAAGCGCAAAAAGATCAAGTATGACATCATTGGTCTGACTGAGACGAGGGCGCCAGTTGCATCCTGTATTTGACAACCGGAGAAGAATTGTTTCTTAGAACATGCGCCAAAAGAGGCATCGGTGGCGTTGGTGTCCTTGTCAACACGAACATGGCCGCCAACATTGATTCACTTGAATGCCTAACAAACCGGACAGGACGATTACACTTGAAGAGATGTGGCCCACTGCCAGCAATTTCTATCTTCATTGTCTACGCACCAACGTCCACATACAAAGAAGATAAAATTGAGAAATGCTACATGGAATTGGAGGAGTTCTATAAAAAAGATCACACCTTCTACAAGATCCTAGTCGGTGATTTTAATGCCAAGATAGGACCGAGAAGATCAGCTAAAGAACTCCACATTGGGACCCATGGCCTAGAATGGAAGGAAGAGCATGAGAGACTATCTGAGTTCATCATGTCCACCAAGACCATTCATGGGAACTCACAGTTCCAGAAGGCTGAAGTGAAACGGTGGACATGGGAATCTCCTGGCGGACAGTTCCACAATGAAATTGGACCCACATCATCTTCAATGGATGGTTTTGTCTGAACGATGTAGCTGTTGTCCCCAATTACAAACAGGATCGGACCACCGTCTCCCTTCATGTAAAATTCTACTTCCTGCAACAGGGAGAAAAGGCTGAAAAGTTTAAGAAGAGAACTCCCCAGAACGACCACCAACTGGGAACTCTTTGGCACCACTGCAGCAACATGGGAAGATACCATCATTGACAACATTGATGAAGAATACAACCGACTGGTTCAGCACCTCCATGATTGTGCGAAGAATGCCTAGAGAGAGAGAAGACAAAGAAGGACGCTTGTCTTCAGAAACTCTTGAGCTCATTCGCCAATGTGGCAAGGCGCGAGCCTCAGGAGACCAAATGCTAACATCCAAGCTTGCTAAACGGGTGGAGAGAAGCGATAAAAGAAGACCTCAAAGACAGAAGAGCAGAAATACTGGAAGATGCAGCAGAAGCCAGGAAAAGCATTCGCACCGCCCACCTGTCCTTCGCCAAGTATAAGACCAAGATGACTGCCCTCCAAAGCCCTGTTGGATCTATCACATCTTCCAGAAAGGCAATGGAGAAGATTATCCAGGACTTCTACTCAAATCTCGTAGATAGTCACATCCATCTGCCCAAATACCGAATTTCACAGGTTGGATATGTCATTCCCAACGTTCTCCCCTTCTGAAATCCGACATGCCATCTCGTCGGTAAAGAAGGTAACAGCACCAGGACCAGACAAAGTCAGACCCGAACACCTGAAGAATCTGCCGTCAGTACTCATCAATACACTAGCTCGGCTCTTCACACGCTACCTGTCCAAATGCAAGGTGCCCTCCCAATGGAAAACCAACAGGATAGTTCTACTGCTCAAGAAGGGGAGACATCCACGACATCGGGCAACTATCGCCCCATCTGCCTGTTGTCCGCCATCTACAAGCTGTTTATACGAGTCATCCTGAACAGGATTAGCAGAACACTAGATGAAGGACAACCATGCGAGCAAGCAGGCTTCGGAAAGGATTCAGCACAATGGACCATATCCACACAGTAACCAAGCTCATTGAGGTTTGTAGGGAGTACAAGATGCCGCTCTGTCTCATGTTCATTAATTTACAGAAAGCCTTTGATTCTGTCGAGACTGAAGCAGTCGCCGAAACCCTAGTCAAACAGGGTGTTCAAACACAATGCATCAAGATCCTTCGTGAGCTGTATCACGGATTCACCACCAGGATCTCACCATTCTACAAAGAAGTGATCATTGATGCCAAAAGAGGCGCTCGACAGGGTGATACCATTTCACCAAAACTCTTCTGCGCCACCCCTCGAGAACATCATGCAACAATTAGAATGGGAAGGAATGGGAGTGAAGATAGATGGTCCGCAACTATACCACCTCCGCTCACTGATGACATTGTTCTAATAACACCAAATATTAGCCAAGCAGCACAAATGCTGACTGACTTCGACTGAGAATGTGGAAAGATAGGTCTGCAGCTGAATCTAAAGAAAACCATCTTCATGAAAAGTGAACTAGTTCCAGAGGAAGATGCAGCAGAAGCAGAGGCCCCATTCACTCTCAATGGAATAAACATCTCTGAATGCAGCAGTTATGTGTACCTAGGTCGAGAAATCAACATGATGAACGACCTAAAACCTGAGCTGCGCAGGAGGAAGAGAGCAGCATGGAATGCCTTCAAAGGCATCGAAGAAATAGCTAAAAGGACAAAAGAACCTCCGGCTCCGGGCACATCTCTTTGACTCCAGTGTTCTCCCCTGCATTAACATACGCCTCAGAGACCTGGGCCCTTTTGAAAGCAAGATGAGAATGCTATTCGGTTCTCCCAGAGAGGAATTTAAAGAGCTATGCTTGGAATTTCATGCCACACTCAAGTGAGAGAAGGAATCGGAGTTCTGACCTCCTCGCTATTCCAGAATCAGGGACACTGTCTCGTTTGCCAAGGCATCGAAAATCAGATGGGCTGGACATGTAATGTGATTTGGCGACAACCGCTGGACTAGAGCCATTACTGACTGGATCCCACGGGATATCAAAAGATCACGTGGCCGCCCACCTACAAGATGGTCAGACTTCCTTGTATAGACCCTGAAGGAACGGTTTGAGGCTCTTCATATTCCTGAATCAACCAGATGCCATTGGGCTACATTGGCACGTGATAGGGTCCAATGGAAATGTTACTGGTGCCCGCTTGAGCAAATTGATGAATAACGGGATTCAAGTGATCAAGTGATCAAGTGATCATGACTGGGTTTCAGTCACATACAGTATTCCAGCAACCACCCCTCCACCGGTGTATGTTTACCACCATCAGCCTCCCTTTCCCTCCTACCACCCTATTGTGTAATATCTACTGTAAGATGATAATCCCCCTGCATATATTGTTAGAGTGTAACAGTTAAACAGTTGAGGCGGGATTCTGAGCCTGGCCAGGCAGATATCAAACAAAGGAATCCTGAGCTTGCCTTCGAGGGAATTTGCAGGGAAGAGTGATGACAGTTGGTTATAGAGAGGTGGAGGGAGTTTACTGGAGAAAGAGAGAGATTGCTGGTAGAGAGAGAAGAGAGAGTGGGGCTTGCTCTGGAAGGTCACAGTGGGCCTTCTAGAGAAACTGCTGGAGAGAGAGATAGAGATAGATAGATAGATAGATAGATAGATAGATAGATAGATAGATAGATAGATAGATAGATAGATGGATAGATAGATAGATAGATAGATAGATAGATAGATAGATAGATAGATAGATAGATAGATAGATAGATAGATAGATGAAAGAGAGGGTCCTGGAGTAAGGTGGTGTGAGGAGATGAGAGAGAATACAGATAAAAGAAGACTTTAGGGGGCCGGAGCAATAGCCCAGCAGGTAGGGCATTTGTCTTGCATGCGGCTGGCCTCTGCCGGCCCGGTTCAATATCCGGCACCTGGTCCCCTAAGCACCACCAGGAGTAATTCCTGAGTGCAGAGCCAGGAGTAACCACTGAGCATTGCCAGGTGTGACCCAAAAAGCGAAAAAAAAAAGAAGAAGAAGACTTTAAAGAGCCTGTGGACTTGTTCCAGTATCCGCTAGCCAGTGGATACCTAGTCAGTTGGACCTAGAAGTAGCTGGGGCCTTCACCAAACCAAGTGCTGTCCAGAACACTGCTTGACACCTGACACCACCATACCACAAACCTGTCACTATGGCAGGCCCTTTCCTCTCTCTCTCTCTCTCTCTCTCTCTCTCACTCTCTCTCTCCTTTTGGGCATTGTGGTTTACAGTACAGATACTGAAACATTGTCATGTTCATTCCTGTATCTACTTCCAGCATGCAGTTCTTTTCCACAGTTGCTCAGGAGTATTTTATTCAAGCAAGGCACACTTGACCTTGAGAAGCAACTGTGAACTCTGAATACCAATCCACTTGACTTCCCAAAGGCCACAGTCAGTTGTTGACTGTTATGTTGACTCTATCTGTATAAATCCTGAGTGGGATGGGGGGGGGAGGCAGAGTTATTTTGACTTAGTTAATTGGTTAGTAGGGCCTCTGAAGACCTATTTGGATGATGGGAAAGTCAACACAAGTCCCTCTGTTTGGGAAGTATTTAATTAAGGCTTTTTCATTTAACATCGACATAATGTAGAGTGAATTGTGCTAGAAGCAAGATTCTTTCAAATCCTGTTCCTTCATCTTCATTACTATATGAAAATGAATTTTGAATATCTCATTTGATTGTTTACAAATGATTTTTCCTGATTGTCACACTTTTTTTTTATTTTGGGTCACACCCAGCAGTACTTAGGGTTACTCATGGTTCAGCTCTCAGATATTACTCCTGGTGCTGCTTGGGGCACCATATGGGATGCCGGGGAATCAAACCCATTTGGGCCAATGTGGAAGGCAAATGCCGTCCTGTCTGGACTCTTGCTCTGGCTCCTGTCACACTTTCTTATTCCTTCAACGTTTTATGTAGTTTAATTTATTTTTTATTAGAAATTTTGAGTCAGGGGCCAGAATGATAGCACAATGGGTAGGCCTTGCATGTGGCTGACCTGGGTTTGATGTCTGGCATCTCATATGGTCCCCTGGAGCACTGCCAGGAGTAATTCATGAGTGCAGAGCCAGGAGTAACCCCTGAGCATTGTTGGGTGGGACCAAAAATTTTTTTTTGAGTCAGCTAAAATGAATGAAGAATTAAGACATGCAAAATATCCATTTCATTCATATACAGGAATACCCCCAAAAGGTACCCACAAAGGGTACATAAGTATTCTTTCACTTAGTTTTGTAATTGTACCATGGTACAATGGTAATTGTACCATCCGTAGATGGTAATTATACCATACAATGATAATTGTACCATCATAGTTTACAGAGATGGAACTGGGTCTTACAAGCCTTAAAAATATTTTTTTAAGTTTGCATGTAACAAAAATAGATTACTCCTGGAGTAATAATATTTACTCGAGTAATATTTAAAAGTCAATAATACTTTAAAATCCATGATGCTTCTCTTCTGACTCTATATTATCAATCTTAAGCTTAGTAAAACATTAACATTTCATGATCTCTTTTGCTAGTTCTAGAAACTTGTATTTATATATTGTTTCAACAACTTTTTTTGAGAGATTAATATTAGTTATTAGAAACTGAACATTATTCCTCTTTTGCAAATTTGTTATAAAAAGCTGATATACAATTTAAATTCTGATAATATTTGTTCATGTGTTCAACTGTGCTTTTAGTCTATTTATTGATTTTCCCTTCCATCTTTATTGAGGTCTCGGGGTACTGTTAATGATAGTTTCATGCATATATCCTTACAAGACCACACCCATCACCAGACTCTCCTCTTCCCTCTTCTAATCCTCATCCCCTTCCAACCAGCCACCTACTTCCCAGGTAAGCTCAGTTTTGTAGATCAACTCTCTAGTTATTTGCCTTTGGAAAGTTGTTGCTTCCTTATTATGTGTCTTTATATCCCACATAAGAGGGAGCCCATTCTGCATCTGTCCCTCTGCTCATTAATCCTCATTCCCTTTAGTGCCACCATGTAATGGCAAAGTACCTAATTTATATTTTCTTACAACTGAGTAGTAGCCCATTATCACTTCCCATCTGGTGATTAGTACTTAATTTCAAACATGTGAATCACTGCTTTTGTCATTTAGATAATATTAGCCTTTTATTAATTTTTTTTTGCTTTTTTTTTGGGTCATACCCGGCAGAAGACAGGGTTTCTCCTGGCTCTGCACTCAGGAATTACTCCTGGCGGTGCTCAGGGGGACCATATGGGATGCCGGGGATTGAACTCAGGCCGGCACAGGCTGGCCGCTGCAAGGCAAACGCCCTACCCGCTGGGCTATCACTCCAGCCCCTGCTTTTGTCATTTAGACCAGAAATTCATATCAGATTACTCAGTTTGCATTCTATTAAAAAACCTGCTGTGTTCATATGTTGCTTTCTTCTTTCTTTCTCTTCTTTGTATTTTTGCATGTGTTGTTCCTTAAATTGATGAGCAACAAAAAGCACTTCTAATATCATATCAGGCAACATATGACCACAGTGGGTTCTCTTAATTATTCCTTATGCATAATCAAGATTAATGAAGAAGTTATCACAACTTGAAATATTTTTCTTTTCAGGTCATATCTGACAATGTCCATCAGTTACTCCTAGCTCTGGGACCAGATATTACTCCTGGAGGTGCTCAGGGGTCAATATAGGATGAAAGAGATTGAACCTGGGCATCCGGTTTTGCAAAGCAAAAGCCCTACCCACTGTACTATTGCTCTGGCATCATAACTTGGTCTTTAAGTTCAAACAGCCTTTATATTTCAAAGGGATTTCTTTGATATCATCACTTCAGTGGTGAAAGCCCACTTTTTTTAATAGTAAATTTGTCTTATACTGCAATAGTCATAGACTAAGTGAAATAGCAACTGTGCTTCCATAGCTCTATTTCAGCCATTACACTGTAAGCTTTCTCTAGGCAGGAACACCACCTAATTTATTCTGGCTAACCTTGTGTAGGTAAGGACAAAAAATAAATCCTAGACACTCGATTGCAGATGATTTACTGTATTATTTCCTTAGCAAATATGCAAGAAATCCATACAGTGGAGACAGGTGAAATAAATGAAAAACAGGTCATTGCCTAAGTTGTTTTGTAACTTTCACGATGTTACACTTTTTTAAACAAATGGTTGACAGAAAGATATCAATGGCAATAAGGCAGAAGCATCTATTATATGAGTGTCTACAGTGTGTGGGATAATGTTAAGTATCTCATGTTTGATATTCTGTCTTCCCATTCATCATCGATTTGCTTGAGCGGGCCCCAGTAACATCTCCATATGTCCTATCTCATGCTAGTAGAGCCCAAGGGCATCTGCTTGCTCCAGGAACATAAAGAGCCTCAAACCATTCCAGAATGAGGTCTATAATTGTTACTGGTATTTGGCATATCAAATACAACACGGGTAGCTTGCCAGGCTCTGCCATGCAGGTAGTATACTCTTGTAGTCATCTCTAAGTCCAGCATTTATTGATGAACCGTGCGCCGCTTGTGGCTGCGCGAGCTGGGCTGTGATAGGCTGGTCTGCCTATTTATTTATATAAAATAAATATTCTATTTATTTTATTTATTTATTTATTTATTTATTTATTTTGCATTTTGGGTCACACCCAGCAATGCTCAGGGGTTACTCCTGGCTCTGCACTCAGGAATTACTCCTGGCGGTGCTCGGGGGACCACATGGGATGCCGGGGATCGAACCCGCGGCCAGCACAGGCCGGCCGTGTACAAGGCAAACGCCTTACCCACTGGGCTATAGCTCCGGCCCCTTGATATTCTATTTAATATTTAGGTAAGACCCATTAAAAATAAAGAATGTAAACTTTCCTAAACATATTTTTACTCCATTCTCATAATTTCAGGCATTTCTTAGTAAATTTCAATAATTTGTTGTATTTAGTTTTTAGAGAATAAATTAAAAGATAAACATCTACGAAACTTCTATACTGGAGAGTTAGGATAGTGGATAAGTTATTGCCTTACATGAGCTACAAGCTCACAAGGAACGATCCCTGGGAACAGGAGTAAGCACCAATAATAGCCAGGTATGGTCCCAAACCAAAAAAATAATTTATATAAATAAACAAATAAACTCACCTACCCCCACCCCATATTTCATTGAGGGAACCAGATAAATAATAAAACTATAGCTATTAAGATGAAGATTTAGTTCTTGTGCTCAGGTCACTTACTGGATGAAGTGATTATTTCTATTATTGCTCTTTGTAACAAAGTTTATGTTTTAATAGTAAAAATTAGGAGTAGAGCAATAGCACAGCAGGTAGGGCATTTGCCTTGCATGTGGCTGACCTAGTTTCGATACCCGGCATCCCATATATGGTCCCTGAGCACTGCTAGGGAGTAATTCCTGAGTGAAGAGCCAGGAGTAAACTCCTGAGCATCGCTGGGTGTGACACCCCAAATAAATTATTGGAGTTATTTTGAAGTATGTTGTGTGTAGATGTTCATTTTATCTAAGGCATTGAAATAGCTTTTTACCACAATACTGGAATATGGGCTTTTGTTTTCAGACTAGAAGCAGACTTGTACACTATTAAATGTGCTTTTATTTGTAGACAAGACAGAGTTATTTCAAATAAAAGGATAACTATATTGGGTCAACCAAATTGGCAGTAGTATGATTACATCAGGGTATGGAGAGTGTCAGATCCAGTCTGATAGAGGTAAAATGCCTAGTTGTAGTATTTTCCAGCAATCACAGACAAGATGACCAGCATATGTTACTAGATAAAGCAGATTAGCATTGAATCCCAGGACTTTGATCAAAGAATGTTAAGAACCAGATATTGATTTGGCTTACAAGCAATACAAGAACCCAAACTGTACTTAAACAGAGTAGATAAGTTGCTTGTGTGATTTAGAAGGAAGATCAAAGACTGTTTAAGTAGATACATTAAATAGAATTCATCAAGCATCATTACAAGAGTAAGAATAAAGAAAAAACAATAGTTTTTAAGGTTGCATAACCCTTTAGAACTATAGTAACAGTAATAGTGTAAAACATGTGATTAAGATTCTACAGCTTAGAACTTTGCATGCCATTCTGTATTCTATCACTTGTGAAAGAATTTTTTTGAACAGGACCAGGACCAGATTTGTTCATGAAGCTGGACTAGAAGGGAACCAGAATACTCAACTTTTGGGTATAGCTTTTTAAAATACAAACAAGGGTTGGAGTCATAGTACAGCAGGTAGGATTATTGCCTGGTCAACCCAGGTTCAAACCCTGGCATCCCATATGGTTATTTCTGAGCCAGGAATAACCCTGAGCATGTGAAATAATTTTAATTGTCAAAAAGGCTTAAAGATTTTTATAATACAACCCATAGACTCTCCTTCAAAGAACTCCAAAAAGTATCAGAGTCAGTGAAAAAGTTTTATTTTTCAAAGTGAACTTTATTTTTTTTCTAAATGTCACTTTTCTTATTGCAGAACAGTATGAGTTTAAATACCCATACAGGGATTACCTATGATGTAAGACATTACAGTTGGAAAATATCACTTGTCACTTGTCTTCCTGTTGATTATCGATTTTCTGGAGCAGGCACCAGTAACATCGCCATACTTCCTGTCACATGCTAGCGCAGCCCAAGGACTCCATAAACATAAAGAGCCTCAAACCATTCCATCAGATCATGGGAATGAGGTCTATAATTGTTACTTGTATTTGGCATATTAAATACAACACATGTAGCTTGCCAGGCTCTGCCTTGCAGGTGGGATACTCTTGTAGTCACCTCTAATCTTGAGCATTTATTGATGAACCAGGTTGTGATCAGCTCTTCTGCTGGGTGGAGCTCTGATGAGAGGGGAGTCCAGATAGGGAAAATGGCGGCCCTCATGGTGTGGGGGGTTCCCCCTGGCTTCTTGTGAGGCTCTGCTGTGGTGGTGGGCCAGGGCTAGAACCTGCCTTCTCTCCCAGGCGCCTTGTGATCAGCTGGGCACAGGGAGAGTCGGTAGCAGCTCTGTACCGTGTTTGTGAGTCTCAAGGGCCCAAGTCCTTTTGGAAAATAAAAATAAATTTTAGAGATCTAAGTTAAGAAGCAAATAACTATAGCTTAGCAGGACATAAATGGACTTAGAATGTTTTAATTATAGTAGACAAAGTAGGAAAAGATACCTCTACTACTTATTGTTTTTTATTTATTTTTGTTTTAGTTAGGGCCATACCTGACTGCTTAGTATTTACTCTTGGTTCTTGGACTCAGGGATCACTCCTAGTGGAGATTAGGATATTGATTTTATGGAGTTTCAGGGATCAAACTTATGTCAGTTTTGTGCAAGGTAAGCGTGTTATCCTATGACCTATCCCTGGTCCCTATACCAGTTTTTAATAAGAATTTTCATAAGCTTTGGGACTGCAAAAAGTGCTTTTGTTTATAATTTAAAGGTAACCTCAAGAGGTAGTAGCTTACAGGATGAAACAGATATTCTTAATATGATAAAGGGATATATAACAATATGAAAACTTTTGTGTATAATTGACATGCTATTATATTAGTTAACCTTGATCATCTCTAAACAGCTGCTGAAATGGAACAATAATTAAAAACATTATTGTTTTTAATGCTTTAAAAACAATGAGAAAGATGGATGAAACAAGGAGAACTTTTAGGCCACTAGGGGAGAGGAAAGAAAGGTTGTGTGATAAGCTTCTGGGTGTCGGAGGTTGGGTGGGACAGAAAAGGGAACAGTGTGCTGACAATTGTTCTAAGTGATAATACCAGCGTAGAACTGAGTATTAAATACAGACAAAAAGATGCACATGATAACCTCTAAATGTAAGTATCTCATCCACAGTGTGTAAGAGAAGGAAAAAAGAGAGATAGATAGAAAGATAGAGAGAGAGAGAGAGAGAGAGAAGAGATAAAGAACTCTCCATAGAGGCAGGCTGGGGGAGAAGGGAGGAAATGGGGGACATTGGTGGTAGGAAATGGGCACTAGTGGAGGGATTGGTGCTGAAGCAATGTATGACTGAAACCCAGAAATAAACATCTATGTAATTGTATATCTCATAGTGGTATAATATTTTTTAAAAAAGAAAGGTTGTGTAAAACATAATAGAATGTGGTATATTTCTAAAACAGTTTATGAAGTCTTTTAGGGAGTTCTCAATCTAAAATGACCCATCAGAGGAATCCCTCATCTCATAGGAATATGTCTCAGTCTTCCTGCCATGCTCGATTCTTGTTGGGAGTTGCCTATGGCATGTATAGACTCCTTAGTTAGGGCTAGAGAAAGTATTGTGGGTAAAAATAATTTCATTGCATGTGGCTGACCCTGGTTCAAACCCTGGCACTTCAGATGGTCCACTGAGCTGTCAAGAGTGACCCTGAGCACAGAGCCAAGAGTAGCTTTTGAGAAGTTCTGGGTGGCTCAATATCCCTCTTGCATCAAATGTTATTTGACATAAAAGAGTTCAGGAGCTGCAGAGCTAGAGTCTGAGTGCCATAAGTCATTACACTCATGCGCCTTGACTTAGTGGTAAAAGTGACAATGATTAGAGAGTTGAATTCAGCGTGATGATCATCAAAACTGTGTTCATTATGTAACACAGCTATTGACATAAAATGTCAAATGTCTGATTAAAAATCCATATAAGTTCAACTTCAATGATTAAGCCATTTATTAATATCTATTCTTAGTAAATGCCCTAAGTAAAAGTTAAATTGAGATATGTTTCATAGTATAAGAAACATTAAGTCACCAATTTGTTTAGAAAGACAAATACAAGTTCTGATGATTAATTTAGAAGTGAGTTGTACATATAAATCTTGACAATTTCAGTATCCACAACCAATTATCTTGATGATAGTGCTTTCAGGGAAGAAAAGATGAACTTTTAACTAGGAAGCACTATCTGATATTTGACAAACTTTCTTCTCTAATCTATAGGATGTCATCTCTATTCCTTTCTCTCTTGTTTTCCAGAAATATATTTGAGGGAGATGAAAGGAGAATGACTAACTGAGGTCAGAAATAATTGCTCTAATGTCTATCAATGTTGTGGTAACATAATTGAAGACTTTAAAACACTTTCAACATACTTAAGGGATATTATTTAAAAATCTTTGTAGACCAAGAGTAATACAGTAAGAAAACTATAGTTTGCAGTAGCAGGAAATTTTAGGTTAATTTTTAAAAAAGAGCAACTTTCATTGTTATTAATTAAATTAATCATATATAAATAATGTTGTGGAAGAGGGAAAAAAGATATTTAAACAGGGTATATTTGCTGATCATTCTGTTTCACAATAACATATAAGGATTACCTTTAATTCTCATTATGGACACTAAGATATTCACCTTTTTACCAGAATGTATTTTAAGAAATATACTTTCACATACATGCATTTCATGAATATACACTCACAGATGTACAAATTATTAATAATAACAGCTGTTATATATAAAGTATAACCCATTTCATTAATTAGTTCTTTTCTATTTATTTTTTTTATCCAATCTGTTCATTAAACAAGTTTGTTTTGACCAACCTAATTTATTTGACTATTTTCTTTTTTTTTTTTTATTATACCACAGTGAAACATACAATTACAAAGGTGTTCATAATTGGTTCTTGGTAATACAGTATACCAGCACCCATCCCTCCACCAGTGCCCCATTTCCACCACCAATGTACCCCACCCCCTCCTGCTCCACCCCATGCTGCCTTAATAGCAGGTACCCCAGTTTCCTCTCTTTCTCTCTCTGTCTCTCTCTCTGTCTCTGAATCTCTCTCCCTCTTATTTTACACATTGTGGCTAGCCCTGCAGGTATTTAGAGTTTATCACTTAAGTCTCTTTGTGTATATTCAATGGTGATTTTTAATCTGCCATTACCATTTCCCACATTTAGTAAAACACTGGTATCTATTTATGTCGTATTAATGAATGCAATCATTCTATATCTGTCCTTTTCCTTCTGACTAATTTCACTCAGCATGATAGTCTCCATGTCCATCCATTTGCAGGTAAATTTCATAATTTCATCTTTTCTGACAGCTGCATAGTATTCCATAGTGTAGATGAACCACAGTTTCTTTAGCCAGTCCTCTGTTCTCGGGCATTTAGGTTGTTTCCAGATTCTAGCTATAGTGAGTAGCGCAGAGATGAATAAAGAAGTACAGATAGTGTTTCTGCTATGTGTTTTTCGGTCTCGGGTATATTCCCAGGAGTGCTATTGCTGGATCAAATGGGAGCTCAATATCTAGTTTTCGGAGGAATGCCCATATTGTTTTCCAAAAGGGGCTGGACCAGTCGGCACTCCCACCAACAGTGGATCAGAGTCCCTTTTTTCCCCACATCCACGCCAGCACTGGTTGTTCTTGCTGTTTTGGATGTGTGCCAGTCTCTGTGGTGTGAGATGGTACTTCATTGTTGTTTTGATTTGCATCTCCCTGATGATTAAAGATGAAGAACACTTTTTCATATGCCTTTTGGCCATTCGAATTTCTTCTTTTTGGAAGCTTCTGTTCATTTCTTCTCCCCATTTTTTGATGGGGTTGGCTGTTTTTCTTGTGGAGTGCTACCAGTGCCTGATATATCCTGGATATTAACCCCTTGTCAGATGGGTATTTGACTATTTTCTATTGTATAATAAATTGAAAAATCGGACCATTTGATTGTTCAAACTCTGATAGTACAAAAGCACTGAGACTTTTAGAAATTATTGGATACTATTGAAGAAGTAGGAAAGATATGAGAAATGTTCTGTCACCTTACTTATTACATAATTATTATTAAATCTCATTTTTAATGAAAGAAATGATAAATGATGCTATGTTATAAAAGCAATATTAACTGTTGTCTAGAGCTTTTTCTCATTGTTGAGTTGGTGATATTCTAGTCTCAGGTCCTAGGTATCTCTGCATTTGCTGAGATTTATATAAAAAATAAATCTCATCTTACTTGTACAAGCTGTTGAATGTTTTCGCACTAAATGTAACACTAACTCCGGGAAGCTTATTTGAAGAGAAAGTGTCTAAGATCGGAGTGATTGTTAAATAACATGAACTTAAGACTCAGGAGCTTATAAGTGGATCTCCTCTTCTGACAGATGTACCAGAGGTAAAACAAGAGAGCTTGTGCATCATTGGTATGGTGGGGATAAAATGGGGACAAAATTCAGGCTAAAGATATGTTGAGCATATACTGTACAATAGATACTTGTTGAGCCTCCAACACTATGAAACAGTCTATGACTTTTGAATGCCCATGAAGAAGGAATGGTTTATAGTTTTCAATTTGTTCCTTCGCCTCAAATACATTCTCTTCCTTTGCTTCCTTAACGTCATCACCAGGATATTGATACTGGTCTTTGTGTCTTAACTTTTGGTTTCTAGTGTGGCTTTGCTGGTAGAGGATAAAAAGGTGAGAAGAGAAAGGGGGAAGTAAAAGCTTCACTTTTATCTTAGCTCTTGAACTATAAAGATTCTTCTTCTCTTTTTTTTTATTTGGTGATAGTTTTTTCCCTCCACAACTATTGTTCTTACATTACAACATATTCATTGCCACAGCTTTCAACACAGTGGTGATACTCCTAGCTACCCTTATTGTTTCATACCTGTATTTGTGAGTGACGTTTCACTGTTGCAAATATATATACTTATATGCACATATATATGTCCTATATATAAATATATACATATATACCTATATATATGTACTCAGCATTGTCATCTAGTTTTATTAACTTCCCCACATCTTTGTAATATAATAAGTTTTTAGCCATTTGACTGTTAGTCTAATTTTGCCTAGATAATCAGTTATAGAAGATATATATATACATATATATATATATATACATATATATATATATATATATATATATATATATATATATATGGTTGGGACAAAATTGCAGAGCATTGGGGGAGAGATATTCTGTACTGATTTTAAAAACATCATTTTCATAGATACTACAATAGGGGATACAACTCTGTTGAGAAAAATTATTTGAGGCAGGCAGGAAAGTATTTGACGCAGAAATAAAACTGTGTTGAAACTTAGTAGAATTTGACCTGTCATATTATATTCATTCAGATATTTGCCATTGTGTTTCTTCCTTTCTTTATCTGCCTAAATTATTCTCTAGACGAACAAAAAATGTAATCACTTTGGATATGGCAATGTGCTCATCTCATAGTTATTTACTGTCAAAGAATAATGGGTGTGCTCTAAGGATGGCGTATGCTTGTAGGCTAAACACAGGAGTTATGCCTTTGGGGGAATGTTTTATTCCTAATATAATGTTCACTTTCTCACAGAGTAGTCTATCTTTTAAAATCCACACTCACTTCATTAAAGACTAAAAAAAAGACTCCAAATTTTTAATGTATGTAGTTGTAGAGTTTTGGGTGTGTTTTTATATTTTGTATGTTTTTTTGGGGGCTGCTACAACCTTTTTACCAAGATCCATTTGACAGGTTGCCTAATTCTAGCATGAAACACTAGCAAGAGAGACAGCACTTTCTGCTTTCATATCTGCAGAGGACACGGGCACGTTGGAAGAATCTAAACAAACATGAGTCTTTGACCTTTCCCTTTAAGTAGTGCTGCAGTCCGGTGAGCTCATTATAGGAAATCTGTTCGCCTCCTTCAGACTTAGGCAGATGACTGCTTTTGAGCACATGTTGCCAGCCCAACAGGAGATCAGGAAAAACCCAGCTCTTGTATGACCCATCATTGCTAAATAGCAAATTCCCGTAGTTTCGTACATTACGTGGAAACTGCTTGATGCACATAAAAAGAACCTTTTGAACCCTGTAGTCATTATATATTTTTTTCTGTTTCCTTCCTTTCTGACTTGGTAAGATTTCCTTTTTAAGTCTTGCCATATATGCTCTTACTCTGTGCAGCTAATGAATATGGATGTTGTGTGTATTAATTTCTGCAGCTATAAAAGGCTCCTTTTCGGAAATAATGCCAGCTTTTAGCCTCAAGGAAATGTTCAGTAAATAATGCAACTTAGAGCCTGTTGAGTTCAAAGAGGATGAATATTTGAGTCAGGAGGAATAAGCCAGAGAGTGCCGCCTTTCTCCTGGTTACCTTAAAAGGACAAGAAAAGGAGACTGAAGACAGGATGCTCTTTTTTGGAGATTTTAAAAGTGTGATGCAAATTTTAAAAATGGTTGCAGGCTAAAACAACTGTCCTTATGGTGCATGTTGGATTCTTCATCAAACATTGGTTCCTTTTATGCCAAACCCTCCTGGAATTATCTTAGGGTATAAAGATTAAGGCACACTTTACAGCATGCTTCAGATAGACTGAAATTGTTGGTGTATATGATGCAGAAATAAGGGCTAAGCCTACAAAGTAGAAAGAGCACTGGATAAAGTGCTATCTTGAGCAGTAATTTACGCCTTGGGCTCTTTGTCGCTGATGACGTAGTCTTTTAGTCTTACTGCTCTGATTATCATTTTCAGATTAGTCATCTGAGTTTAGGCCTACTATTGGTCAACATCAAATGTAAACAGTTAATAACAATTTAATGATGGATATTCTAATATTAATCAAGCCATATTTCAGGTACTTTCTAGATAAATGTTTCAAAAATATCATATTGTATACTTAAAATGAAAAGAGGGCAGTCTGAGTTTGTAAAGACCTAAGAAATGCTATTTCAAAAGAAATACAATTTTACCACAATCGTGTCGCTTACAATATAAATTATGTTTTAAAGTTTCCAGAATATATGCTGGGTAGATGTATACTGATCTGTTTTCATTTCAATATATGCAGCAATATAATTCACATCTTAATGTTTTATATGCAAATAGATAAATTAATTTGATCAAATAAATCACAAATCTGGCAATACTTGTAAGTTTTATGTTTCAAATATTGTTTTATTGTAGTTTTGGTAATGAAGTTACAATAGTATTTAATTATTTTGGCATTGATGTATAGAATTTGCAAATTTTGCATAATAACATTTGCTTTTAAATTATATCCTAAATAGTCTTTCATGGTATTGTTCTTTTTCATGTATGACATTATCTAGAGACCTCTTCCTTGTCATTTATAATGTGGAACTATTCTTTTTTCTCTCTCAAACACACATATTTGACTGATTAATCAAGAGTTGTATAGTCTCTATTGGAGTACCATTTATATGAATGTGCTACTGAGTATAGCAAGGGAAATAGAGATGAACTGAACAGCCACCTTCGTGTAGTCCTCCGTGTAAAATACCAGTGAATCATGTGTGGGGACATAAAGGTCTGCTTCACAGTTGACTGAATTGGCTTATGCTAATTTCATCATGTTTGCTCTTTTAGGAATGTTGAAAATTAACTTTGGTGGAGCTATAAATATTTCCTAGAACTTAAAGGAATATCAGCCAATTTTGAAGTTAAATATAGTTAGTTGCCCATAGAAATGCATATTTAACGTGTAAGAAAGTGTGTGACTGTGAAAAGGAAAGATCAAAGTATATCTAGGGTTGGGGATTGAAGCAGGTCAGTTCAATTTGACAAAAGTTTGAATAAGGTAACATTGTCTAAGGTCAAGAGGTCTTTTATTTTAAGATTATTTCTGTTGCTGTTTATTGTTGAATTAGTAAATGTATCACTGTATCACTGATTTCCCGCTCATCATCGATTGGCTCGAGCGGCACCAGTAACATCTCCTTATGTCCTGTCTCATGCTAGTAGAGCCCAAGGGCATCTGCTTGCTCCAGGAACATAAGAGCCTCAAACCATTTCATCAGGTCATGGAATAAGGTCTATAATTGTCACTGGTATTTGGGCATATCAACTACGACACGGGTAGCTTGCCAGGCTCTGCCGTGCGGGTGGCATACTCTTGTAGTCACCTCTAAATCCAGCATTTATTGATGAACCACAAGGCCATAAGTGGCGCACGAGCCGGGCTGTAATAAGCTCTTTTGCTGGGTGGAGTTCTGACAAGAGGAAAGTCTGGATGTGGAAAACGCCGGCCCTCTTGGAGTGGGGGTTCGTCTGGCTTGTTGGGAGGCTCTGCTGGGTGGTGGGCCAGGGGTGCTGAAGGAGCCAGGGGCGGGCAGACACTCTCCTCATGTCGGCTGTAGCTGGCACCTGGTGGGTGTCATTGAGAAGAGGCATGGATGTTCTCCTCTTGCTCTTTTTGGACCATGTTGGCCTGGTTCCTCAAGGAGATGTGAAACATGGCTGGGACTAAGCGACAGGGCTCCCCATCTACCTGCATGGGGATGGACTTGTATGTTAGCAGCATGACCTCCCGACACTGGTGCAGCCTTTTTTGCCGAGGCCCCCAACTTTGCAAGGCAGCCAAAGAGACCATAGTGAATCCAATGACTTCCAATATAACCATCATCATGATGCTGGGGTTCAAAGTCATGGTGATCTCCTGGGTTCCCCCAGGGCAATGAGCCAGCACAATATCTGGGTATATTTAAAAATACTATACACTGGATTATTCCATTCACTGAACCTTTACAAAGAAACATGGAGGCTCAAACAAATTTGTACAGTGTAAATTCAGGAGTTAATTTTAGCTCTGATTTTGTTTTGTTGGACTGATGTTGAGTGGCTGCTGAGGTCACACTCAGGGTGATGCTATGGAGAGAGGCACAAGGTCCACTTCCAAGGCAGTGCGTGTATGACGAGCAGCTGGTCAGCACCTCTGGGGGTTAGGAAAGGCTTGGGAGTATCATACGAGAGGTGCCGACTGCTCAGAGAGAAGACATGGTTAAGGGTCCACCAGAAACTGGTTTAGCTGGTTAAAAATCACCTCCTCTGACCCACTCACAGAGATGGAATATCCTGCCGTGGTTTTGAGACATTTAATAATCAATAACTCGACTGATTTAAAGACTGGTTTTTTCCTGTTTGTGTTAGACCGAACATGGAGGGTCAGTGACCCTTGACTGGTATATCAATATAAAGTCGAAGACTAGAACACAGCAAATGCTTAACATGTAACCTAAATTAGTGCTTCTATTTGGGGAGGGTGTGGGCCCCCTGGGATGAACCCAGAGCCGTGGCAGAGCCTGGCAAGCTACCCATGGTATATTCGATATGCCAAAAACAGTAATCGACCTCATTCCCAATGAATGGAGACGTTACTGGCGCTCACAAACAAATCAATGAACAACGGGAAGACAAGTGACAAGTGACAAATGTATTACTGTAGTGGTCAGAAGAGCAGTTTATATGGTTTTGCAAGAGAAAACAAAGTCTCTGAGAGATTGGGACCTACCTTTACACACTTAACTCTCTGGGCTACTACTGATCTGCATTATGGAAGAAACAAATTCTGAATTTAAATGCGTCTGATAAATGCAAAGGCAATGTAGGAAAGAAAGGCAGCATTCACTTATTTAATAACGGTGCTTCCTGCTATTCTTCAGGACCTGCCTAAATTATGTCATTGATATTATCTGTTTATACCCATCAGTCTCAAGCATTCAGGCCTTGGAATCCCAATTCAGGGAAACCTGAGGGAGTAAGTACTATGGTAACAGACAAATTCTGACAAACTGCTTTAATGAAACAAAGAACACGGAAGGTTTTTGGTGAAAAGCAAGGCAACAAGAAGAGTTTATGGAGCAAATGAATACTCAAGAATCTTTTTCCTGCCATCAAGGTCTTTGGCAATTCAACAGCACATTCTGACCCTGACACTCTGGTTGGTCTCTAGGATAGAAGATTCACCAGAGAGGATCCCTGCCTGAAACACTTTACCCACTCAAGGGGAAAAAAGGGCAATACTAAGAACAGAAAGGTGCAGTGACTCAGGAATGGCATGACTGTTTACACATTTCTGGACAGTCGTTTTCCAAGAATCTTTTTGTTCATAAAACATCCCTCTCTAGTATGAGGTGCGTGAAACAATTAAGGAAATCATGCCATCAGATTATAAATAAATGTATAGCTGCTGAGTTCTTTATACACATAAAGCCAGAATTCTGGGTCATGTCTGGCTAGAATTAAGAAATAATTATGGAATATAATCTATGTCTTCAAAGGATGAAAAATAAAGGACAAGCTGAAAAGTCATTAAAACATTATGTCAAATAGCACTGATGTATTTCTCTCTCAAATGATTTCAAAAGACATTCCAATTGCTCCCTAGTTTTGACATTAGTTCCATAATATTGCCCATCAAAATGCAAAAGTTGCCACATTTGCCAAATGTAGAGATTTGGTTTTTAGATGTTTATCAGAACCTATGTGGCATATGACTGAGTTATAGACCAGGATACAGGGAAGAAATGTATCTTCCACTGCACATATGGTTTATTTCCCATATATAGTCCTCCTTAATTTTATGCTTATTATGCAGATTGAAATAGAAATAACCTATAAAAACATGTTGAATATGGAAAAACTATCAATCTTAATCTTTGGGTGACAGCGGTGAAGAAAATATACCTGGAAACCTATTCTCTTGTCTCTCATTGTTTCATGAACATTTCCTATTGGTTGACACTACTTGTAAAAGCCATCAGCTTTACCTCAATGAATGAGAAATCTACATGTATATAAAATCTGACATGGTCACTGACATAGTTCAGCACTTGTTTAAATGTGAGGCCCTAAGTTTGAGTCTTGGAACTATGTGTGGACAGGGGAATCTTACCTTCACTGTCTCCCCTAACATTTTGCAAATACTTCCTGAATCTCAGGAAAAACATGCATAATTTTTAAAAGATATTTGATCTAAAAAAATTTAAATTAAGCATTAAACAGGTGGTCACTGAAGGTCATAACCAAGACCGGATGCTGGAAATTTCATAATAGGTGTGGGTGATGTGTGAGATGCCAAATTATTCAGGAAGAAGGGAATGAGGTAGCGGAGAGAAGGACAGAGAGAAGGATAGTTAGAGAGATGGGGAAAAAGAATGTGAGAGAGAAAAAGAGCTGGAAATTTTTTTTCACTGAAAGATGTAGATTTAGTGGACCCAAATTCAGGGAATTTTATTAAACCTGATATCTATTCACTGATAGTAGAGTAGAGAGAGTTATTGGCACAGAGCCCAGATTCTGGAGTGGTAGAAGAAAAGGTCACTCATTTGTTATCCTTAATAGTGGGTAAAATGTAATCTTTTGCCCAGTAAGGTTATAAGATTATGAATTATCCTGTAATCTCTTACTCAATAAGAGTAATATATTATGGATAGGCTTGTGTGTATGTGTATATTTGAATTATGTTTTTCAGTTAAAAAGAAGAGTCACTTGAAAGTGAATCAGAATTCTGAGGGTTGATAGAAAGATCCAGATGGCACTAAAGGGTGTTGGAATCTCAGAAATAATAGCAGCCTTATGATACTGTGTGTGAGGAACTGATTCTAAATTCAAGACAGCAAAGTCCAAGGTTAAAACATCCTTGGGAAATGACACTTCTTTCTCTCTATAGTATTAATATCCATCATTATGTCACCTCCTTATTCTTTGTTATATTTGGTTCAGTCTCCACCCAATTATCTTTCTATTGTTACATGCTTATGATGAAAACAAAAGAGTATTTGTTTCTTCTAGTAATTCAAAGTAATTAATAATGTATGTTTTTATAGTGACCACCACATGTTTATAATGTTTTATTACCCTCACATTGAAACTATGCACCAGTCTAATTGTTATGGGACAAGTATATGTAAAATTGGAGAGTAGGATCTGCTATCATAGGAAAATATTGCTTTCTTGGATTTAAGGAATAGACATACATTTAGAGGCTGTCATGTATATCTTTTGCCTGTATTCAAGGCTCATGTCTAGGTTGATTAGCATTTTTGACAATTATTAGCACACTGTTCCATTCTCTGTCTTACCTAAAATCTGACTCCCACAAGTTTGTAATAATTTACACTTTTGACGAGACCTCCTGATCCATTTTTTACGTGACCTTGGATATTGGTATCATAATATGTACATATATATTTTGTCATGCAAATAAATGCAGTCATTCTATATCTGTTTTTTTCATTCTGGCTAATTTCACTCAACATGATCCTCTCTATGTCAATTGATTTATAGGAAAATTTCATAAGCTCACTTTTGCTAGCAGCTGCATAGTATTCCATTATATCGATGTGCCAAAGTTTCTTTATCCAGTCATCAATTCTCGGGCACTGTGGTTCTTTTCAGATTCTGGCTATTGTGAATAGTGCTGCTATGAACATAAAAGTGCAGATGGTATTTCCGCTTTGTGTTTTTGGCTTCCCAGGGTATATCCCCAGGAGTGGTATGCCTGGGTCAAATGGGAGCTCAATTTCTAGTCTTTGGAGGAATATCCATATTGTTTTCCAGAAAGGCTGTACCAGTCGACATTCCCACCAAAAATAGATGAGAGTCCCCTTTCCCGCATCCATGCCAGCACTTATTCTTGCTCTTTTGGATATGTGCCAGACTCTGTGGTGTAAGATGGTATCACATTGTTTTGATTTGCATCTGCATTCAGAGATGTTTGTTCCCTTGAGAGTGATGGAGCATCTGGAACTAGTTCATTTTTCATGAACATTGTTTTGTTGTGATTCAGCTGTGAACTATCTTTCCACATTCTCATTCTCAGTCAGCCAGCAATTGTGCCTCTTGGCTAATGTGTGGTGTTATTAGAACGATGTCATCAGCGAAGCAGAGGTGGTGTAGTTGTGGACCGTCTATCTTCACTCCCATTTCTTCCCATTCTAATTGTTGCATGATGTTCTCGAGGGTGGCGCTGGCGAAGTTTTGGTGAAATGGCATTACCCTGCCGAACCCCCTCTTTTGACATCAAGGATCAGTTCCTTGTAGAATCAAAAGAGCTATGCTTGAATATCATGCCTCACTGAAGTGAGAGGAGGAATCCTGAGTTCCGACCTCCGTAGACCATTGAGAATCAGGGATGCTGTCTTGTTTGCCAAGACATCAAAAATCATATGGGCTGGACATGTAATGCGACTTGGAGATGGCTGCTGGACTAGAGCAGTTATCGACTGGATCCCATGGGACGTCAAAAGATCATGAGGTCGCCCACCTACAAGTAGGTCAGATTTCTTTGTCAAGACCCCGAACGAACAGTTTGAGACTCTTCGTATTCCTGGAGCAAGGAGAGGTCATTGAACTTCACTGGCATGTGACAGGGACAAATGGAAATGCTACTTGCACCCACTCAAGCAAATCGATGAATAACGGGATGTCAAGTGATCAGGTGATTGTCAACTAGGCACTATCATAAGGGATTCCTGAGTGCAGAAGAGAGGTAAATCCTGCCTGATATGACCTCAAACAAAACAAACAAAACCCCACAAAAAACAATATATAAATGCTTTTAAAGGTACTGAAAAACTATAAAGCTGCCATGGCACTTGCCTTGCATGTGACTGACCCAAGCTTAATACCTGCACCCTCTGTGGTCCCCCCAAGCACTGCCAGGAATGATCCCTGTTAACAGCCATGCTTAACTGAACATTTTCAGGAGTTCCCCCCAAAAAAACAAAAAAAATCAACACCTGTAGTAGAAAGTATTAATGGGGAAATGTTTCTAAAGATTAGAGGATAATTTGGCTGTGGTTGGAATTAAAATTCTGTAATACAGTCTTTAGCATGCTTTAGCTTTTATCCCAGCTTTCTGGAAATAAAGGAGAGTTTCAATGTTGTGTTTCCCATTTTCCATAGTACAAATACTTTCATCTTAGTTAATTACAACTATCTGTAGTTTTTAAACTCTTTAAATTCCTGAGTATTTAGCAATTCATCTTATAAAAGAGAATTTTCTATAACTGATAAACCAAAGAATAAGAAAACCAATGCTTACTAAGTTATAGGCAAAGAAATAAAAACTAAGCTAGAATTGGCATTGGCATAAGTCTTACTACCATCATTGGCATTAGTCTAACTAATCAGAAAAATTATGAAACTGTTAATAATCAAGGATAAGATTGTGACATCAAAATTCCTTCAGAAGCAATTAAATATCAGTTCCTGGCTTGGCATCATCATTTACATTCAGATGGAAAGAATAAAACTAGTAGTCCCTTGGGTAGTGTGCTTACCCACACACTTTTGATTCAGTGTTTTGATTAGTAAAATAGTTTAAAATATTAACATCTTTCATAACAAAGTGACTTTACTTAGGAAACAATGCTAAAGCTGCAGGGAGCACTGGCAAAAATCTCAGTCTTCATCCTTGGGAATTGCAATATCTGCAGGAAGATCCCTGCTACCTTCCGGCATCATAGAATCCTCTCCAGTGAAAGGAAGTTTGAAGGAGTTATAATTAGACTCGACAGGAGTTTAATGTATTGACGACCTAACATTGATTTAATTTTATATTTGCATTGATGATAAATGTTTATACTTGATTTCCTAACTAAGTCTGACACCTTTATTGGAATATGTTTAAAATAGAAACAAATGGCTTACAGGAAAAAGGACAGCCTGGTTGTTACTAGATGGAAACCTTCTGAGTTGAAGTAATATGGCATCAGAGGATTTGGAACTGGTTATCAGTATGACCACAAACTAAACCACCACAAACTAAATTGCACTCTTGAGATGAGTCAGACTCCATTTACAATCCTCTTTTTTCTCATGATGATTTCAGAACTATGTGACATTTAAAGAACTTGTTCATTAGCTCCTGCTTATTTTAACATAAACTAAGAAAGGGAGGAAGGAGTCATTTTTGAGACACCAGAATAGTGCCACGTGGATTATGACTACTAGAGAAAAATGATAGCACTGCTGGATGTATGTGCAAATATTCTATGCTTCTGTGAATTTATAAGCACTGTGTATAGTTAATATCTGCTCAAAACCTTCTTTTCTTTCCATTTATCCTTAAATTCCAAAATTAAGGAGGCCAGTTCAGATACGTTAAATCATATCCGTTGTTTTAGTTTGGTTGTCACCTTTCCTAATTGTTTGTGTTAGTTAAATTTGGATTCCAGAATGTTTTTATTTAAGACACATGGCTCTAGGAATGAACCAATATATCTATATGATATGCTTATATAAAAATTTTAATTGAAATTCTTTTTTTAATATTTTATTATACCACCATGAGATATACAATTACAAAGATGTTCATATTTGGGTTTTGGTCATACAGTGTTCCAGCACCTATCCCTCCACCAGGGCCCATTTCCTACCACCAATGTCCCCCGATTCCCTACCCTCCCCTAGCATGCCTCTATGGCAAGTTCTTTATTTTTTTAAAATATTTTATTATACCTGTCTTCCCGCTCATCATCGATTTGCTCAAGCGGACACCAGTAACATCTCCATATGTCCTGTCTCATACAAGTAGAGCCCAAGGGCACATGCTTGCTCCAGGAACATAAAGAGCCCCAACCCATTCCATCAGGTCATGGGAATGAGGTCTGTAATTGTTACTGGTATCTGGCATATCAAATATGACACGGGTAGCTTGCCAGGCTCTGCCTTGCGGGTAGCAAACTCTTGTAGTCATCTCTAAATCCAGCATTTATTGATGACCCACGCAGCCACAAGAGGCCACTTGCAAGCCGGGCTGTGATAGGCTGGTCTACTGGGTGGAGTTCTGACGAGGGGGAAGTACAGATGTGGGAAAATGGAGGCCCTCATGGAGTGGGGGGGTTGTCTGGCTTGTTGCGAGGCTCTGCTGGGTTGGTGGGCCAGGGCTAGAACCCGTCATCCCTTGGCGGCGCCTCGTGAACAGCTAGGCACAGGGGAGAGCCAGTAGCAGCTCTGCCCCATGTCTGTGAGTCTCTGGATCAGCATACCTGGGCCGGATTTAAAAAAAAAGACTGCTACAGGGGTGTATCTCGATGAGCCAGGCTGTGATAGGCTGGTCTGCTGGATGGAGTTCTGACGAGAGGGAAGTCCTGATGTGGAAAATGGAGGCCCGCATGGAGTGGGAGGTCATTTGACTTGTTGCAATGCTCTGCTGAGGTGGGGGGGGCCAGGGCTAGAATCAGCCATCCCTCCCTTTTATTATACCACCGTGAGATATACAATTACAACATTGTTCATGTTTGGGGGTTTCGGTCACACAGTGTTCCAGCATCCCTCCCCTCCACCAGTGCCCCCTTAATAGGGATTCTTGAGATTGACTTTTAAAGAATCTTAATACGTGAATGCTCTGAGCATTTGAAGAGATTTTCTGAGAGAAGGGAGTTTGTAGATTAATCCTTTATCAGTTGAAAGGATCATGCATAATCAGGCCAAAGTTTCCTTGGGAAGGCCTTATTTGAACACAAGTATGGAATTCCTAATACTTGTTGTTACTTTGGTAGTTCATAGTTTTACTAATCTATCCTCTAAGATTTATTTCTAGAATTCCTGTCTCTTGAGAGGTACTCTCTTCATGATTATATCTCTTCTTGAGTCATATCCTCATGGCCAGTAATTATAGTTCTTAAAGCATCCAAGAAAAGTCTAACAATTAGAGAAGGCTCAACCTTTCTAAAAAGTTATTGTTTGGTGCCAATGATTAATGGGCTATATACGCTCACATCACCAGGAATACTTCTTAAAAAATATAGGTTCACAGAATCCACCTCTTGGTGGATAAAAAATGCAAGGCAGAAAACTTGCATTTTTATCAAGATATCCAGATGGTTCGAAAACATAGTTATATTTATAATCACAATTTAGATATTAATTCTTATACTTGAGACATCCTTACATACACAAAGCCTTTATTTATATCTCATTATGCCCATCTTGGCCACTCATTATTTTTACATATGAAGAGTTTTTTAGGCATAGCCATAATGCTTTACTAAGGAGGAAGGGAAAAGGCCTAGAATGCTCATTTAATGTCTTAAGACAGAAAATTTTAACATAAAAAATTTCAGTCAGTAGAGCTGGATAGATTGCTCACAGCTGTCCAGAGCTTGATTCCTGAGACTACATATGGTTCCCAAGTTCCACCAGGAGTGATTCCTGGTTCAGAGCCAGAAGTAGCCTAAAGCCCTGAACACTGCCAATGGTGTCCCCAAAACAAACAAAATAAAAGTCTAATAAAGACATTGTGTGATTTTATAAGAAATGTAATGTGTACATCACAGCCCGGGTCATCGAAGTTCTACCCTGCAGCAGTCTTTCTTAAGTCCGGCTCAGGTATGCCAGTCCAGAGACTCGCAGACATGGGGGCAGAGCTGCTATTGGCTCTCCCTGTGACCAGCCGCTCATGAGGTGCCCGGGAGGGATGGTGGGTTCCAGCCCTGGCCCACCACCCCAGCAGAGACTCGCAACAAGCCAGACAACCCCCACTCCATGAGGGCCTCCATTTTCCACATCCGGACTTCTCTCGTCAGAACATCACCAAGCAGACCAGCCTATCACAGCCCGGCCTCGCACAGTCACTTGTGGCCACGCAGTTTTTCAATAAATGCTGGACTTAGAGATGCCTACAAGAGTATGCTACCTGCATGGCAGAGCCTGGCAAGCTACCTGTGTTGTATTTGATATGCCAAATACCAGTAACAATTATAGACCTCATTCTGGAATGGATTGAGGCTCTTTATGTTCCTGGAGCAAGCAGATTCCCTTGGGCTCTACTAGCATGAGACAGGACATATGGAGATGTTACTGGGGCCCGCTCGAGCAAATTGATGATGAACGGGAAGACAGTGATACAGTGATAGTAATGTGTACATGTAAAAATACTTACAATCATACATTCACATATATGTATATTTACAATCCTTGGTTGTGGATATGTTTGTGTGTGGTGTATATATTATTATTTCATTTGAAAGGGTGTTTCTTCAATCACAAGTGAAGAAACCAATAAAGTAATGAAAAATCTTCCTAAGAACAAAGGCCTTCATGTATTTACTAGTGAGTGCTACCAAAGAAGAGTTACTGGCTATACTCTTCAAGCTCTTCCAAAATATCAAAGAAACAGGAATCATTCCTTACAGGTTCTATAAGTTCAACAATATCCTAATATCAAAAACAGACAGAGATATTACTAAAAAAGAAAATTGTGGACTGACTGATATGCCCCCAAACTAAAACATACATTTGAAAAAATATATACCCGCCGCTGCTTATTGAAGCCCTTAGCACAACAGCCAAGATATGGAAATAACTCAAATGTCCTATGTCAGAAAAATGATAAAGATGTTATGTATACAAAATGAAATAAAACACAGCCACAAGAAAAGATAAAATAATGCAATTTGTTGCAACCTGAATAGAAATGGAGGATATCACACAAAGCAAAAATAGTTCAGAAGGAGGACAATACCAGATGTTCTGATTCATCTGTGATATACTGAGAAACTAAACAAGGAAATACGCTTATCAAATTAGACCAAACCCTTGGTCCTGGATTAGAGTACTGAGAAAACCAATTAAAGGGGGATATAGCTGTGTGTCTTTGGTGGGGGAGGAGAGGGATGAGGAGATAGTCTAGAAGTCACAGAAATATTAGTAGGGGATCTTGAGTCCTTCGGTAACTGAGATTTTGTGTTGCTAGATACAAAGCAAAGTGTTAAAACTATTGTAAACATGTGGCCTAAACTATAACAATTAAACAGATAAATGGGAAAATAATTGGTCTGCTTTTGCTAACAAAGATAATAATTATGTTCTTCGTATTCCTGGATATAGTTTGAGGTTTCATATGGAAGCTGAGCCTGACTAAGAATAATTTGAATGTTATGCTGGGGAAAAGAAATTAAGCTGGAGTAAGGAATGATGTTGGCCAGCTATGAGTTAATAACATTCGCAAATATTAAAGATGAATTTTATACATTTTAATATTAGTATCTTAAAGAAAATGTTTTACAAGCATTTTTAAAGAACACATTTCATCTACATTTCTCAGAGGACTGTGAATTGTTTTTTCTGCTTTGTGCCATTTTTATTCAAATGCTTCAATGTCATGACAATGCATGTATATTTGCTTAGCAATGGAGATTTTATTTTCTCAAGTATGGGCTTCAATTATATGTTCTAACTCATTGTATCTGCCATGTCGTTTCTATTTGTAGGGGAAAGAGTTCCATTGAATAAGACACAAAAACATTGCATTGCTTGTTTACTTTCCTTCAGATAGAAGACTAGGATTTTCTTTGTTTTGTTTTTGTGTTTGTTCTGGAGCCACACCCAGCACATGCTCAGAGATCACTCCTGCTGGTCTCAGGGGATGATAAGTGATACCAGGGACTGAACCTGGGCTGACTGTGTGCAAGTCAAGTACCCTACCTGCCGCACTGTCACTCCCACCCTGCCAGGGTTTTCTTAATTAAATGGTCACTTGTCACTTATCTTCCTGTTGTTGATCAATTTGCTCGAGTAGGCGCCAGTATTGTCTCCATTCATTGGGAATGAGGTTCAATATTGTTACTGTTTTTGTCATATCAATTATACCACAGATAACTTGCCAGGCTCTGCCGTGGCTCTGGGTTCATCCCAGGAGACCCAGTCTTTTTCTATGTCAGACCATCAACCATCCAGGGCTCACGGGGCAGAACCCTGGTTGCAGACAAGCCTGTCTCCTGTCTGCCATCTGCTGACGTAGCTGGATATTGAAGCCACACCTGCAACACCTTGAGAGGCAGGAACCAAATGGTGCATGGAGAATTTTATCTACCCCTAGGCCATGAAACTATCCCCAAGACAGGTGTCTTGGGATCTGTGCTATACAAATCTAGCAGTATGGAACATATTGTTCTGGAGTCAGTGTTTATTACCCAAAATATAAAGGATATTAGCAAAGACACTAAAGGAAGCATACTTTATTAAAGAGGCTCTTAAGACCTTGCAATCCACCCATCTACAGTTTTATGTTATTGCTATTTGTTAGTGACAGAGTCCATAGTGAAAATACTTATTTAGGATCAAGCAGACCTAAATTAAATTCTTGTTTCCTATACATGTGAGTAATTTAGATCACTAAGATGTCTGATTGCTCAGTATATAAAATATAAAATAAGATTAACACAGATTACATAAAGGGTCAAATTAACTATTTTGAAACATGTTTGCAGGGAGAAAGTAATATATACATTACTGCCTTTTGGTAAAATGGGTTGTGTTAATTAATTTTATAATATGAAATATTGAATTCATAGAGTAAAGCCTTCTTTATTGCATCATATTTTAATATCACTGTTTTAATTTGCTAACATCCTGTTAAATAGTTTAAATGTTTGTGCATATATACATATATGCATACAGGCATATATATGTGTATATGTATATTGGGGCCACACTTAGCAGTACTCAGGACTTACTCTTAGGCTGTGCTCAGGGATCATTCTTAGAAGTGTCTGACATTCTGTGAGTCAGTAGTTTCAAGAATTATTTTGTCCTACTTGATTATCAGTATAATAATGGACTTGATAATAATGACTTGATGAATTCAGAAATATATCTTCCTGATTTTTTGTTCTGTGGAAATTTGTTAGAATTACACTATTTTTTTATTTAAATGATAGAATTTATCAGTGGTGCTATCTGAATCTTTTTGTTTTGAGGATGATCTTAAGTAATTTTATTTTCATATAGAACAAAATCATTTGGCATGAAGTATGAGTACTGATAGTATTCACTTATTGTATAAATCTTTTCATATCTGAAGACTCATTGTTGATGCTCTGTCTTTCATTTCCTGATATTGAGAATGTGCATTTTACTTTTTGATTTTCTTCTAGTAGAGATTTAGACAAATATTTGTTTTGCTATATTTTTTTCTGAGTTTGATTAATATCCTGAAATATTTATTCCAATTGGCTCCTTTTTAGTTTATTTATTTCTGCCCTCATCATTTTTTTACATCATTCTTAGGGATAGGTTTATTTTCCCCTAAGTTCTGCTTATATCAATTTGATCATGACATGTCTTGGCGTGAATATTGTGTGTGTGTATATTATAATACTTTGGGTGTGTGAAGAATTTTTTGTCTCAAGTTAAAATTTTTCATCAAATAGCATCTTAAAAATATTTTATTTCATTCTCCCATCTCCTTCTGAGACTCCAGTTGCAGATACATGGAAAATTTACCAAATAGTCATAGAAACAGAATAAAATTCTCAATATTTATTGTTTTCTTCAATATATTTTTGTAGCTAAAATATGATTCACTTTAGTGTGTCTTCAAGTTCATAAACAGTTTTTGTTCATTTATCTTTATTCTGGTATTGAACTAATTTAGTAATAGTTTTAATTTGGTAAGCTTTTTGCTTCCAGAATTCCTATTTATTCTTTTCAAGTCTCTTGACACTCCCATGTTATTATTATTAATTTATTTTCTTTGAATTCCTTGGAATATTTTTTTACAGTTAATGTATAGTGATTGCTCTGAAGTATTTTTATTCAACATCTGGGATTACAATTTTTAGTGGTTATGAGTCATTCTATTGAAATTTTTGTATGTTTGTTAATTTGGGGTTCACACAAGACAAATTGAAATTACTCAATTCTATATTGTTCTCTGTGAGTTACTCTCTATATTTGTGTATTATTTATTCATTTCTTTTTTGTTTTGGGGCCATACAGTGCTTAGGGCTTTGGCTGTTTCTGTGTTCAGCTATCACTCCTGAAGGTTTTCAATGATCTAATGGGGTACAGAGATTAAACCTTGTTCAGCAGGAGTAAGGAAAAAACACCCAATTTGCTGTACTATTGCTCCAGCCCATTGTTTATATTAGTAAGCAATTCACCTTCCAAGTCCAAAAACAATACATCTATTTGCTCTGTCATCATCACTGCAATCTGCTTTTTTTCTTTTTCTTTTTTTAGCTTTTGTTCCCAGAAGTTTACTTTTTTTTGTCTGTGTAGTTCAGTTATTAACAACAAAAAAGTGATGGAGATTAAATGAGTGATGGAGATTAAATGTATTTAATCTCCATCAATTAAAGTCCATCAATTAAATCAATTAAATGTATTTCCCTTAATTTGTGGAGTGAGTAATGAAGTCAAGAAAAAAAAATTTTCTAATTTCTTCTACGCTTTATTTTCATGGGCATGTTTTCCTGCTTGCTTACAAAGTTAAGAATCATCTTGGATAAGTACTGAGCTTATTTCAGTATTTTATGATCACCTTTCTTATATACGCCCTCTCTTTGATTCACAGTTTTTGTTTATTGGATCAAAATTTCTACATTTGTCAGATGAAGCTATGGTTTTAATACTCTGAGCTGAATGAGAACAATTTGCTGTAAAGTCTGTAAATCCACCTTGACCAATGAAACAGTGATTTGTAATTAATAAACACTGTTAAAGTTCTTGCATGCCTTAGAATATTTTCGGTTTTTTGTTGCTTGTTTTTGGGGCCATACCCAGTCTATGTTAAGGGACTTACTCCTGCCTCTGTGTTAAGGGATCACTCCTGGTGGGCCTTACGGTGTACTGATACTGATGACCAAATTGGGTTGGCTGCATGTAAGGCAAATATTCTACACTCAGTACTATTGGTCTAGCCCATAAACACTGCTAGTTCTTAAAGTGACTGTCTTGAATTGTTTGAATAATTACAATTTCTTTTGTACTTGTTTTCAGTTTAAGCAAATCTCTAATGCCATATGATGCCATTGCTGGAAGCAGAATCTAACTTTTCATATTAAATAGACAAGCAATTAAAAATAACTAGTTAGTGTCAGTCATATGGAAGGGATTTGGGTATTATTAACTTCTGTCCTAATATAATATATAATATAATATGATATATGATATGATATGATGATATGACATGGCATAAATGTCCGGAAAATAATTATTTGGTTAAAAAGTCAATTTTTAAGTAAGAAGGGGTCACTTTAGAGAAAGGTTCTAATATGAAGCATTATAACATTTCAGGTAAATTGTGGCAAGTTTTCATCTAGAAACTATTTGACTTTTTTAATAAGGAAACTGAAATACTTATTAAATAACCAATATGATCATCACATTTTAGTATTGACCAAAGATATTTGATGAGTTATGAATGACAAAATTTCTCTTGAATTTTTCTATCAATACTTCCTGTCATCTGACCAACTCTATGTTATTTATAAAGTGATTCTTATGTCAATTTCTTTTGAATATCTTTTAAATTTATCTTCATTCTTTTTTTTGAGAATGAAGTAGTAAATTTTAGCGCATCTTTCTTTGTCCATTCAAGCTTTAGAATGAATTTGCTTCTGAAGGTGTTGAGTGACTGAATTATTTCTGTTTTACTTATTTAATTATATGTCCAGAAAAATAAAATTGAGATATCTTTAAGATAAAATTACATATAAAACAATCACAACATTCAATGACAGAAAAGTTCATCAAAGGAACATAAATTTAGAGATATGAATCAAAATTATTGCTGACAGTGATGGGTAAGGAACTATTTTCAAAAATTAAGAAAATGCAAACTTTAATCTTTGAGTTGTTTGAATTGACATCTTTGCTATTACTTTACATTTTCTCAATCAATTTTGAAATCATTCAGTTACTGAAAAGAGAAATACAGAAACAGAGAAAAAGGACAGATACAGAAATGAATAGACAGTAGATTTTTAAATTTTCTTATTTTTTAATGTTTTTAATGTGATAACTTTTCTAGTATTAAAACTGCACATTTCTAAATATGCATTTATTCTTTTGTAGTGTTCTATATTTACATAAACTAAAACAAATGAGGAATGATAGTATAATAGGAAAAAATATAAAGGTGATCAATACTGTTTGTCTGATAGCAATGTTATAAATTAAAGAAATCGTAATCATTGTCCGTCAATAGCTCAAATTAGCTTTGAGCTTGCTTTCTTCGTGGTGGTCCTTCCTTTTCTTTTTAAAAGGATATTTTGGTGCATTCTCTCTTCTGTCTTTACAGTAACCTGTTATTGATATAAAACTATAATTTCATGAAATTTGAGGCTTATTGTTTGTTTTGTCATATTTTCTTTTTTATTTGGAATACCTAACCAAATTTTTCATATATATATGTGCATGTATATATATATATATGCATATACACATGTTTGCATAAGTACAACTGATCTAAGTCTGTAAATATGAAAAAGATCATTAATTTGAGTTAATCAAAATTAAATTAGTTTGGTGAAACTTTGTTTCACTAAAGTAGCAATCCTGAAAGCAAAATAAGTGGATTTGCATTCTACTTAACATATTCAAGAGCTTCAATTCTTTATAAAAGTCAAATGCAGTTTTAGGAAAACAAAACTCTTCATTATATTGTTAAAGTGCTAACTTGTTAGCATCCATTTTTTGAATATGGATGTACTTTTCTTTAAAGTAGTATATGATAGAATCTAAGAAACAAAGTCTGATTTAAGGAAAAGTTTTATTTCTGCTTATTTTCTGACATTTTCTCCAGTGAAACTAGATTTTAGAAACTTGGAAAATAAAAAGAAACAGAACATTTATATTCAAGGTTTCAAATAGTATTCATATGTGTGGCTTTTTATCTCTTAGGCAGAGAATGATTCATTGTTACACTTGAATCTAGTATTTGTGAGTTATATACTTAGAAGTCAGAAAAATGTGTATTTTGAGATGTAAGACAATAGAAGAAAATAAGTAGATGAGATATAAATGTACTTTATAAACTGAATCACTCAATGGTCTTTATATAAATCTTGAAAATGTATAATTTTCCTCCCATATCCACACACTAAAAGGAACATCTTCAAACCAAGTATCAGATCAATGTAAAAACTAGATTTAGTAAAGATGTGTTATTTAAATGTTTTGTTACTTACATATTTATTTTGTCTATTTTATACTATAATCAGAATGAAATTGAAATTATCCTAATATTTGATATTTCTATCTATCTATCTATCTATCTATCTATCTATCTATCTATCTATCTCTCTATCTATCATCTATCTGTCTGTCTATCTGTCTATGTATCTATATACACGCATATGTGCTATATAAAAAGGGTTTAAATGACCCACCACCTGGTCATTAACATGTAAATCACTGTCATGAATAGAACGCCATCTAATGAAATAAATTTTAATGTTTAGTTTTCAAGTGTTGGAGAAGATAATTAAAATGATCAATTAAATTTAATCATAGCTTGTGTGTTACATAACAAAAAATCTTTCAAAAGGTACTAAGTTCTCCCTAACAGCCTTTCTCTGTTGATCTTGTAAAAGCAAACAAAACTATAAAAACAAAAGTAATGGAATTGAGAGATAAGATCAAGTGTTCTGAATGCTTAGTAAAAACTAAGGAACTATTGATGACTCTGTGATATTGTAAACTAGATTAAGTTGAACTGTTCTATATTATTTGACAGAGAAATTATCAGACACAAAAAGGTTTTTTATGTAAATTAGCAGGGTTAGAATCTAGCTGCAATTCTCTAGCTCTGAAACAGCTTTTATTTTCCAATTTTGATATAAGTTCAGTTTTAGAAATTTCTTCTGCAAAACTTGCTTCCTTGGTCACTATAGTGATAGGGTTTTTACTAGCAACACACTAGTTTTCCAGAGTCAGTTTTGAAATACTTGCATATATTTAACTTTACTTTGCCTTGGTTTTACTTAGGTAAGGATAGGAAGACAGCAAACACAAGGGCGTCTTAATTTATTACTCATGCCTAATTAGTAATAACTGAACAATTTTGCGTGCCAGACATAGAGCTAACTGTAGCTTCACCCCTTTCAATTGTCATCATAATCCCATGAGGTAACTACATTAATTACAAATAAGAAAAATGATGTCTGGAATCCTTTGTTAAAAAAGCATTCAAGTGGAAAGTGGCAGATTCAAGATTTAAATTTAGATTAGTCTGAATTCTGAAGTAATACTGCTAATTACCTGTCCCTATCTCCAATCAGAGTAATAGTGCCTGGAAATGAGTTATTCTGTTCTCTTCGAAAACAAAGATAATCTGATATACTCTGCTGAAGGCCCTTCAGAATGTATTATCCCAGTTATGTAGTCTTCAATGGATAGACCCATCTGCTCCCTCTGTTCTTATCACAATCCACTGTCATTTGGTGAATCATCTACTTCCTCTCTATTATCACTTCCTTCACCTCAGAGCCTCTACTTTTTGTTCAGAAACTTTCTGCAAAGCAGTTTACTTAAGATTTCCCCCTGCTGATTATCCATTTTACTTTCTAAGGCTATCTACTCTGCCCCTTCCTTTGCTTCTTATCCTTGGGCTGTTTTATACCTAGAGTCTAAAGATCAAAGTTGTGGCCTCTTCCTTGATCTTTCTCTGTAAACTTTCTGTTTCAGCACATATAGGATTTTTTGGTGAAAGAAAGATGAAGAGTTACTTTTAAGATATTTAAGATATTTAAGTAATGAAAGGAAAGAGAGGAAAGACTTGAAATACTATAATACTAAACTTATTGTCTATCAAAGATTTCTTTAATCTCAAGAGTGACAAAAAGTTAATTCAATCTTAATATTCTTATTTTTTCTAATGGAATTATTTCTTAAAATTTATTTATTTATTTATTGACAGTTACGAAAATGTTCATGTTTGGGTTTCAGCCATACAGTGTACCAGCACCATCCCTCCACCAGTGCCCACCTCCCATCACCAATGTCCCCGATAACCTCCCCCTCCCCCTAGCCTGCCTCTGTGGCAGGTTCGCCATCTCTTTTCTCTCTCTCTCTCTCTCTCTCTCTCTCTCTCTCTCTCTCTCTCTCTCTCTCTGTCTGTCTCTATGTCTTCCCTCTCTTACATGTTGTGGATTGTAATAGACTTTCGACAATTATTGGCCCACTGCTCCTTTCTCTATCTTACCTAACCTCTGCTCCCACACATATGTGATAGTTTCCACCTTTGGCAAGACCTCCCTATCCACATTTCGCCTGACCTTGAATATTGGTCTCATAATATGTATATATATATGTATGTATATATATGTATATATACATACATATATATGTATATATATATGTCATGCGAATAAATCCAGTCATTCTATATCTGTCTCTCTCCTTCTGGCTAATTTCATTCAACATGATCCTCTCCATGTCCATCCATTTATAGGCAAATTTTATAACTTTGTTTTTCCTAACCACTGTATAGTATTCCATTGTGTAGATGTACCAAAGTTTCTTTATCCAGTCATCAATTTTCGGGCACTCTGGTTGTTTCCAGATCCTGGCTATAGTGAATAATGCTGCTATGACTATAAAAAGTAGGGATGATGTTTCCATTGTGTGTTTTTGGCTTCCCAGGGTATATTCCCAGGTGTGGTGATATTCTTATTTTAAAGATGATGAATCTGGAAGCTCTAGGTGTAACTAATTTTCTTAAATTTCTGCTAATAATGGCAAATAAAGGCTGAACCTTCTATTATATTTTATATATGTATATATTTTATATATGTATATATGTATATATATATCTTTTCTGTTATAATGCATTGTATTCTTGTCTTCTACTAATTGGACAATTTTTTCTCTTTCTTCCCCTATATCTCCTTCCCTCTACCTACTCAATCTGTAACTCTAATTTAGGGCATAATTTTAAGCACATACTATGCACAAGGTAATATACTGGAGAATATATTTTATGGCCCTTAAAATCTGACTTTTTACCTTTAAAGATGAAATGAGGCAAACTATCATCATATTTAATATGATATCACATAACAGTAGTTTTCAGTCTAATAAATTTGTGTTTTTTGGGACTTTGTTGGGCAGAAGAGTAAAATTTTCAACCTCTTGGGACCAGATCTTGTTATAGGACTAAACAACACTTTTCAGATGCTCCCCCCATCTTTGTTTAAAACTTCTGAATGGTATGATAGATAATTTCCCTTTCTTTATCTTTTTCCAAGGGAGACTTCTAGAAAACCAGCTCTATACTACAAAATGCATGACAGAAAGGATGTAAGTTCAATTGACAAAGCCTTGGACAATTATGTTCTTCTAGATGAATGCAAGTTTTTACTTAACCATAACGAGAAATAAGAACTGGAATCCTGGTCATTATTAACAACTCATGTGTTGGCTACATAAATTTTAATTCTAAAACGTCTAAAATGAATTAGTCATGGAAGGGACAATTCAAGGAAGAAAACAGTATGATAAAAGACTGTAAAGATCTACATAACCAGATATTAAAACTGAGAGAGATGCACACTTTAATGACCACTTTCTCTTTCTCATCTGTAAAATTGAATTTCGGAGTTGGTAATACTTACAATGACCTCAGTCAGTCTATGATGGTCATTAACTGTGGATATTTCACACCAGAGATTTGGTATATTAAACTAAATTGCAATTGCACTAATCAATTAACTCTGTTATGCATCACCTCTACATAGAGTGTTAAACTGCAATGAAAGCATATCCATTTAAAGAAAATGATAAATAATAGTAGGTTTTAATTAAAATGAAAATAAATATAATCAAGATCGATGTTTCTGAACTTTTTTCTTTAGTTCCTAAAAGAAATATTAATACAGTTTTCTTCTCTGTATGGAAGCAAAAGCTTATTTCCCAACATTTCTTTTCTTATTAAGCCTCTTCTAAACACAAAGAAATATCTCAAAGTTTGTGAGTTTTTGTTCACTTGAAGTCATCCATCATAGTCTAATCACTGAAGCCTGGTCATATCAGAACAGAAATTCTCTCCGTGCTAAATTTTCCTAACAGTCTACTATCAGAAAATGTTAGTATGTCTGATCTGTCTGTAGAGTATCTGATATATCTGAGAAATCTGGATAAATTTTTTAGGGAAAATATGACACTTTTTTAGATTTATCTGGTCATATGATTATGTTTATGTAACAGGTTGCAGTTAACATGTAGGTCTGAATGATTTCTGCATCGTGGCTCACACAGTTCCTGCTCATAGCATGCTATTATTTGAGAATATCATTCTAATCGGTTTATTGGTGTCATACAGAAAAATTAATTTGTTGATTGTTCATCAACAATTCAAGTTCTCATTTTCAGCAGGTGTATGAGAAGTAATAGTGCAATAGCCATTGAGGTCACATCTTCTCTTAGATCACAACTTCTTTTGAAATGAAGAGGGCTAGATTGATACCACTGTGGGTTGTGCATTTGCCTTGCACATGGTTGACCTGGCTGGCCAGGAGTAATTCATGAGTGCAGAACCAGAAGTAACTCTTGAGCACTGCCAGGTGTGACATAAGAAGCAAAAAAAAAAAAAAAAAGAAAGAAAGAAAGAAAGGAATGAAGGTTTCTAGGCAGCGGAATGAGGAAGGTGATAGAAGATCTTTATTTAAACTAACAGAAATAAATTGACATTGATACTTTTATATACAATTTCCATTAGTATTCATTATGATCTTAGAAGTTGTTTAGAAAGTTGATGTAAAATAGTATTGGGTGATACATCCTACTGAGCCTTAGCCTCCAGCTTCACTTAGCTTATGTGGAGAGCTGGTCCCTGCCTTTGGAGCAGACACAATGGGAGTTTGGGCAGAATGGACTGATTTCATACTTTTAAATGGCATAAATATTTTTATCATGAATCTTGCTTGCCCGAGATCAATATTCTGTTTGCACGGGTCCCGCGTGGGGCACATATGTAGATATTCCAAGAGTACTTGAGTACGTTAGATCAACCATGATGTAATCAACTCTCCTAGTTCAGAGACATGCCAGTGTGCGTCTGGGCAAACTGATGTGTCTCGATTCTAAAGGTATTGCGAAAGTGAATTATTTTGATGGATTTTGGACTTTAGTGGGATCCAGAGTCTGGGATCTGCTAGCTATATATTCATGGTAGAAGGTATTAATATCATTTCCTACAAGTTACATTCTGAACTGCCTTTTGATTCAGAGTTGCAGCCCCTCCTCCTCTGCCAGGGTGATTTTCCTCAGGCAATCAGCTCTGGCATTTGTGAAACTCAAGGCATAAAGGCCCACCTGAAGATCTACATTTCAAAACAGTCAATTGCCTAGCTTCATCTCTAGATAGCCCAGCTTGTGGGCTCGGCTGGAAGATTTTGGCAGGCTTCTGTCTATAAAAGAAGCTAGGAGAAAGGAGAAGGGACATTTTTTTTTTTGCCATTTTGCTTCCCTTGGCGTTTGCCTCTCCTCCGTCCTCTCCATTCTCTGTTGGGCTTCTACAGGTGGTGGCAGCCATCTTGATCTACATGTGGCTGGGGCCCAGCAGGGAACCCAGAGTCTGGTGTTTTCCTGGTCTTGGATTGTATATCAGAACCTGTGATAGTAAAGCCTGTTAAAACTGTGTCGGATTCCTGAGTTTTCATCTATTCTCCACCGGCTTCGGAGGTAGAAGGGAACTCATTTCCTGGTATTGTTGGGGACCTCAGTGGTTCCCCGACAATAGAAGTGTTTGAGAATTTGAATTCTCACTTGAATTACACTTGAGAACAAATCTGAGTTGATGACTCCTTTAAGATCATAGTCCCTGAGTCAATAATCCAGAATTCTCCATAGACATTTATATATATGGATGATAATGTGAGCTGGACTCTGAGATTTCTGCTTTGCACAGCATTTTTTTCTCTTTTCCTCTTTGCCACTCATCTTGTATGTTGTTGACATAATATCCCAAGAACAAGTAGAGTGTCTTAATAAAAATGATCTCTCACAAACACAAAAGGAATATTCCAATATTTGCCTCTTAATCCAGATACTATGAATCTTTGAATATGTGTACTGTTTTCTTTTTTTGTTACATTTTTCTCTCTGTTATTCTTTCTTTTCTCTTTTGCCTTCTCTGTACTTCTCTGTGGGGTCTATATTTCATCCTGCTGGCATCCATATGGTACAAGTACAGAAATAATCCTTCCTGGTTCTATTTTGAACTGTTGTGGTGTCATCTTACTAGTTCCTCTTTAGGGATACATTGGGTCTTTCAGAATCTGCAAAATAAATGTTCTAACAAATTTGGGAGATATTTAAATTTTTCTATGTGATGCTTTTTGTGTAGCTTCTAGATATCTTTAATCTTGTTCCAACTAAATGGGAGTGTTTTAAAAGTATTTCATACTATTTAGATAAATTCCTTGTTTTAAGTATTGATGTATTACTTCTCTAAAACTCAAGGCATACTTTTGTCTGAGAACCTTTCTAATCCAGAAAACCTCTTAGTCAGAATCAGAAAAATCCTTTATCAATTCTCTGACCATACCCTGAAAATTCTGGCATTAGTAGTCAAAGCAAAAATTCATTTATTTACCTCAGCCATGTTCACTACCACCATCAGAAAACTAGGCTATCAGGATCTCTGTGACTTTAGATTTCTTAAGTATGTTATAGTTTACTATGAACTTCAAATGCCTAATAAAGCAGATACAGTTCCCTAAGACTAACTATTGTAGCTGCTTTCCCCTAGTTTAAAAGAAATTAAAACTAACCCCCTCAGCTTCTAATGCATGAGTAGGATAACTCACATTCTACAAATTATCTCCCCAAATATTATACTTATATTCATCTTCTCTTGCATTTTCAGAATTTTTAAAAGGTGAATTTGGATGTTCAGAAAACTGACTTTTCAATGTCTCTCCTTAAAGAGCTTGGATTTTGGAGTTTGGTACTATTAGCATCTGTAATTTTCAGATCTCTATATTTATTCTGAATAAGCTCAGTTTTCTGTTCTATAGTACCTAGAAAATAAAACAAGAGCATACTACATTTGGTTTCTTAGACATATCTATTCTAAAAGCTTTAATTCTTTATAATAGATAAATATAACATTTATATTTTCCATATAACAGTTATTAATAGACAAAATGAAATCATTTTTAACTTTACACTTTCGACTGAATTTTAGTGTATGAGTATAGCCATTTCTGTTACATTCTGTTTTCCTGAGAAAAATATAAAATTGCCATAAGGATTGGAAGTAATTCAGCTAACTCTAATGTAAGTTCAACAATGATAAGTATTGTTTAGGATGTATCTTGCCTCCCACCTTATTACTTTGTGGCTTTTCTTTGGACTCCATCCATTATCATCAGTCACACAGAGTTTCTTATTGATATAATTGAAACTTGTCTTAACTATACTGCACGTCTCTTTTGACCATAGATTTTCTTTACTAGTTCTGAGTGTGATGCTTGTGAGGATCTTTCCAGTAATTTTGGTGCATGCAGGGTAGAGTTAAGTTTCTATGAGATGCCCCTCGGTAATTAATACAAGGAACAGTATGTGTCAGAAGATCACCAGTGTGATTGTGTTCTGGTGGTTGAGGGAGGTTATCAATTCAGCAGCAGAATTTTAAATTCACTTTCTCCTCTCTATATTTTTGTCAAGTTTTCTATTCCAATTATACTAATTCCCCAAATTGTACCTCATGCATTCAAGCTCTTATTGCTAGCACTTTTCTTGGAGGTCCCAGAGCAATGCTGCAATTTTCGTCTCTTCACTGAAGAATTCCAAGAGCTTCCAACAGTATCCCAAATTTAGTAAGTACTCAAGAACATGTTGAATGAATGAGTAGATTGCAACAGTATGGTGTCAGAGGCTGGACAAAACAAATGGCCTCTTTTGCAGAATGCACGTTTAAGAAAGTTTATGCCTCTGTGGATTGTGCTGCATCTCAAGACAGATCATTAATAAGAGCTACTGTCAGCATCTTTCTGATGTATTATCTGAAACACAGTGCATGGCTCATCTCAAAAAGAGGGAGTTGCCTCTTCACTCTAATGTCAGAATCTCCCGGAAAATAATGTTTTACCAAGTGAATGATTGCAGTGTAACATGGAGTCCAGCATAATGCATTGTGTTTTGCTCATATGTAATGCCAAAAGGATACCAGACAGAAGAGATAGGCTAGAGATTTATTCCACATAACCTTTATGTAAACCTCATAAATTGTGTATAGTGGAGTCTGTGAAAGTGACAGTGACTGTGGCACTGAATCCTGTTGACAATGGCAAGTCTTCCTGCATTGAGAACAAGACCTGAAGAGAACAGTACTCAAGTCCCTTTGGTTTTTTTTTTTTTCTCTTGGGAAAAGTGAAAAAAGTTCTAATATTTTCAGAATGAAGTCGAAGACTCAATAATCAATGGCTTGTTATGTTAGGAAGAGAAAGATTAAAAATAGTAAATATTGGGGGTGCATTGGAGAGAATACAATTAGTAGGGCACTTGCCTTATATATCACGATCACGATCACGATCTTCCCGTTAATCATCTATTTGCTAGAGCGGGCACCAGTAATATCTCAATATGTCCTGTCACATGCTGTAGAGCCAAGGGCATCGGCTTGGTACAGGAACATAAAGAGTCCTCAAACCATTATATTAGGTCATGAGAATGATCTAATATAATTGTTACTGGCATTTGGCATATCAAATACAACACGAGCAGCTTGCTAGGCTTGCCGTCCGGGAGGCATACTCTATAAACACCTCCAAATAAAGCCTTTATTGATGAACTGCACGGCCACTTGCTGGCCGCGCGAGCCGGGCTGTGATGGGCTGGTCGGCTGGGTGGAGTTCTGAAGAGAGGGAAGTCCAATGTGGAAAATGGCGGCGCCCATGGAGTGGGGTGGGGGTCGTCTGGCTTGTTGTGAGGTTCTGCCGGGGTGGTGGGCCAAGGCTGGAACCCACCATGCCTCCCGACTGCCTCATGAACGGCTGGGCACAGGGAGAGCAAGGAACCGCTCTGCCCCATGTCTGAGAGTCTCTGGACCAGCATACCTGGGCCGGATTGAGGAAGAAACTGCTCCAGGGTGGGTGTCGATGATCCGGGCTGTGATGGGCTGGTCGGCTGGGTGGAGTTCTGATGAGAGGGAAGTCCAATGTGGAAAATGGCGGCGCCCATGGAGTGGAGTGGGGGGGGGTCGCCTGGCTTGTTGTGAGGTTCTGCCGGGGTGGTGGGCCAAGGCTGGAACCCACCATGCCTCCCGACTGCCTCATGAACGGCTGGGCACAGGGAGAGCAAAAGAACCGCTCTGCCCCATGTCTGAGAGTCTCTGGACCAGCATACCTGGGCCGGATTGAGGAAGAAACTGCTCCAGGGTGGGTGTCGATGATCCGGGCTGTGATGGGCTGTGATGGGCTGTGATGCCTTATATATAACTGACCCAAGTTCAGTCCCTGGCATCCCATAGGGTCCTCTATGCCCTGACAGGAGTGATCTTGTGCAGAGACCTGGTGTGAACCCTGAGTACTGTTGGATGTGGCCCCAAAATCCAAAATGATAATAAATTATTAAACAATATAATAAGACAATGTCAAATAAGAATTAAAATAGGGACAGAAAATTCCAAAAGTCAGAGAATCACAAAGAGAACAAACACAGAAAAGCATTTGTCCCCGCATCAGTTCAATATAGTGAAGCTGGATGCATATTTAAGGTATAGAGATCATTGTACATAGTCTATCACCATAAAACATCAAAAGTTGTCCTACCACGGTGACTAAACCTTTCACCTCAACTCTACTGAACAACTTCCTTGTGTGAAATTTCTTTAAATTTTTTTTCTACGCTTCTAAAAATCCTTAGAGTAATCTGAAATAACTTGTGATATGGTATAAACTTATTAAGAGATTTTATTTCTATCACCATTGGGCAGAGATTAAGTTTTAAACTTAATTAAGAGGTGTTGTTTTTTGCTTTTAAATAAAAGTGCGGATTCTAGAATGGAGACTGGACTGTTTATCTCTTGTCTGACCTTAAAAGAGAGATTGTCCATACAAAGAATCATTGAGTACTTTGCTTCTTCTCTGGATTAGTACCTAGAATCAGGTTTGGCTTCAGGCAACTTCTAATTTATTAAAAGAAAACATGACTGCAACATTTAGACCGGAAGCATTCAATTACTAGCAATGGCCCTTTGCAGTTATAAAGCAGCCATACAGTTTAGCAATTTTTATTATAAAACTAAACATTCCCATAAGTAGGTACAGATTCCAAGTTCTTGAGAAAGGAGGCATATTCCCCACCTACTAAAACCAGCTGCTGTAAATGTTGCCTTTTGGGGAGATGTTTGCCCCAACAACCTAGATTTTACTTCTTGGAAACATAATGTAACTTGTAAATACAGAGAGTTCCTAAAACAAAGGAAGGCTTAAAGGGATGATTAACTTCCTTAGCAAGTGAAATATGCAAGGAAGAAAAGATACTGCCTAAGAGAATACTAGGTTTCTTTCCCATCCTCACCAATCACTGCACAGTTTATTTAGCAAGTAATTTTAATTGTAAAACTGAAATAGTTGGAAGGTTAAAAATAAAAATGCAGGGCCGGAGTGATAGCACAGCAGGTAGGGCATTTCCTTTGCATGCAGCCGACCTAGATTCGATCCCCAGCATCCCATATGGTCCTCCAAGCACCACCAGGAGTAATTCCTGAGCAAAGAGCCAGGAGTAACCCCTGAGCATTGCTGGGTGTGACCCAAAAAGAAAAAAAATTAAAATGCAAAGCAAATGCAGATTTTTATTGTTTATTTTATTATCAACAATAGGTAACCCTAAAATGTTTTACAACTCTTTTGATATCACATATACACTTGAATTATATGTGCTGTATCTTATATTAATTACACTATAGTTTATTTGAAAGTAAAATTCTTGACCCTTCTTTTTCTGCTACACCCTCTAATTTGCACACAAACATAGAAGCAATTGATATTCTACTGATACAATTCTTTAATGACTTAGAAAATAAAACCTTTAGACTATTCATGCAGAGCTGTATTGATCAGCTGAAACCCTGTCTAGATGCAAAAGGAGATGACTAAAGTTTCAAAAGATAACTAGAAAGGGGAGAAAAATTTATGAACTGTGACAGAAAAAAAGCTTTGGATCTAGAAAAAAAATCAATGGACTCAACGTTTGCGTTTTATAGTCGCTGTCTAGTTAGTATTCATCTCAGTGTCTTTAGCACATGTAAAGCCTACATTGAGAATTTGGGTTCTATAAAGAGCAGGTTAAGAGTCAAGTCTTATGATATTCTAGTTTTAAGCTTCCTTAAGGATCTGGTGCTTGACTATCTAACATTATTTTAGTGATGCATGGGTATATGGTTGTTCCTATACTTAGCAGAAACTGTTTTCAGTTGTAAAAAATCACTTTTGAAAAGTTGAATGCCATTAGCGATAACTTTAAAAAATGTAACATTATAGAACAAAGGATCCTTGACAATATAGTTGGGGCTACTTTTTAAAATAGCTGTTGGAAGGGCGGGGGGCAGGGAGTAGTAAGTGAATTCCCAAGGTCATAATAATGGCACAGTGCAGAAGGGATTCCACTTAAATTCAGTCTTTCGGAAACTATCGCTCTGCTCCTTGAATGGAGAGTCACCGCATCCACTGAGATGGATTTTGATAAAAACAAGAGTGACATTTTGAAATACAGTATGTTCTAAATACAATATAATAATGTTGCTTTCCCCAAGAAATGAAAATCATTTAGAGAAATAAAACAGGTTAAAGAGGCTGTCATTTAAACAAAACTGCAGATAATATTAGTATCTATTACTATTAGGTATAGTAATATCTAAATATTACTATTTAGATAATAAATCAGTAACTGCTTCCTAGGCTTGCTTTTTCAACACTTCTGGGGTGAGGATAGCCACCAAATTAACTTAAAGGGACCGCATAGGGTATAGCTTATTAAACTGGGAAGATACTCTACATCTTTAATTTATGATAGAAAGAGACAGTAGTCTCACGTGTGTTTGATTTGTTTTGTGATTTTTGTTTCTATGGTTGGTTGTTTATGGACTACTTCTGGCAGTGCTTAGGGCTTACTTCTGGCTCTGGGTTTAGGGATCACTTCTGGCAGGATTGGGCTACCATATGGGCAGCTAATCCTGGAGATTGAACTTGAGTGGACCATAAGCAAGTCAAGCTCCTTACCACTGAACTATCTCTCCAGCTCCTCAGTGGTCTCATATTTTTTTGTTTGTTTTTGCTTTTTTGGTTTTCACCTGGCAATGCTCAGGGGTTACTCCTGGCTCTTTGCTCAGGAATTACTCCTGGTGGTGCTCAGGGGACCATATGGGATGCTGAGGATCAAACCTGGGTCGGTTGCATGCAAAGCAAATGCCCTACCCACTGTGCTATCGCTCCAGCCCCAGTGGTCTCATATTTTAAGAGGATTATTTTCTACTGAATATTAAAAGAAATCCTAAAATGTTTTTGGGTGTGGATATATGTATTAATTCTCATAATAGGGCCTTTTATTAATTGGGTGTGGATGTATGTATTAATTTTCATGTAGGGGGCTATATGTATTAATTCTCTCAGCCAAATTGAGAGGTTCAGACATTTTCATAATGAATGTTAAAATTACCTTGTTCGTTCTCATCTTATTGATGGTCCACAGCCATTGCATTCTTTCCACTTAAGATTCCAGGACAGAAAATCAGCCAACAAGATATAGTAGCTTCCTTTTAACTTGTGCTTTATATGCAATTTTAAAGACAGTTTTACATTCATTACTCAACTCCCAGTACACTCAGAGGTCAAATCAGTATTTAAACAGACATTTTAAATGGAAATGAGTGTCCAGTCATTTATTCATGATCAGTTTGATAGAACAGCAACTCTCCAAATCATCTCAGAGTATCAGGACCCTGAAAAAAATCAACAGCAAGCATTGATTTCTTCACCCATTTGATTTTAGAAATTGGACTTCAATTGCAGGAAAACTCAGGGAAGAAGGCCATTGGTTCTATTTTAGTCGTCTCATCTGCACTGATCAATGTGAGCTGCACACGTCTGTTCACATTATTTTTTTTGGTCACCCGGCAATGCTCAGGGGTTACCCTGGCTCTGCACTCGGAACCACTCCTGCGGTGCGGGGACCATATGGGATGCCAGGGATCGAACCCGGGCCGGCATGGGCCGCGCGGCAAGGCAAATGCCCTACCCGCTGGGCTATCGCCCGGCCCCTGTTCATATTATTTTGACTTTGGTTGACCACATTACTAGTTCAGTTGTGGGTTCCTGAAAAAAAAAAAAGGGGGGGGCTTATTTTGGATCTTCACTGAGCCTAGTAAAGTATTATGAACCTTGAATGTAAAAGCATTAATTCCTGAATTCCATAGAGATATCTGATGATCATGGCAAGATTATTGTTTACTTGGTACACTCTGATGTCCAGTTACTTTTTAGAATTATTTAATAAATTAACATTATTATCCACCACTACTCCTATTTCGTGACCATGAACCGTGCATGATAAAACCTCAGGTGTCATCGGTATGGGAAGGCATAAAAAGTGCCTCCAAGGTGCCCATATCCTATTTCCTGAAGCCAGTGAAAATGTTTGATCACAAGGTGAGAAGGAATTTACATTTGGGAAGGAGGACCAGGATGGGGTTAAGACTCTTGCCTTCTGTATGCCCACCTCTGGTGAATCCCTCAGCACACAAAGGAATTAATTTTTGAAAATGGATGAGAGAAATAGTATAGTGGTTAAGGTGCATGCCCTGAATATTACCTATGCCCAACTCTGGTTCAGACTCTCCTCCCCTCCACCCAAAACCGTAATCCCCCCCCCCAACCAACACATCATTGGTGTTTCCCTGGAGACTCCTATCTACCACTAGGTGGTGCTAGTGTTCCAGGCACAGAACAGCCACAGCTTCACTGCATTTTTCAGGCCCAGCATACATTCCCTGCCTCTTTGGCTGAGAATTCTGTTACGTTTGTACCACTTGGGAAGTCACCCCCAATAAAGGTTGTGGATGAAATAAAGACTAGTGATCGGTTGAAATCAAGGAGATTATTGTGCATAATTCATTCAGGTGCCTTGAGTAAGGAGCTGTGAGGAAACATTTTTCCAGTTAGTGTCAAAGAATAGTGACCTCAAGCCAAGGGGTTTTCCAGTTCAGAAGCTAGAAAAGCAAGAAGGTAGAAGAAAGTCCTGACAATATCCTGGTTGGAGCCCTATTTAGTCTTAAATCAAGACTTTTATTTTAAAAATAGGAACATAGCAATACAGAATAATTAAACTCTACTTAGTGGAATGATTGAGTTATAAATTTTATTTGTGTGTGTGTGTGTGTGTGTGCGTGCATGCACACATATATGGCAGTGGCATTTCATTTGCTGATTTTAATTGTAACTAATACTTGCGCGGCTGTCACAGTGTATTTCATCACACCATAACAATCTACTCCTTTGTGTATGGAGCTGTGAATGCTTTGCCATAATTCATTATTAAAAACATCCTATAAAAAACCTCCTAGAATTGTTTCTTTATGGTTTTACATGAGTTTTTTTATTTGCAGGTGTAAATTGATATGGAATTACTAAGATGCATGAAATGCTTGTTTCTTCTCAATGGATATTGTTAACTTGCTCTCTGAGGTGGCTAGATCTGCATACAAACCATCAGGAATATGAAAGTTTGAGTTTTTTTTTTAACTTTTTTGTGTCAAAACTAATTAAAGACCTTTCGTAGAGATGATTACATGAATTATTTTGTAATAAAGTGGCATTATTATATATTGAAAGGCAGCTAACTGCTTATAGTTCATGATCTTGTTTTAAATTTCCATTTAGGAATATAGTGGCTCCATTGTTGTTTACAGAATAAGACATGATAGTAATGTGATTTGTCCATATATATCACATATAAAATATATAACATATGTTATGTAATATATATCGTTATCTCTAACATATAATTTAAATATGTTATATAATTAATGATATGATATAGAGCCATGTCCTACCTAGCTTTGCTTTCTCTTAATATTTTAGTTATGCTAAATGGTTTACATTTCTTGGTACATGTGATGCTAATTCTTAACCTTAATATTACAATCAGATACCTTTCTATTTCAGGGATTTTTCCTAATCTAAATTATCTAAAATGAATTAAATCTCAGACACAACTTCTCTGTTGTGTTTCTCTGTTTTGTTCTCTGTTTCTCTCTTGTATTGAAAACCATGCATTATTATGGTAAAAATAATTTTTATAGAAGGAAATATCCTAAACTTTAAAAATATCCTAAAGGCACTAGGTACTAGTTTGAAATATTCTAAACTTTAAAAAAATAAAGCAAAATATTCATTTTTTCATAATTGTTTCTTTTCAATGTTCAATTTCCTTTCCCATCAAAGATAACAATTACTGTGCTCTTGCTTACCTTACTAGAATATGTATATGCACCATTTATAAGTAAATATTACACGTAACACAAACACAAGCACATACAAACATACAGAGTTCTTTTCATTCATTCTATTTCAAATGTTGGCTTTCTAGGTTCTTTGGGAATAGAAACTATAGACCCAGATATTAGAGAGAATAAATGTAAGGTTATTGGTTAAGGGAAGATCCCAGGGAAAGCAAAGAAAACAGCAAGTTTAGAGTCCCTGAGGCAGTAAGACTGATATCTGGCATTTTCCATAATAGCAAGGAGGCTGGTAATAGTTGAAATAAATGAAAGAAGAATAATAAAAAAATAAAGCCATAGAAAATACAAATTTCTATTTTTATTAAAAGTATGTTAATGTATACATAGAGAAGCTGATTTCAAGGCCAGGTATGTGGATCTCAGCGGCTAAAGTCACTGGGCTTCCATGGAGATGAAGCTGGGGTCCCATTTCCCCATCTCTATTCTGTCAGTGAGGCCTGATGGACCCACCCACAAACTGCTCCTGGGCTGTGGGCCGTGAACTGCAGATACAGACAGACGGGGCAGAACTGCTATGGGCTCTCCCTGTTGCATCAGTAAATGCAAGAACACAGAGCATACCTACTACCGAGAGTAGCCCGCCTGCACGGAAGAGCATGGCAAGCTATCCATGTCGTATTTGATATGTCAAAAACAGTAACAATAATAGACCTCATTCCCATGACCTTAACAAATGGTTTGAGGTTCTTCATGTTCCTGAGTGAGCAGATGCCATTGGGATATACTGGCATGTGACAGGGATGAATGGAGAGGTTACTGGCACCCACTAGAGCAAATCAATGAACAACAGGAAGACAAGTGATACAAGTGATATTGATGTGTATATTAAAAGGTTTGTTTGTTTTTTAAATTGAATCACCATGAGATAGATCATTACAAAGTTTAAGATTGGGTTGCAATCATACAATGTTCCAACACGTGTCACTTTACCAGTGTACAGTTTCCCTTCCACCACTCCGCTACTGAACCCTTCCCTCACATGCCTCAATGGCAGGCACCATTCTTCTTTCTCTTTTTCTCTCCTTTTATGCATTATGGTTTTCAATACTGGTTCTAAAAGGGCATTGTCTTTTTTTCAGAAAGCCTAGAGATTTTAGTTATAAGACCTTCATACCCAAATTTTCTGCAGGTTAATATAATTTGAGGTCTGTTCAAAGATGGTGGAATCTGACCAGGTTCATGGTGACAATTTCAGATTTTGGGAGCAAGCAGCTGCTGGAGCCTATGTTTGAGTGGGCACTGGAATAACCCAGTCCCCCCAATGTACTCCTGGTTGTTCAGACTTGTGTGGGTCCTAGATTAACTGTGGTTTTGATGTCTTTTGAGATTTATTGATATCTCTGAAGCAAGGTCAATAAATGAGCTTATATGACTGAGCTGGAGGTGGGTTGTGGGCATAGCTCCCATGTACCATACTTTCTTTTGGTAATATAATTTCTTGAAAAACTTGGTCCTGGGTTGTTGGAGTTCATTCAAAGGCAAGGCACTGCACTCAGGAATTACTCCTGGCGGTGCTCGGGGACCATATGGGATGCCGGGGAATCGAACCGGGCCGGCATGGGCCGGCTGCGTGCAAGGCAAACGCCCTACCCACTGGGCTATCGCTCTGGCCCCATGGCATAAATATATATGTACATATTATGATACCAATATCCAAGGTCAAGTGAAACACATATCAGGAGGTCTTGTCAAAGGTGGAACTTATCACAAATGTGTGGGAGTCAGAGGTTAGGTAAGACAGAAAATGGAACAGGGTGCTAATAATTGCCAAGGGTACTAATGCCAACCTAGAACTGAGCATTAAATAGAGGCAAAAGGGTACACATGACAACCTTTTAATGTATGTTCTGTAATCCATAGTCTGGAAGGGAAGGAAAAGAGAAAGAGAGAGAAAGGGAAAGAAATAAAGAACCTGCCATGGAGGTGGGCTGGGGAAGGGGAGGGAACCGGGGACGTTGGTGGTGGGAGATGGGCACTGGTGGAGGGACGGGTGCTGGAACACTGTATGACCAAAACCCAAACATGAACTTTTTAATTGTATATCTTTTTTATTTGTATGTCTCACGGTGGTATAATAAAATACTTAAAAAAAACAAAGGCAAGGCAGTAATTTGGGGGTGTCAAGAAGCCCAAGGGCATCATCAGGCTTCCGATGCACTTGCTGCATGGGTGCAGGTTGACTTCGACCATGGTGCTGCACCCCGGGACCACAGTGTCAACAGCCACAACAGCCCCAGCAGGGACCAGGGTTAGGGACATGACTGCTACCATTCATAGCCTGGGTGACCTGGGTAGACCATAGGCACCAATCGAACAGAACAAGACCAGGAGGCATATGCCCTCATCCTCAGTCTCCAGACAGTTGGTGCTCAAGGAGGTCCCTCCTAGGTAGTATACTGTGAGTGGTACCAGTTGGTGTGGAGAAGAAATAGCAGCAGGGTCAGCAGCTTGACTCAATGCTGAGTTCCATGGTGAGAACCCGGATCCCACCCCAAAACTCTACTGCTCCCATGTTCCACTGTGGCTCTGAGTTGAATGCAAAAAGCTCTATTGAATCAGAGGTCAAGAACTGCAGTAGCTCTGCAGGTTGATGGCCATGCTATTGCCATCCTCACAAGTCCCACTTGGGGCGGTACTCCATAGTGGCAACTGGCCAATTTGTTTAATGGTGCTGCCCCTGAGACAGAATATCCAAAGAGGGCCACATTCACTCACTGAGAAATATTACAGCCCCATCAGCTGTTTAGAGCACTGAGAGCTGCCGTCCCTCCACCAACTCTGACTCTTACAGCTGCACCACTGCTACCTTGATGAGAACTCATATTAAAAGGTTTTGGACATTGTTTATAATCCAATATCGCTATTTAAATAAAATTAGGACATGTAATTTAGGTGAAACTAGTTCATCATATATGTGTGTTCATAGCTTTATGTGTGTATTTTACTCTGGTCCTTTTTCCATTGTTTATGTATGTAACTATGTAATTATCATATGTAGGAAGAATTGTAGTCTTTGAGAGCCATTGTTGTTCAAATTCGTTATACAATGTTTATATACAGTTTCAACCTGACATATAAATGTATTGTTCATAAATTTGCAGTGCTTTAGATTTTTGCATTAGTTTTACATTTGATGACAGATGAAATGGACATTTATTTTTTACATAAACTACTACTAAAATATATCCCTTTAGACTTGGGTTTATAAAAAAAAAGCCCTAGATATATTTTTTTCTTTCCAAATTTATTTTTTTGCCTACAATTAACAATTGTCACTGACAATTTAAATTCATTCTCCATACTTGATTAGCATATCTTCTGTGTCTATATCAAAGTTATTTATGAATATTATGAATATAATATATAGTATAAGGCTAAAGACTGAATTCAGACTACTGATTAATCCTCTCTCAGAGTGACACCCCTTTAACACTCAATGAATATTCAGGCTTAATTGTTCTGCTGTGTTACTAAGCTCTTGAATTGCATCCTTTAATCCACCATTCTCTCCAATTCTTCCCACAATATTCCTGGTCTTATCCTGCCTGTAATGCAATCAGCTACTTCTAGACATGCCTCTCATTTGATTATAGCTGACTATAGTTAAATTGGATTCTGAAATTGCTGGTGAGTTTTGGAAGGCACAAATATAGATCCCTGGTATAATTTTTATCTTGTCACATAGTAAAAATGATGACATGAACTTCATCATACTTACTATGATGGTGATGAGTAATTAATCTTTGCGCTTATTAACTGCTTTCCACAACCACATAAACAATTTTGAGCAAAATAGTTTGATGTTCTTAGTAATTTCAATATAGTAAAAACCATAACCTCCATTTATACAAGCAATCTCACTTGCAAAAAGTTTAACTCTTTTACTATCAATGCTGAGTGGAGATAGCATTTAAAACAAGACAGTTTGATAGTAGAAACTTTTTTATTTGCCTTTTGGCTTTTTATTAGCAGGGGCGGGGCTTCCCAGAAGTTCTGGGACATCAGGACTATAGCTGGTGGTCCTCAGGAGGTCAACAGGTACCTGAGAGTGAACTCAGGGTCCTGTGTATGGTCATCTTCACTCCAGCCCTGTGAGTGATCTCTCTGACCCTAAAACAATTTTTAAACCATTACTTTCTAGACTTGTCCTTAATTACTACTGTAATCTTGTTCTCTAATTTCTCCTGATCTTTGCTCCTCATACTGTAAATTAGGAGATAAAAATAGATGATATTAATGATCTTTCCACCTCTAACCTTTTTGTGATTTAGGAAAATACTTTATTTTTTTTTGTACTTTATATAGTTCCTTTTTTTTTTTTTCTCCAGATTAGTCAGAAATCCACTTTCATCATTTCACCAGCAAGGAAACTGGTTTCTTCACTTCAAGGATTACACCTGAGTTGCTGTTGTGAGGACGCTAAATCATTATTCAACATGAGACAAATAAACTTATGGTCGAAATGGAAGGCGCCATCCAAGTGAGTTAATACTGCAAGCACATCCTTCAGAACATGTGCCCTTAGGACCTCCCTATGTAAGAGGGAATCTTCCTCAGAGGAGAATACATTAACCTTCTATACCAGTTTTCCTTCAATCCTTCATCCCTTCATGTGCTAAATTTAGGAAGCAAGTCCATACAGATAGTGCCAACAGAAAACAAGTTCAAGGCCACTTTGCAATTCCAGCCAGTTCTTACACAGCTGGCCCAAGAGTCGCAAGTGACAGGCAGTTCTAAATTAATCCTATTTGGACCGATTCTCCGTTGTTAGAGGGTTCTGCGCCTCTAACTTGCTGCTTAGCAGCACCAGCTCTGGCGACCAATGCGGGCGCCTCCTTGGTGTGTCATTGTCAGATCCACTTCACATCAAGCATGTTAAGCATTTGGTCTCATTTAACCCACTTCTTTTCCCCAAAGAGCAACTCAGAAAGTGATTTCTATGGAGAGAAGGACTTTGACTCATCTTCCGAGCCTCATGAGTTCTGCACTTCATGAGAATTTACAAGAGGAAGAGTAAAGATTTCAGCCAAATTCCAACTTAGTGCTTACTGCTTCTGATTTCGCTGATCTATCTCTTGCTGTGGCTTTTGCTCCTTTTCCTTGTTTAGATCAGATCAGCCAGTCTCTTTCGGGAAGTGATGTGCTACTGTCCCTGATGAGGTGGTGCTGGAAATGACAACACCATCCTCTCTAGATACCTAGAGAGAGAGTAAAGGTTTCCATTCCTCTATCATTTCCTTTTCCTATCACAACATTTCTTTTTTCCCCTATTTTTAAAAAATGAAATCGTGATGACCTACGAGGTGTAAAGTACTTAATGGATGAGATCAGGCATACAATATTTTAACACCAATGCGCACTTTCCCACCAGTTTCTAGTTCCTCTCTCCTTCCCCAACCCCGAAGTACCCCACCTCTATTTTCTTTCCTTCCCTTTAGGCGTTGAGTTTTACAGTACTGTTGCTAATAGTACTACTCCATGGAGCCCGCCATTTTCCACATCCGACTTCCCTCTCGTCACAACTCCACCCAGCAGACCAGACTATCACAGCTCAGCTTGCGTGGCCGCTGCGGCTGCACAGTTCATCAATAAATGCTTTATTTAGAGGTGACTATAACAGTATGCCACCCGCACAGCAAGCTTGGCAAGCTGCTTGTGTAGTATTTGATATGCCAAATACCAGTAACATTTATATTAGATCATTCCCTTGACCTAATAAAATGGTTTGAGGCTCTTTATGTTCCTGGAGCAAGCAGATGCCTTTGGGTTCTACTAGCATGAGACAGGACATACCGAGATATTACTGGTGCCCGTTCTAGCAAATAGATGATAAACAGGAAGATAGTGATAGTGATGGTTGCTAATAGTGTATCCTGTATATCACTTTACATCCTATCAACACTAAGTTCATTGTCTCTGTGAAATCATACCCTTCCCTGACCAATTCGCTCCCCACCCCCCACCCCCCAGTAACATGTTTCTTACTAAGACCAGTTCTGATGCTTGGGCACATCTAGGGTGGATCAGTTCTCATATGCTTGGTTTCCGTTGCCTTCAGGGGTATGTTAATCTCACGCTGCACTTCTTTAGACCCAGATATGAGAGAGGTCCTTCTTTGTTTATTTCCCTCTGACTAACTTGGCTCAGGCTGAAGTTTCCGCATTGAAACCCTTATCCCAAAGTGGTGATATTAAGAAGGCCTTGGGGCGGTGGTAAGTTATGTAGATGGCATTCCAATAAATAAGATTAGTCCCTTTATACAAAAGATAAGAGAGTCAGGGAATAGCTCAGCTGTTGAGCACATGCTTTGCATATCTGATACTGCTGCTATTAAACACATAAACACACACAGACACTCAAACAAAAACACACACAAGAAATGTCTTTGTGGCTGACATCTCTGTGTGTACTGAGATGTGGCTCTAGTGGTAGAGGCTCAGGTTTCAATCCCTAGAACCACATGACTCAGTCCATGGACGGCCAGGAGTGATCGTGGACCCTCTATCACTATTAGGTGTGGACCCCACTAACTTAAAAGAAAAGAGATACAAAAGAGATGGGCCCATTCTCCTTATGTGATAATACAATGAGAATATAGTCCTCTGCAAACCAGGAAGAGAGTTATGACTAGACACAGGTAGGTGTTGGTAGCATCTGACCTTGGACCTTCCAGTTTTCAGAACTGGGGAAAATAAATAGTTGTTGAAAAATTGAAAAGAAGGACTTCTGAAATGTTTTCTGCTCACAACCACTTTTTTTTCTTTTTGTGTCACACCTGGCTATGCCCAGGGGTTACTCCTGGCTCTGCACTCAGCAATTACTCCTTGCAGTGCTCAGGGGGTCCAGATCATGGAATGCTGGGGATTGAACCTGGGTCTGCCGTGTGCAAGGCAAACATCCTTCCTATTGTTCTATTGCCCCAGCCCCTCATTACTACTTTGATCTAAGAATTTCAACATGGATGAGGACTGCAGAAACACTTTGGATTTATGACTGTGGTAATTTTTAATTAATTTTAGGTTGCTGTATATTCAGAAAAATTGCTGATTCAAAATTTTCCACAAAGTATACATTCAGCTATAGGACTATGTATAGAGCCATGATATAATGTTTAAGATGTTAGAGCTTAAAATTACTTTATGGCAAAATATTTTAGCGGTCCAAACAATATAAGACATCCTATTAGAAATAAGACCTAAGTTCCAGGCCATTTCTATCTCTATAGCCTTGAAACAACTCACTAAACAAATTGAATTGTTAGTCTTTTAAACATATATTTCAATTTGATGATTTAGATGATTTTTAAATTCCCTACCAATTTTAAGTTGCTGTAATTATAATCATCATAAAAAACTATCATATTAACCTGTGTGGCATAATAATAATGAAAACTTTAGTTTCCAAGTAACTGCCTGTCATTCATAGTTCTTTTCCAAGCATAATAAATCTAGATTGATAGCTATTTTTGCATTCTTGGTGTGCAGAGACTTCGCACCAAAGAAAATAGGAACAGGATGAATAGGTTTTAGAAGTTGTAAATATTTTTTCAAAACTATATAAACTTTTACTGTCTTCTGTGAATCTAATTCTGATGGTCTTAGGTGGGTTGTATTATTTGCAAAAAACAATTCAAGGCTTTCCACATAAAGATATTGATTGATTATCCAAATAAAAATTGTGTGTAAAATTTTCTATTGAAAAAACACAATTACTGCATACCTATCCTGCTGATGACAAAAGATATTTAGTTCCATGCATTATACCAACAAAGCACACCCACACACACACACACACACACACACACACATTTAAGGATTGGGCCAGTCTGAACTTGCTATTGTCACAGAGAAGGGAACTGGAACTTAAAGAAATTTAGCTTAGGAATCTCAAAATCTTTGATTCCCAGCATCTTTGTAATTCCACTAACTTTGCTAATTGCTACCCAAGAATATTTTTAACTTGAAACACAACCGTCACTTTTTTGCCCTTCAAAGACAGTCTCAGAAATCTCTGTAACTCTTCTGTTGGATTCTTAAACCAATCATGTTCACCCTGATTCAAATCTCTTTTTTCTTTGCTTCCCTGAATCCTCATATAGATTCACATCAATGGTGGAAAGAGTGGACATTCTGGAAAAAAAAGTAAGAGCTGGCATCAGTCAATTTCTAGACTGTTAACTTACTCAGATTTAGAATTTTAGTAGGTATTGGTAGGAAGCTAGTTCTCATAGCTATGAACCCTCAATTTATAAAGCTCAGTTCCAGACCCTTTTCCCTGATACACAGCGATACTGAAGTGCTCATGAAGAGAAAGGATGGCAAGAACATTAATGGCATCTACAAAGTCACAGAGAGTCACTTTGGAACAAAGGGACATGATGGCATTTATAGGTAATGCTCATCTGTTAAAACTAGAGCATCCCTTGTAGAGATAGTCTCAGTGAGGGTCTGAGTAAGCTTGAGTTGCAAGGCAATTTACGTCTAAAAGCTGAAAGAAGTTGGGTCATTCAGAATGGACAACTGAAATTGGGAAAGGCACATTAATAATATATATTCATCACTTTTTTTTCAGGCCACCACTATCTTTAAGAAGAGGAACCACAAATAAATATGGGTAAGTCATAAATAATCATTTTGTAAGAATGCTATGATGGAATAGCAAATCATAAGGAGAAATGGAGAAGAGAATTACTTCCATGCAAGTAGAGGGTTTAGTACCATTTTTTCCATCATATTGGACACAATATTTATTTTATCATTAGGAATTACCTACTGAATTGTATATGAAGAAACTATGTAATATATTAACTGATATTTTTTAATTATACCACCATGAGATATACAATTACAAGACTGTTCATGATTAGATATACCACCATGAGATATGCAATTACAAAACTGTTCATGATTAGGTTTCAATCATACAGTCTTCCATCCCTCTACCAGTATACATTTCCCACCACCAGTGTCCCCTGATTTCCTCCCCTTCCCCACCCTGCTTCTATGTCAGGCACCTTGTCTTCTCTCTCTCTCTATCTTTTTCTCTCCCTTCTCTTACACATTGTGGCTGGAAATACAAACATTTAGAGGTTACCATGGATATCACTTTGCCTACATTCTGTGTTCAGTTGTAGGCTGGTATTACCATTTCCAACAATTATTAGCACACTAGTCCCTTTCTAACCTCTGCCTTACCTAACCTCTGACTTGCACACACTTATAGTGGATTCTACCCACTGATAAGTACTCTTGATCCTTGTTTGTACTGGTCTTAGATATTAGTATCAACTAATTTTTTTATTCCTTTGGTTTCACCCAACATGATTCTCTACATTTTCATCTATTTATAGGAAAATTTCATAACTTCTTTTATTCAAACAGCTGCATAGTACTCCATTGTGTAGATGTACAACAGTTTCTTTATCTAGCTGGTTTTCTCGGGCAATCAGGATGTTTCCAGATTCTGGCTATTGTGAGTAGCGTTGCTATGAATATGGACGTGAAGATGATGTTTCTGCTGTGTGTTTTGGGGTTCATGTGGTATGTTCTCAGGAGTGGTATTGCTGAATCAAATGGGAGCTCAATTTATATTTTGGGAGGGATGTCCATAATACAGGGATCAAAAAGGTTTTGTCAAAGGTGGAAATTAGGAGTGTGGAGTCTGAGGTTAGGTAAGACAGAGAAGGGAATAGTGTGCTAATAATTATCGAAAGTGATATCAACCTAGAACTGAGCATTAAATACAGGAAAAGATACACATGAAATCCACAATGTTTAAGGGAAAGAAAGAGAGAGAAAGAGAAAGTGAGAAAAGAAATAAATTACTTCCATAGAGGCAGACTAGGGGAGGAGAGGGAATCGGGGACACTGGGTGGTGGTAAATGGGCACTGGTGGAGGGATGGGTGCTGGATCACTGTATGGCGGAAACCCAAATATGAACATCTTATGAACATCTTTGTATATATCTCACAGTGGTATAATAAAATATTTAAAATTAAAAAATTAAATAATACATAAAATAAATCAATAAATAAGTGTTGAACGTTTCCAGTATGAGAACATTATTTCCTTACCTTTTTTCTTAGAATTGTTAACCTTTATTATGAATCCTAATAACTTTGATACATAGGTTTTCTACTTGATGATGCAGATTTTTGACATATCTGAATGATTATTATACTTCTATCATAATTATTTTGGTCAGAGAACAAATTTAAGGTAATTTAGTTGGAACATAAAGCAATACATGCCTTCATCACCCTGGAACGTCAACTTCCTGAAGTTTTTCCACTCGCCCATTAGAAAGCAGCGTATTAAGAAATGATATGGTGACTGTCATTTGTAAGCACCTACATCTATCAGGTAAAGTGATTAAATCTATATCCATCATTCAGCATAATTAATCAGTAAGACACAACAGCCCATGTCCAAGTGCTGATTAATCTGTAGTTCAGATACATACATCTGACTTCAAGTTCATATGCGAAATAGATCCATCTTTGCTGTCACATGCACTGGTGTGCCCTGTTGCAATCCTAAAATAAGTACCAGGTCTTTAAAGGAAAGTAGAAGGAGGTATTGCTGTTTTCTAGATGGAAGCAATAAAATACAGACTCCTTCAAAGACTGATAACTGTAACAGAGAAACATCCTGTAAATAAGTTGCTTTTTTTATTTATATTAGTTTTTTCCCTTTCACCATACCAAGTATTCTGTACATCATGAAATATATCTGTGAATTTAAAAACACAAATTTAAGGGTTTGTTGAAACATGCATCAATTGTTGGAATTTTCACATGCCTCTGGGGACATCACAGTGATCTGACAAACTCCTTACTATCAAGAAGTATAAGTCTGGGGTACAAAGGCCAAGAGTGTTATAAGGGAAGTCAACTGTCACCTGGGATTTAGCATCCATCTGAGATTTTCCACTTTACAAGAAGAAACCTCTTTACAGAGTTTGTTAACACCATGTGTGATGGTCTATATACCTGAAAGTCTCTAGTAAAGATTTAACTGTGTTTATGGAAAATCTGAATGTATTTTGATAGTGGAAGAAACACAGCAGTTCTGAGTTCAGTTCATAATTCATAGATTAATAAAGCACAGAGGTGAAGTTATTTATGTTTAATCAGCTGAGAGTTATCAAAAACCTCCTGTGATTGTGTAGTCTATTTATCTAGTTTTCTACATTTATTCTACCATACTATTGTTTTTTTCAGAAAATAATTGGAAAGTTCATCACATATTACTTAGCTTTAATTTAAAATTATAAATATTATTTTAGGGGTAACAGTTTAAATAATGTCATTTCAGAGCTAATGATAAATTTTAAATGATATAATTTTTTATAATTATTATAATTGTTATTTTATCAATTAAGAGACATAAGAAGTGATCCTCCAATAGTTTTTATGCGTGGGTTTCTTCAAATATTTTGAAACAAAATGAGCATTGGGCATGTTCCTTTTCTTCATCATGGAACTCTACTTGTAAATTCCTCAGAACACAGGATAAAACATTCTCATTCTAAAACTTCTTCAAGGCCAATTAAGTAGGTCTTTGATTATACCCTACCCCACCAGCAAAGCAGGAAAGAATTTTTAGCCTTAGTAGTTGTATAGTATTGAATTGTTCACTATTGACCTTCAAAAGGTGAGAATAATGAGCAATTCTATTTTTTTGGATCATACGCCCTGCACTTGATTTCCGTTGGGCTCATCCAGTCTATATTGACATGCACCATGGTTAAATCAGGCCTGTACAGATCAGAGGGTTATGAATGTGATAAATGATAACTTAAAACCCTTGACTATATTACCTTCCCTCAAGTCTGCCAAGACATGAATCTGGATCTGCTTTTATGGTATTCTCTCAGACATATGTTCCTGTTGCCTCTAAGCTCATTCCTTCAATGTACTTTATTTCAATAAAAGTACTTCAATCTACTCCTCATGAATTTTTTATTTCTTGAGAACCAAAGAACCTGAATGTTTTTCCTATTTTCAGTTCTTGTGATCCTTTTCTTATTTCCTTATTTTATTTCTTATAGCTTTACTCACAGTTATCTGCAAATTGGGTTGGAGTCTTCCACTGTAGACACTTAGGATACAAACTCCTCTTGCCTGCTTTTAAATGTACTAACCAGAGAACCTGAGTGAGTATTTTAGTCTCAACTTCCTCTGAAAATTAGCGAAGAATGGGTAGTGAGAGCAGAAACTAGAAAGAGAAATAAGATAGCTGTGTGAACACCTACATAGTTTCACAGAAAAAACCCATTTATAATAAATTGCACAATGAAGCTTTTCTTACTAACTGCCAATATGTACAAATTTATATATTTTCACTTTTAAATATTTTAAGCAATGAATTTTACACAGTGAAGAATCTTGGTCCTACTAGATATGTATAAGTGCAATCTCTATGTATGAAGCTTATGACCAAGTTCAGAAATGAGTACAGGCTTATTATACAGTGAAATGTTTCAAACACTTTCTCTCATCATTCGCTGCTGCACAGTTTTATAAAGTAGCTAATATTTATTTTACCACTTATTTTGGTTGAGATCACATGATTTATAACAGTTTTCACATTATTGTTTTATGCTTGCAAGGCTACTATTCAATAACCCTCTTCCACTTTCCCAAAGTACTGCCCCTTTGGAACCTCAGTCTGTAGTCCTCTTGGTAGTATATTTGTAATATATATATATATGTATATATATATAGTATATAAGTACATCAGATCACGATCTTCCGTAATCTCTTGGTATATATATACATAGTATATATGTATATGTATATATATACATACGTATATATATAAGTATATATACGTATGTATATATGCATATATATACAATTATTGAACAGCAGCATACAGATTTGTATCAGGAAACACATACACTGGCTGAAGAACTGAGTGCCAAAAGGACAAAGAGCAGTAAGCAATTACTAGGAGAGGAACACCACAAAGCAGTAACAACTGACCAGTGGGCCATTGATAACACAGCATCAGATAAATGGAACCAGCAGTTGGACCAAGTATGGGGCCTGAACATAAGATATCATTTGATCTCAAACCAGTTTTAAGCTTTTAGGTAGCTTCAGACTCATCTGGAGTTTTACAGGCTAATGTTACATACAATAAGCCTAACACCTACACCTAAACGAGTTAACTAGCCAATGTCTTGGTAGCACTTCTATATTTTGTTTTCCTAAGCTTTACTAAAATAACTTTACTTCCATGAGTTCTGTACTTTTGTAATAGTTGCTTTTAATAGTCACATAAATTAAACGGTAGCCTTTATCTTGAAAAATTGTACATTTTGTAAAATGCCTCCACCAAATGGCAGAATGGAATAAAACCTACATATAACAGAGTCACTACTGCTTATTTTTTAATTGCTATATTCTTTGTGCTTTCACAGAACTATGATTTAGTAAATACATCTCCCTTTTCTGCTATGCATCTAATCTAATAAGCAAGTAACTAATATCTCATGTTAGCATAGTATAATTCTCTAAACTCATAAACTCATACTAGACTGTTTGGGTTAATAACATTATCTGTCTCATTTGCATATCATAAAGAGCTAAACATTTTATAATAAATATTCTTGAGATGGTGTGATAGCTCAAAGGACTAAATGCATGCTTTGCAAACAATACCTGGATTCTGTCCATGCCAGTGTATAGTCCTCTGCGCACTACTGAGAGTGACTTCAAAACGGGACCCAGAATGATTCAAAGGCCCCCAAACGAATAGATAATTATGCTAGTGAAAATTAGTTTTTTAAATATCTAATTTTTCATAGCTTACTAACCAACAAAACCAACTTATTTGGGCAGAAACCCAAATCTTTTATTTGACTAGCAGTTCACTGTTTGCAAGCTCTTCTTATAAATTTTAATTTCCTCTCATATATCACATCATTTATGACAACCAATAAAGAATGAAATACCACCTGCCAGGCCTATTGGCACATTGTACTTTGCTGTAAGAATGAAAAAATAGATGATAGTTCATATTTCAAAGGTAGACAGTTATGTTAAAAAGAAATTGGCCTCTTGTATATCGTGGTTGCATAATTTAGGGAAAAATCTGTTTACGTAATCAAGAAATAATGGATCATTGAGGTTACTTTCACATGGGAATAAGAGATTTTGTGAGGTAGTTTGAACTTAGTTCCTTTTCTCTTAGAAAATTGGATATATATGACATAGAAAATGTTGCTTCTATATGGGTTTTTTGTGAAAAAATGTTAAGTGCTCTCACTCAGAGGATGACCCTAAAACATAAAGACCTTTCCTGCAGTTTTCTGGAACTGACAGATCTTGCTTGGAATTTGAACCAATTTGATGCATTTTGTATCTACTTGATTGCATCTACTTGATTTCTAACAAAATAACTTATAGTTCAAGACATTGTTGCATTGAAAGATTCTTCCAGCAATGCCTAAAGTCACTCTAAAGCAGGAGTTGGATTGTCCAATCTGTGGCCCTAGACCGCCTATGAAAGACCTGGAAAATCATATTCTCATAAGCATGATGGTAGATAAAAAGTATTCTTCTACATCTGTAGCCTATTTTTCTGTATTGTATGGCCATGGAGGCCATGAAGATCTAGATGCCCCTTCAAAGGAAAAAATTCCTTCCACATATTTAAGCATTAAAATTCACAGATTTAGGCACTAAAATATCACAAGATGTGTCTGCCTGCCCCTTAAGGTATTGCAGGTGTGGCTGTGGTACCCGGCTGCATCAGCAGGTGGCAGACAGGAAATAGACTTGTCTATACCCAGGGCTCCTGCCCCGTGGGACCTGGGTGGTTGATGGTCTGACATAGAAAAAGACTGGGTCCCCTGGGTTGAACCCAGAGCCACAGCAGAGCCTGTCAAGCTACCTGTGGTGTATTCAATATGCCCAAAACAGTAACAATAATGAACCTCATTTCCAACAAATGGAGATGTTACTGGCACCCGCTCAAGCAAAGTGATAAGCAATGGAAGACAGGTGACAAGTGACAAGATGCATCCAACATTGAGGGGGTACATACATAAAAAACATAGATTTTTGTGATGTAGATTCCAGGATTCTAGGTGAAGCAGTAAATGAATATTCTGCTTAAAAATGTAATGATCTGATACACAATTTTGATACAGAACAACTACAAACACTTAATGGGGCTTGAGTAATCGGTTATTTAGTCACTGCTCTTACTTATACTTATATATTTTGCTTTACTCCATGATAATCCCTTCTTTCTTTCCCCATTTTTTTATTT
>JAJIBD010002631.1:0-40184 GCA_021461705.1 Cryptotis parvus
TGTTTTTTTTTAATTAATTTTTTTATTTTTACAATTACAAAGATATACAATTAAAAAGTTCATATTTGGGTTTTGGTCGTACAGTGTAGCAGCACCCATCCCGCCACCAGTGCCCATCTCCCACCACCAACGTCCCCGGTTCCCTCCCCTCCCCCAGCCCTCCTCCATGGCAGGTTCTTTATTTCTTTCCATTTCTCTATCTTTCTCTTTTCCTTCCTCTCCAGACTATGGATTACAAAACATACATTAAAGGGTTGTCATGTGTATCCCTTTTGCCTCTATTTAATGCTCAGTTCTAGGTTGGCATTAGTACCCTCACAATTGTTAGCACACTGTTCCATTTTCTGTCTTACCTAGCCTCTGACTCCCACACGTTTGTGATAATTTCCACCTTTGACAGGACCTCCTGATGTATGTTTCACTTGACCTTGGATATTGGTATCATAATATGTACCTATATATTTATGTTATGCAGATAAATGCAGTCATTCTGTAACTGTCTCTCTCCTTCTGGCTAATTTCGCTCAACATAATCTTCTCCATGTCCATCCATTTGTAGGCAAATTTTATAACTTCATTTTTCCTAACAGCTGCATAGTATTCCATTGTGTAGATGTACCAAAGCTTTTTATCCAGTCATCTATTTTCAGGCACTCGGGTTGCTTCCAGATTCTGGCTATTGTGAATAATGCTGCTATGAACATAAAAGTAGGGATGGTGTTTCCGCTGCGTATTTTTGGTTTCCCAGAGTAGATTCCCAGGAGTGGTATGGCTGGGTCAAATGGGAGTTCAATTTCTAGTCTTTGGAGGAATGTCCATATTGTTTTCCAGAAAGGCTGTACCAGCCGGCATTCCCACCAACAATGGATGAGTGTCCCCTTTTCCCCCACACCCACGCCAGCACTTGTTGTTCTTGTTCTTTTGAATATGTGCCAGTCTCTGTGGTGTAAAATGGTATCTCATTGTTGTTTTGATTTGCATCTCTCTGATGATTAGTGATGATGAGCATTTTTTCATATGTTTTTTGGCCATTCGAATTTCTTCCTTGCTGAAGTTTCTGTTCATTTCTTCTCCCCCATTTTTTGATGGGGTTGTTTGTTTTCTTCTTGTAAAAGTTCTACCAGTGCCTGATATATCCCTGGATATTAACCCCTTATCAGATGAGTATTGGGTGAATATTCTTTCCCATTCTGTGGACTGCTTTTGTATCTTAGTCACTGTTTCTTTTGAGGTGCAGAAGCTTTTTTAGTTTCATGTAGTCCCATATATTTATCTTTTCTTCTAGTTGCTTTGTTAGAGATGTTTCATCTTTGAAGATGCCTTTAGCTTCAATGTCATGGAGGGTTTTTCCTATATTTTCTTCAATGTACTTTATGGATTCAAGTCTGATATTGAGATCTTTAATCCACTTTGATCTGATTTTTTGTGCATGGTGTTAGACACAGGTCCAAATTCATTTTTTTACATGTCGCTGCCCAGTTTTCCCAACACCACTTATTGAAGAGGCTTTCCTTACTCCATTTTAGACTCGTTGCACCTTTATCAAAGATTAAATGATCATGTGTTTGAGGTTGGGTGTCAGGATACTCAATTCTATTCCATAGGTCCACGGGTCTGTTTTTATTCCAATACCATGCTGTTTTAATTACTACTGCCTTGTAGTACAGTTTGAAGTTGGGTAAGGTGATGCCTCCCATCTTCTTTTTCCCGAGGATTGCTTTAGCTATCCTTGGGGTTTATCGTTCCATACAAATTTCAAGATTGTTTGGTCAATTTCTTTGAAGAATGTCATGGGTATCCTCATAGGGACTGCATTGAATCTGTATAGAGCTCTAGGGAGTATTACCATTTTGACAATGTTGATTCTCCCCATCCATGAGCAGGGAATGTGTTTCCATTTCCTTGTGTCCTCTTTTATCTCTTGGAGCAGTGTCTTGTAGTTTTCTTTGTACAGGTCCTTTACACACTTGGGTAAGTTGATTCCTAGGTATTTGATTTTCTGTGGCACAATTGTGAATGGAATTGTTTCCTTAATATCCCTTTCTTCTCTTTCGTTATTTGTATATAGGAAAGCCACCGACTTTTGGGTGTTGATTTTGTATCCTGCCACTCTACTATATGCGTCTATTGTTTCTAGGAGTTTTTTGGTAGAGAGTTTAGGGTTCTCTAGGTATAATATCATGTCATCTGCAAATAATGATAGCTTGACTTCTTCCTTGCCTATCTGGATGCCCTTGATGTCCTTTTCTTCTCTGATTGCTATGGCAAGTACTTCCAGTACTATATTGAATAAAAGAGGTGAGAGTGGGCAACCTTGTCTTGTCCCTGATCTCAGGGGGAAGGCTTTCAACTTTTCCCCATTGAGAATGATGCTCGCTGTGGGCTTTTGGTAGATGGCTGTAACTATCTTGAGGAAAGTCCCTTCAATTCCCCATTTTCTGGAGGGTTTTAATCATGAACGGGTGCTGGATCTTGTCAAATGCTTTCTCTGCGTCTATTGATAGGATCATATGGTTTTTATTTTTTCCTCTTATTGATATGATGTATTATGTTGATTGACTTGCGAATGTTGAACCATCCTTGCATACCCGGGATGAATCCTACTTGGTCATGATGTATAATCTTCTTGATGAGTCTTTGGATTCTGTTTGCTAGTATTTTGTTGAAGATCTTAGCATCCGTGTTCATCAGGGATATTGGTCTGTAGTTTTCTTTCTTTGTGTTGTCTCTCCCTGCTTTGGGTATCAGGGTGATATGTGCCTCGTAGAAGCTGTTTGGGAGTGTTTCTGTTTCTTCTATTTCCTGGAAGAGCTTGAACAGGACTGGCAGTAGGTCCTCCTTAAAGGTTTGGTAGAGTTCACTAGGGAATCCGTCTGGACCTGGGCTTTTGTGTTTGGGAAGTGTTTTAATTACTGTTTCTATTTCCTCAATGGTGATAGGCTTATTCAGGTATTGGAGGTCTTCTTGTTTCAGCCGTGGGAGGTTATAGGACTGCAGGAATTGATCCATTTCTTCTAGATTCTCATGTTTCACGGCATACAGGCTCTCAAAGTAATCTCTGATGATCTTTTGGATTTCTGTGGTTTCTGTTGTGATGTCACCCTTTTATTTCTGATTCTGTTTATTTGGGTTCTCTCTTTCCCTGTCCTTACAAGTCTTGCCAATGGTTTGTCAATCTTGTTTATTTTTTCAAAAAACCAGCTCTTGGTTTCATTAATCTTTTGGATTGTTTTTTTTGGTTTCCAACTCATTGATTTCCTCTCTAAGTTTTATTATTTCCTTTTTTCTGCCTGGGTTGGGCTCCTTTTTGTTGGTCTTTCTCTAATGTCTTCAGCTGTGTAGTCAGGTTATTTATGTGGGCCCTTTCTTGTTTCCTGATGAATGCTTGCAGAGCTATAAATTTCCCTCTTAACACGGCTTTTGCCGTGTCCCACAAGTTCTTATAGTTGGTGTCTTCATTTTCATTTGTTTCCAGAAATCTTTGGATTTCCTGTTTGATTTCTTCTATGACCCATTTGTTGTTCAGGAGTGAGCTGTTCAGTTTCCAGGTGTTTGGTTTGACTCCCTGTTTCTGTGTACGGTTAACTTCCATTTTCAGTGCATCATGGTCTGAAAAGATAGCTGACACAATTTCTATCTTTTTAATTTTATTGAGGTATGCTTTGTGGCTTAGCATGTGGTCTATCTTGGAGAATGTTCCATGTGCACTAGAGAAAAATGTGTATTCAGCTTTTTTGGCATGAAAAGCCCTGTATATATCTACTAGCTCTCTTTCTTCCATTTCTTCCTTCAGGGCCAATATTTCCTTGGTGAGTTTCAGTCTTGTTGATCTATCCATCGTTGATAGAGCAGTGTTGAAGTCTCCAACTATTATTGTGCTACTGTTAATGTCTTCTTTGAGGTCTCTTAGCAGTTGTTTTATGTATTTTGCTGGCCCCTCGTTGGGTGCATATATGTTTAGTAGTGTAATTTCTTCCTGGTGTACATACCCCTTAAGTAATAAGAAATGGCCTTCGTTGTCCCTTCTAACTTTTTTCAGCCTGAAGTCTATATTATCTGATACTAATATGGCCACACCAGCCTCTTTTGGAGGAATTGTTTGCATGGAGAATGGTCTTCCAACCTTTGACTTTGAGTCTGTGTTTGTTCTGATTATTCAGATGTGTTTCTTGTAGACAGCAGAATGTTGGGTTCAACTTTTTAATCCATTTTGTTACTCTGTGTCTCTTAATTGGTGCATTTAGACCATTGACATTGAGAGAGATTATTGTCATCGGATTTTGTGCCATCTTTCTGTTTGAGCTTGTTGTGCTTATGGGTTTGGTCGTATTACAGTAGACCCTTCAGTCCTTCTTTTTAAGGTTGGTTTTGAGTCCATGAAGTTCCTGAGTTGTTGCTTATCCATGAAGTTGTGTATCTTTCCTTCATATCTGAATGTGAGTCTGGCCGGGTAAAGAATTCTTGGTGAGGCCTGCAGTTCATTCAGCCTTTTCACAATATCCCACCATTGTTTTCTTGCTCGGAGTGTTTCATCAGAGAAGTCTGCTGTAAATCTTAGAGATGTTCCTTTGTATGTGATTTCCTTCTTTGATCTTGCTGCTTTCAGTATTCTATCTCTATCTATAGTTTTTTGTCATTTTAATTAAGATGTGTCTTGAGTATTCTTGTTGGGGTTTCTTTTTAGCGGGTATCCTACGGGCCTCCTGGATCTTGAGGCAAGCATTTTTTAGTTCGGGAACTTCTCAGCAATGATGGCTTTGACAGTTTCTTCTTCATCAGGGTTTTCTTCTTGCCCTTCTGGGACCCCAATGATCCGTATGTTGTTTCTTCTGGCTTCATCCCGATTATCTCTTGTTGTCTGTTCGGTAATTGTGAGTCTTTTTTCTATCTTCTGGTGTTGTGTAGAGAATCTTTGGAACGTGTCTTCGAGATCACTAATTCTTTCTTCAGTAGCTATTATTCTGCTATGCTGGCTTTCCACTGTGTTTTTCATTTCATTTACTTCATTTTTTAATATATGTCATTTCCATTTGCATTTTCCTCACTTCTTCTAACATGTCCTCTTGTATTTTATTGAGTTTGCATTCCATTGCTTCTTTGAATTCCTTATGACTCCTTAACATTTCTTTCCGAAATTCTTTATCAGAGAGGTTATATAACTCATTGGTATTGCTTGGCTCATCTGGACTAGTGACTTCACTCACAGAGCTGGATGGAACTTTTGCGTTGCTTTACCATTTTGACTATTGTAGGTTGCAAATGTGGGGTCTTGGATGACAGGATAGTACAGTTAGTAGGTGTCTGGTCTGTTTGCGAAGTTTGGGTGGGTAGCAAGGATGTAGGAACCAGGGTTCAGTGGTACCTCATGCAAGATAGGTAGTAAAGGGTTTGCTTGGCGCACTAAGCGTCCCGCTGGTTTTGAGTTTTTGGGATGATTACGGAGGCAGGGGCCCAAGGTTCCCGTAGTGAAACCAAGGCAGTTAGCCTTGGTCCCCTTGATGGAGTTTCCGCTCTTCCCTGGGGCAGTTTGGGTCCGCGGAGACGCAGGGGATCACGCACACACCTGGTGGGGGCGGAGATTTTCAGCCGGTCCCAGGAGCGCAGCGCCGCTAGTTCCACAGTGAAACCCAAGGCAGTTAGCCTTGGTTCCCCGTTGATGGAGTTTCCGCTCTTCCCTGGGGCAGTTTGGGTCCGGCCTATTTACGATTATTTGAACTTGACTACTGAACTTATTCAGGTGACTCTGCACATACAACTCTTTAATAGGCTGCATTTAAAAAAAACATTCAGCTTGCAACATCGTACCATTCAATCTTAGGTAGGTTATATGGTAATTTTAGCAGGTCTGGCTTGAATTAAAGCCATATTTTTTCAAATCTAGGCATTGGTATATTTCATGCCTAAGGCCAGTACAACTGGAACATACTCCATGCTTCATAAGTGAAATGCAAAGCAGTGAAAGAATCCACTTCCAAGAGAGCCACATATTCAGGAGGCTAACAAGTGCATCAGTTTTGTCCTATTTGGAAATACACATTGACCAACCAAGTAAACATTCAGCCAGAGGCCATCTTCCTGGATTCTCTCTTAGAAAAATGAACATTATTGTGCATTTTCATGGAGATCTTCTGCAATGTGACTTTGGGCCTGGATTTCCTGGGAAGTGGCAATGTGCCATACCTAGCAATTGGACCCTCCACCTCCTGTCTCCAGCACTGCACCTCTTGGAATATAATCACTCCCTCTCAGAAGGGCTGCCTGGTTTTGTCTTCATCATGAAAGACTTTTGTCCCTCCGCTTACTTAGAGAACCAGGGTCTCAAACAGTTCTTACTTGGAGGTCCTGAGCCTGCACTATTCTGCAATGTCTCTCTTTCCCCCAGTTTCAACTTGAAGGAGTTCAAGGAGCTGAACTCCCATATGCTGGGAACAGGGAAACTGGTCAGAAATGAAGCGTTGTTCCCGTTTTCAGCCCTTCTCTGAGCTGCATTCCTCCAGCTGCCATCTTCTTCGTTCCTCAATATTGCAATCTGCAACATAAAGAACTAAATGCCTAAGATATATTTTTTTATTTCCTGTCATATAGTTATCATTTATGCCAGTGGTTTTCATCTGCCAGCCTGTGAAAGGGTGCCAGATCACAGGCAAAACAACTGAAAAAAAACTTTGTTATATAATGTGTAATATGGGGGCGAAATAGACAAGGGAAAGAAAATTAGCTCTCTCCTGATCCTACAGCTCCCTCTAGTTACCGTTCTCCCTCTTTAGTTTGGAAGCTTTTAAAAGTTTCTCTCCAAGAAGAATTATTATTCATGAAATATTAACTACAGGCAGGCTTTGTACTAACTTTGATGATGCCTCATCTCCTGTTGAGAAGAAATGTGAACATTATTATTATCCCATGATTCAATAGCAGATGAAGATGCTGAAGCATTTCTTTGTTTTTGCTTCTTTGTTTTGGGTCACACCCAGCAGTGCTCAGGGTTTATTCCTGGTGGGACTCAGGACAGCACATGAGGATTACCTTGGATGGTTCTAACCTGCTAAACTAAGTCTCCCTTCCCAAGATGTTAAAGTTTAGAGACTCAAATCCGTTTTCTTTTCCGGCAAAGAAAAAAAATGGTGAGACACCCTGGGGTTCAATTCTAATCACAGTGATGCAATAAAAAATATATTTTTAATTAAAATAGTTTTAAAGTGACAGCACTAGGGGCCAGAGTGATAGTCCAGCAGGGAGAGCATTTGCCTTGCACGTGGCTGACCCGAGTGCAATCCCCGGCATCCCATATGGTCCCCGAATACCGCGAGGAGTATTTTCTGAGTGCAGAGCCAGGAGTAATGCCTGAGCATTGCTGGGGTGACCCCGAAAAGAAATAAAAAGGAACAACTCTAATCTAGAATTGCCTACTGGAAATGTCTCTACTTAATATTCAATATATCAGACTTATTTGCCCGTAGGGCAAATATTCCTACCACTACTATATATCCTTGTGACTTTCATGAGTATTGAATGAACGAACTAGAAGGAAAATACTCTTGTTATTGTATGGGGTCATGAAAGAAGCCTGAGGCCCTCGAATCCTCTCCCTGGAAACAGTGTTGCTAGTCAGCAATGTGCCTGAGATTAGTGGAAGAGAAAATTCAGCCTAATAAAACCGAGCTACTCTGTGACCCAGCAGTTCCACTTCTTGGTACCTACCTCTAGGACACAAAATGTTGCATTTAGCCATATACACACCAGGCATCATTTAGCACAATACTATGGTATGCAGTAATCTAGGTATATAAGGATAGGTTTGTGGAGAATGAACATGTGGTATATATCCAGAATAGAATTCTACTAGAACTCCATGCATCAGCTTGTCTTGCCTTATCCTTTCCTCAAAGCTTGGCTATAGGTAAAAACATCCCTTTATAATAGGAAATAAGAAGTAGTCTGTCATAATTTGTATAGCTCTGAATAGAATGTGGAAACCAGGACTGTGTACCTTTGAGAGAATAAAGAAAAGAAAGGGGTAATGTGCTCATCTAGTCATGATATATAACAAAATGCCGCTCACTGGGTGACTTAAACCTGGGCTTCTTAAACTCTTTACACTTACTAACCCTCAGCCACCCACCACCTTGGAATTCTGAAATACAACCCTGCCAAGCATGTCAGAAATACCTCAGATGTATCGTGTGACTGATTTTGGATTATTTTCCCCTTGCACATTCAGAAATAGTTTACTATTGTCAAATTTTTCAGAATCCAGCCTCAATTATGTAACAACCTATGGGGTCACGACCCACAGTTTACAAAGCTAGGAGTTGAACAAGAGAAATTTTATGGGGGGGGTGTCGATCTTGGTACATATCCACAAACGAGACAAGCTTCAGGTTTCATTCTGGAGCATTCTGGCCTGCAGGCAGTTCCTATCTGGCTGTGTGATCACTTGACCGTTTCTCTGTGAAGATGAAGGAATAGGTCACCCTTCGAAGCACCCTCTTCCTACCAAGGCAGCTATGCTCTTACTTAATCATTCTGCCTCTAAACATGGGCACAGTGTGGTTTGGGACTTCAACATAGGAGTAAAGATATTATTCAGCATGTAGCATTTCATCTCTGCTCCTCTCTACCCCTTCTTTAGCATATGAAAACTACTTTCCTTCCACCACAATGGCCCCAAAGTTCCAGCTCATTCCATCATCAAATCAAAAGTCTAACAGCTCATGTACACATCATCTAAGTCTGTCATGGAGGAGAACTGAAACACAATTGATTCAGACTAAAGCAACATTCCTCTTCAGGTATGACTGAACCAGAGGAGCAATGTATCTCCAAAATCCAAAGGAAACAGGCAAAGGATAGAGTTTCCTATTCCAAAAAGAAGAAATCCAAAGGAGGAAAGATGACAAGTCCTATGTGAGTTCAAATTCTAAGGAGGCAAATGGCATTGGATTGTAGGACTCCGGATTGCTCTTTGGTGGCTCGATGCTCTGTCGCCCAACCCATAGGGAACTAGGTCAGCCCTTCCCTCAGTTGTATAGTCCACGGCTGAGGATCTCTGTGAGGTCAGCCCTATTGTAGAGGTGCTGGATCAGTTTCCTGACCCACTGCAGCACAACCAGACTGAAAACCAAGGAGGAATCAACCCTGTTCCCAGAGTTTACTGGTGGGGTTATATCTCTGAATTGCCTCTGAGACCATTCTTCCTTTCCCTGGGGGATAACACAGGTCCATAGCTAAATCATCCATGATATCAAAGCAGATCCACTTCCTTTTTCCTCCCATTCTTTTCGGGAGAGCTCTTTACTCCCAGCAGATAGCGTTTCCACTGCTGTAATCCCCCTTTGTCCCTGGCTGGCTCTCAGGTGGCTGACTAAATCCATGCTTCATTCCCACACCAACAGCCTTTCCAAGTGGCTGCTCAGCGGCACCTGGGCATTCTCTACAGAACAAGTTTTCTTGGTTTTTGGGCTATGGATAGCCTGAGACTTTCCCTAGTCTTCAAGATATGTTCCTTTTGCTTAACAAATGCCTTTCGTTTCCCCACCCCCTACCATTTTACTATAAACAGAAGGAACTGAGCTGCTTGGGGGTACTCATAAGTAACCAGTCCTATGGGATTAGGGTCACATCTTATGCAAAACCTCAGTTACACCACATAAAAAATCTGATCAAATCATACTTTATTCTTTAATCATTATGTTTTTTACTAGTCCCAATTTTCATTCCATGGAAACATATTATTTGATCCAAGGCATGGGTTAAATTTATAAAAGTTCCTAATCTCCCTTGAATAGGGATTAGTGAGTGCAATAAATATTGCCCACAAAAGAGCTGATTCTTGTAGAATGAAAGTGGCTTTTACTGCAGAGTACAAAATGACAACTCAGCTACATTAACTGTTTGTGGTATCCACCCTTACAAGTGGAAGAATGTTTTCCCCTGCTAGTAGAAGTGTCCAATCATCAGTACAATACAGGTAATATTTACTTGTGTCTTGGTGTTAATTCTGATTTTCAGGCCTAATGTCAACTCCTTTCACTAGAGCCTCTTTACTCTAAATTCAACCAGTTCTTTCTCGTTCTAAATCCTTCCAAAGATGAATAGTGTTGTGTTATGAAAATTTTGAGGAGCTACAGATATGCAAGTAATCCAAGGGATCAAATTTATATTGTACTCAACAGACTTTGAATTTCTGAAGAAAATGGACTTTCTGATCCAGAAGGTAAGGTCATGGCTGGAGTTTCCTGGGACACTTGCTTACCAAGTGGGTGCAGTTAGAGAATTTTGTGGCTCAAAATGCAGGGGGAATACAGCTGGGCTTTACTATGTCATGGAGTAAGAAACAACTTGAGAATTCTCTGGAAAAATTAGTTGCCAGGGTGGGGACCACATACTTTGTGGTCTGAAGTTCGCAAAAGATATATCAGAAATCAAGTCTAACTTGGATTTTTATTGCAGAAAACCAAATGATATACTGGTTCTTCAAGAGGATATGTATTTTTCCATTTGGGTTAGAAAAACTAACCTGAGTTTATACTAAGAGAATTAATGTTGAAGGGAAGAATATCTGCAGCATCTGAAATATCATAGAGGGTTTGGCCATAAGATCCTAATTAGCATGGATGTGCTTTATGTTAAATAGAAGAGGAAGCAGCAGTGAGATTCAGTTTTGCAACTGATTGCCCAGTATTGAAAAGATCTATAATTGATGTGTATGAATTGGGAGGTATTGTACATAAGGATTATTACTGAAAGACTGACTCTCTGGAAAGCAATTTGAAAAACTCAAATTCAAAAGTTCAAAAATGAAAAGCTTACATACTATGAACCATTAATTTTGGTTCTAAGAAAATATACTATAAAAATAATCCTAGGTGCGGTCAGAGAGACAGTACAGGGGTTAGGTGCTTGCCTGGCATGCAGACGACTCTGGTTTGGTCCTCAGCACCACATACGGCCTCTGCACATTGAGCACAGAACCAGGATGTGGCTCCCAAATCAAAATAATAAATAAATAAGAATGAAATAACATGGCTGGGTTCAAATTTTTATTTAAAAGGATATTCATTGCAGTACTGTTTATCATTTGAAAAGTGCTTTTAGCAAATCCGATCAGTGGCTCTCAAGCCTTTTCCAACCACCTCCCCTTATGATTTTATTTTCCTCCTGCGTCTCCTTTCCCCATCCTACCATTTACCCAACTAGTCTCATGCCATGATCCCCCATTTATATGCTTTTCACCTACGAACCCCTTGGAATATCCTGGAGATTTTATTAATCTTTATTTTGGCAAATGTTTCTCTCAGTAAACACAAGACCTACCAACTGTACAGAAAAATTAATTGGACTTCATTAAAACTTTGATCTTGAAAATATTTATGACATGTGTCTAAAGTACATGTTATAAGACATGAAAAATATCAAACAAAATAAAAGAAGACATTCAATAAATTTTTTTCAACTCAGTGGAAGACTAAATATCCCAGTAGAAGCTGAGCAAAAGATCTGGGCAGACTTTTCACTAAAGAGAATGAGAGAATTTATGCATATGACAAGATGTCAACATTGCTAGTCATTAGGGAACTGAAAATTAGACACCTCTACACTTCTGTTAGAAAGACTGAAGTTAAAATGACTCTTCAAACCAACTCACTAGTTTAATAATGTGGCATAAGTAAAACTCAAATTTTCTGGGCAATGAAAATAGAAACTAGATTAGCAATTTTTAAAAAACTTAAATTCATGCCTCCAATATAACTCAGGAATTCCACAGCTTGGTATTTTCCTGGGAAAATGAGAGCATCTACCACTTTTTATCTGCAATAGCCAAGACTAAGAACAATTATGGTATATTCATGTCATGGAACATTGATCAATAAAGAAAGGAATTTGCTGTTCAAATACACACAAACATAGTTAAATTTAAAAATAAATACATTGAATGAAAAAATCAGACAAAAAGCATGACTATGTGTTTTTAATTACTATAAAATTCTATAAAATACAAGCAAATCTGTAGTAATGGATGTCTTATCAATGATTGGCACTAATACAGGCAGCAGAAATAAGCAGAAAACTGGGGTTAATCATTTTGCTCATTTGATTAGTCCCAAAAGGAAATACATGTGTGAAAACTTATTAAATTGCACGTGGAGGACCAGAGACTGTTCTGCCTCCAGCACCATAGACAGTGCCTTGAGCACTGTTAGGAGTGAGCTCTGAGCACAGCCGGGTAGAGTCCAATCTCCCCCATCAAAAATAAATAAATGAATGAATGAATGAATAAATAGATAAATAATTGTATTTCAGTAACAAAGTCTAGTTATGAATATATTATCCTCCAATAAAACTCACTTTTTTCAAAAACACCCTGTAGTTGTTGATATGTAATGGCTTGCATATCGACAGCGATGTTTTCTCATATCTTTGAGAAACTACGTATGCCAAATTGAAAAACCACTGGGTTAGAACAGTAAAAGATAATATGAAAGAATCATGATTAGATCTCTGTGTATCTGAGGACAGAGAAATACTAGCAGGCATAGGGTACTTGATTTGCATGCAGCTGACTCTAGTTTAACACCCAACACCACTTGCCTTCCTCTGGCCCCAGCACAGGGCCAGAAGTAACTCTCACACTACATTTGGCCATCCTTGACTCCCAAGCCCTCTCCAAAATTCAAATATATTTTTAAAAAAATTAAAATAGGACACATAACAAAGAAGACAGCACTAGAAGGATTTGTTTTTTCTAAGTGGTCACTGAAATCAATAATTATAATAGCAGTATTATTTTGAAAGATTGGTTTTGAGCAAATTGGAATTTTAGCAAAGACCTGGAAAATGCCATGGAATAACTGAGTGACTTAGGATTGGAAGTTGATAGCAATTACATAAGGAATAAGTGGTAGTTTTTCAGATAAGTTTCAAAATTGAGTTTTGAGCACAGAAGGTATCACCCTGAGGAAGGGAAAAACAAAGGCAAATGGAAAGCTAGTTCATGTGCTTCAGAGCCAAATGGGGAATAATGCACATTCCATTAAATAAACTCATTTGATAAGAACTAATCACTAGATAATTCTCATACACAAATATCACACAATAATTCATATTCGGTATTGGCTCTCTAATGTGCCAGGTACTGTGTGAGGAATTTTACAGGCATTAATAAGCATTTATTCCAAGTCTTGTTCTTCTCCTTTACAGGAAAGGACATAGATACTCAAAGTTAAAAAATAAAAACCTAAGTTCCAAATGCTACTAACTAGCAGCATGTTGGCATCAAAGATCACCAGTTATACAGACTTCACAGACCACGAGTTACTGTCAGATGGGTGATTACTATCTCTGAAATAAGCACCAAGATTTTTAGTGGCTTTTACAACACTGTAGACCTACAGATATTGCATAATGTTGACCTTAAAAGAAGTGTTATAGAGTTTTCCTCGAAAAGTCTTTCATGCCATCAACCACCAGTGACACAAGCATTTGGTCATTTATTAGCAGCCACACAGAGACATGTTCTGCTTCTTTCCAAAACACAGCAATTTACCAGGTTTAGTTTAAGTAGCATCTCAATTAATTTCTATTTTGCTTTCGGTCTTTCTACATATTCATGATGAACGAAGGTGATGTGCCTTGGGTGTGATGAAAAGTTGGAACACTTTTCATTTGCATGGGGACATCTGGACTCTTTCACCCTCTAAATTAATGGGAACCCCACACAAAATAAAATAATTCCCTAAATCTGTTTTAATCTCAGAATCTGGTGTTAGAATAAAAATTAACTCGTGTGCTATCTTTTTTTTAAATATACATCCTCAGCAAACTGAATCAGGATCTTCTCAATGTGGAAAATGTGCCAAACTCTTGTGGATTCTGTTTCAACAAATTATATTCAGGAATCTAGGCCCTGCTCTTATCCCTAGACCTGAGTGTCTTAGTCCCCTTTCCTAGGAAACAGAGAACTTTTCAACCTTTCTTCCCTCCTACCCACTCTTGGTCTTCCCACAACTGCTACACTCTAAGAATAAAACAGCCTAGAATAAATCAACCAAATAATTTAGATGTCGAATTAAGATGCAGACAGAACTACAACTTGCTGCAACTGCAACAAGGGGCATTGATGCTTATACCCCGCATGTGTCCTTACATTGATACATATGCATGAATATACACAGTTGCATTTTACTATATATAGATATGTTATGTGGATATCAAATACGCTATTGAATACTGTGTAATATCGTATATATTATATTATAGATAATATATACAATAATGTGATGAAATATGTGCTAACTGCTTTTTTTGTGTGTAAGAGAAGATGAGAATGTGAATCTCATCAATATTACATCCCCAGATCATAGCCCCATGTCTGAAGTATTCAGGTGTACTAGGGAATCAAAAGTGTTTGAGTTAATGGACGATGAGTGCCTGCATAAAATTTACTCTCTCTTCAAAGATTTACAGTGGTATTAGGTCTCCCCTATAGGGACAAGAGAAGGAAATTCAACTCTGACCTTTCTTCAGATTTTAAAGCATCAACAACTATGCAAAGTAATCTTGACTTTCATCATTGAAAAAACTTCACACCTATCTTATGGTGTTTTCATTCCATATGGAACATCCAGCATCTACTCACGTCATTTTAGAACTCTACCCAAGTTTCATGTTTAAAGGAGTATCATTTTTATTATACCTTATTATACCTGCTGTTCAGATTGGAATATTAGTTTGGAACTAAAAGATGACAAATACCCACTACAAATGACTGAAGGAAAAGCCAAAGAAGGGTGTATTCCCCACAGCACTGAGGAACCACCCCACCAACTCTTGATAACCCATCTCTAACTTCTCCTAAAATGTCCCCCTAATTTTTATACCATTCATTTTTTATTCCTATAGCAATTAACTATGACTAATTTTTGAATGGAATAAAATAAAGAAAAAAATAAAGGAGTATCTTTTTCTTTTAAATCATAAAGTAACCTATAAACATATAATAACAATGTCAAGGCCACATAGATACCATAGGGGTGAGGTGTTTGCTTGCTATGCATGTAGTAAGTCCAGATCTGATCCTGGGGAGTGAATCCCAAACATATCAGCATCACAGGAGTGATCCCTGAGCACAGGGCTAAGGGCAAGCCCTGAACACCACTGGGTGTGGCTGCAAAACAAAAAAAAAAGGAGAAAATATCATTTAAAAAATTACCTTGAATAGTTTTGTACTGGCAAGAGTCTTCATGCCCTGACTGACAAGTTTTACTTGTATTTTTGTTTGTTTTCAGCAATGTCTCAAAACAAATGCTCTCAAAACAAATTGTATTCCAGAGCTCCTCTGGGTGGGGGCTGAGGGACTGGGAAGAATTCCATGCAGATCACAATGTACTTAGCATTAGGGATCAAACTCAGAGCTCTTGCGTACAAATCATGAGCTCTGGAATTCTGCACTATCTCCTTGCCCTATCTTGTCATTTTAAAGACAAAGAAGAAGCCAAACACACACAATTACACAAATACAAACACACACTCACACAGACCTTATACAACCAACTTAATTAGCAAATATAAGTTCTTGGGGGAGAATGGTTTAAATTTTAAACTATAAGGAAAATACTGAAGTCGGGAACACAATATTAGATCAACCTGTTAATTTTCTTCTATTTGTCTAGGACAATGACCCAGTAAGATGGTTAATCATCATTGAACTGATCCAAAAAAAAAAAAACAACTGTTTAAAGAGACACTTTAACAACAGATAACGAAATGGACTTGTTCTCATTGCAATAGACGTCTAAGTACAGGTAAGAGCCGTCGGTGTCGCGGTGTTTCTTCTACATGAGAAACTTTCTCCTGCATCAAGGGGAAATAATGCTTTAATGAACCTGGTGACTGTTCTCTATTTTACGATCTCTGTCTCCGACATACTTAGAGCTCTTAAAATTGATCAACTAGCCTTTCTGGAGATCAGTGAGCCTCAGATTACATCCTCTTAAAGATAAAATGCAGAAAATCTGACCTCTGTTACTGGAAAATGTGAAACCCCATTCCTTTCTAGATAAATAAATGTATAGATAATAAAACACTGGGTTTCTGAAATGCTGCTGCAAAGCAACTGTTTCCATCTGCTTGATGGAAGTCCTAGACATAGTCTGCTGCTTTCCCTTTGCCGCATTTGGATGATGTGGGAGTACGGAGATAGCAGGAAAACGAAAACTGGAAAGTGTCTCAAAGACACTTACCTGTCGCTTCTCGGCCTTTATGCTAAGGTTAAGTGTAGGACCAGAGTCACTAGTGCCAGTTCTTCTTTTCACCTTGAGTTTGACTGGGGTTAGGGAAGATAAAGCTTTTCTAAGTAATTTCGATTTTTTAAGAGAGGTGTGTATGGCTCTGCTCCTGATTTACTGCTGGCTCTGCACTCAAGAACCACTTCTGGTAGGCTCTGGCACCATGTTGAGTGCTGGGGATTGGATCCAGGAGGCCAATCCAGGGATTGGATCAAGGCAAGCACTGGTCCACTGTACTATCTCTCTGTCTCTGGTTTCTGTCATTCTACCCCTGATTAAATAATAAAAAGAATCTGCTCAGCCCTGCCTCTGGCACAAACTGAGCTCTTATGGACCTGTCCCTTTCTTCAATTTAGGACATGATTGCCTTAGTCAGAGAGTTATTATTGTCAAAGAAAGGTGGAGGGTGGGGATAACCACCCGACAGACGCCCCTAAAATGTTAGTAATGCAGTTTCCCCTATTTCAGACCTCAGTTCCAGGAATACATGGTAGAATATGTCTCCTGAGTCTTGTGTCCCTTCGCTGTGATTTCTCAGAAACAGCAGAAACTAGACAGAAATGCAAAAGCTGGTAGGGTTCGGCCTGTGCCACCCAAACAAGACTGGGCAGAAAGAACAGTCATGAAACATGGTGGGGGGCCCTGTGGTCTTACCCTCTAAACAATCCGCATCTCCCCAAAGGCTGCTTGGAATCCTAATAACAAAACATATCACTTGTCTTCCAGTTGTTCATAGATTTGCTGATTTGCTCCAGTGGGCACCATTAACATCTCCACAGTCCTGTCCCAAGCAAGTGTAGCCCAAGGGCATCTGCTTGCTCCAGGGACAGGAAGAGCCTCAAACCATTCCTTCAGGTCATGGAAATGAGGTTCATAATTGTTAATGGGTTTTGGCATATCAAAACATAACCCAGAGAAAAATATGGCAAATGATGAAATCGCAAAGTTGTGTTGGGGAGGGAAGTGGCTGCTTGTGTCCAAGACTTCCTCTATTTCCTCTTACTAAGACTGAGAATTAAAGGGAGAAACTGCTATTATTGCCAACTCCTATTGTTGCCAACTGCCATTATTGCCACTCAGGGTATTTCTTGCCTGGATCTAGGGGAATGGGTGGAATTGTAGTGCATGTGGGAAGGGAGTGGAGAAACAGCACAGAGTGAGAACTGCTGTATGGTAACTACCCAGTGAGTCTTCTCTGCTGTTTGGTAACTACCCAGTGGGTCTTCTCTGCTGTATGGTAGCTACCCAGTGGGTCTTCTCTGCTGTATGGTTTACTATCCAGTGGGTCTTCTCTGATGTATGGTTTAATATCCAGTGGGTCATCTGGCTGAGAAAAGTGGTTTCCACTAAAAGCAATAGATGGACTATTTTAAAAAAGTGAATTTTAGCAGAATTAAAACAAAGTAGTGAGGAAGAACAGTACAGATTGAAGAGAAAAATTTTCAGGGTAGGGATTTCTTCTAGAAACAGAGATTTCAAAAAGCCGATGGCAATAAAACTAAAATTCAATGCTTCTTTTGTGCATACTCCTAAAGAATGAAATTTATTTTGTATGGTACAGGAGACCTCTCATGGATACTCCTTATATCCTAGGCTAGAAATCTGGGAAATAGTCAGAGTTTGACCTCTCCCCATAAACAAGGTGAGAAGGTAAGTTTAAGGATGTGTTTTCCAGGGGCTGGAGCAATAGTAGAGAGGGAACTTCCATGTGGCTGACCTGGTTTGATCCTTAACACCTCATATTGTCCCCCAAGCTCTGACAGGAGTGATTCCTGAGGGCAGAGCCAGGAATAAGAACTGAGTGTCTCCAAGCGTGACCCCCAATTGTTTTAAATAAGCATAATTTGTTCAGTAATTAGGAATAACCAAAGTTAGAGTGAAAACTCATTCAGTTTGAAGTTCGTTCTAGAATGAGGTTAGCTTTATGGGAAAATGACATGGCATTATCAAGGTACTGCTTCTGGGCTTAGCATCACCTGATTACTGGTCTTTTTCATACTCCAATAAGTAACTGAACAGGTAGAAGTTGGTATGGAGTTCATACAAAAGCTGCATTAACTGGATTTCCTTAGGTGTACATAGGTGAAATCCTTGCTTTATTGTGTATAAGCACTATCTATCACTATCACTATCTTCCCGTTATTCATCTATTTGCTAAAGCGGGCACCAGTAATATCTCCATATGTCCTGTCCCATGCCAGTAGAAGCCAAAGGCATCCGCCTGCTCCAGGAACATAAAGAGCCTCAAACAATTATATTAGGTCACGGGAATGACCTAATATAAATGTTACTGGTATTTGGCATATCAAATACTATGCAAGCAGCTTGCCAGGCTTGCCGTGCGGGTGGCATACTGTGGTAGTCACCTCTAAATAAAGCATTTATTGATAAACTGCGCGGCCGCTAGCGGCTGCGTGAGCTGGGCTGTGATAGTCTGGTCTGCTGGGTGGAGTTGCGATGAAAGGGAAGTCCGGATGTGGAAAATGGCGGGCCCCATGGAGTAGGGGAGGGTGGTCTGGCTTGTTGTGAGGCTCAGCTGGGATGGCAGGCCAGGGCTAGAACCCACCATGCCTCCCAGGCACCTCACGAGCAGCTGGACACAGGGAGAGCAAGTAGCAGCTCTGCCCCATGTCTGAGAGTCTCTGGTTCAGCATACCTGGGCCGGATTGAAAAAAAAAAAACTGCTTCAGGGTGGCTGTCGATGATCCGGGCTGTGTGTATAAGCACATACAATGTTTATGTATAAACATATATGATATCTCTATCTCCTGTGGATCTAGGCATGTATATGAGCAATATGAGTATATATAAGCTATATACTCTTTATACGTATATACATAAACATATATGCATATACATATACTCATATCTATACTCATATATATGAGCTTATATATAATATATAAACATATATACTCATATATATGTATATATACATACAAGAGTGTGCTGCCCGAACGGCAGAGCCTGGCAAGCTACCCGTGTCGTGTTTGATATGCCAGATACCAGTAACAATTCTAGACCTCATTTCCATGACCTGATGGAATGGTTTGAGGCTCTTTGTGTTCCTGGAGCAGGCAGGTTCCCTTGGGCTCTACTTGCATGGGACAGGTCATATGGAGATGTTGCTGGTGCCCGCTCGAGCAAATCGAAGATAAACGGGAAGACAGTGACAGTGATACTCATATATATACACACACTGGGGACAATATGAATATATATAAACATATACACTCCTAGAGTGTACACACGTACACATATAAACATCCTAGAATCACAGGTGATAGAGATATATCTCTAGAGGTATATAACTTTATGTTTACGTATTAGACATGACACATTTTTATGTGTCTATTTTTATGATGTCTTTTTTGTGTCTATTTTTTATGATGTAGGGAATCAGTACAAAGATAGTTGATTCTCATTATTCATGTATTCCCTCTCTGTGTAAATTGACCTGCTCACTCAGATTTATTTGTTACCCACAAATCAGTGCTACTATGCCGTGGTAATTCTGACACCAGTCCAGAGAGATTGCCTTCATGGCCCGCTGAACTGGATCCAAGTCTGGCTTTGCTTTCTTGCTTCAGCTCCCTGTTGTGAAAGTTCCCTCTTTGATGTAGCACCTCATGTTTTTGCATTGATATGCTTTTTGATAAGGGTTCTGCTGTTCAGTGGGTTCCAACCATAGAGCTCAAGTTCTGTTCAGCATTCTTGGGTGTACTATGGCTATGATGTGTCTGGTAGGGAAAGATAATTGAGTTACACAAGTTTCTTGCAGGAAAGAGCTTTGTAGAAGTGTTGGCCAAGAGCTCAGAATTCATAGACCAGCAATATAAGTTAAATATAAACAGACACAAGGGAGAGGGAAAAGAGATAAAGAACCTACCATTTAGGCAGGCTATGAGAGGGGGAGGGAATTGGGGACATTAGTGGTGGGAAATGGGCATTGGTGGAGGGCAGGGTGCTGGAACACTATGTGAATGAAACCTTTTAACATGAACAAAGTTGTAATTGTATATCTCACCGTGGTATAATAAAATGTTTAATTAAAAAATAAAATAAACAGACACTAGGTTAGTTTTATAAATGGCAAAAGGCCTGAGGATGTTTACAATTCAAGATATCCATATAAAATAATTGCCAAGTAAGCACACCTATTAAATGGCAACATATAATTCCCTGAAATAACCAGAATTATCCAGAACATATAAGAATTATGATTCTAGCCTGAATTTTGGATACCACATCATCGTCCTATGCATGTTAAGAAGCTTAAACATTTTTATATGACAGTGCTTCCCATGAAGCCTTAACATATCAGATATATTAAAACATGTTATGTATATAATCTATATCTAGTATATGTATGCACACATCCAGAGACCAGGCAGAGGCCAGTGGATCTAGCTTAATTGAGACATACACAAGTGGCCTAAGTACTGGGCCAGGGTTTGGGGCAAGACCCCTAGCTCCTCTCTTGGTCACATATAGGTAAAGGGGCAAAAGAAGGGCCTTGAGTTATCAAAGGCCCATTTTGCCCTGTTTCCCATAACCGGTTGTCTGGGGTGGTGGGTCAGATAGAGAAGCCCACCTGCTTCTCCTTGGCTGCAGAATCCAGCTCTTCCCAGAAATGCCCTCAGCCAGCTGCTGCCCTCCAGGCCTGCTTTCCTGGGGCATGAGCTATGTCCTGCAGGAGACACCAGGCTCCGTGAGAAACGCCTTTCTCCCAAGAAATGTTGGGGTGTTCTAACAGACCCAGGTTCTTGTCCTCCCACAAGAGGACCTCAGACATGCTTGTTTGCCCAATTTCTGCCCAATTCAGCAGAAACATCTTGAGTTTCTACCAGGGATGCCGAGGCATGGGGCATCACAGAAAGGAGGAAAACCTTTTCTCCTCTTTTGTTTTCTTAGCTGGCAAGATGGGTTGTATGTATAGGTAGAAGGAGTAGAACAGAGAGATGGGACAGGTGTCCGTGAGGGTTCTTCTGCGTCCCTGGCCCCCTTCTCCTGACCGGTCCAGACCTGAAAATGTTCCTCGGGGCCATTCTCCTTTATATGTCACCCCACGTGCTTTCCTTTCCCTCTCTGTCCCATTTCATCAGTACTCTGGCAGTGGGGCAAGCCCCTTAGACCCTTAGTAAGACTGGTGGGTTCAACTTTTTCAGCATGAAATCTTTTTTTTTTTTTTATTTTTAAAATTACAAAGATATACAATTAAAAAGTTCATATTTGGGTTTTGGTCAAACAGTGTTGCAGCACCCATCCCGCCACCAGTGCCCATCTCCCACCACCAACGCCCCCGGTTCCCTCCCCCCCCCCCAGCCCCTGCTCCATGGCAGGTTCTTGATTTCTTTTCCATTTCTCTCTCTCTTTCTCTTTTCCTTCCCCTCCAGACTATGAATTACAGAACATACATTAAAGGGTTGTCATGTGTATCTTTTTGCCTCTATTTAATGCTCAGTTCTAGGTTGGCATTAGTACCCTCAACAATTGTCAGCACACAGTTCCATTTCTGTCTTACCTAGCCTCTGAATCCCACACATTTGGATAATTTCCACTTGACAGGACCTCCGATATATGTTATCTTAATTCAGCCCACCTGGCATCACCATCTTGCCCAAAATATTCCCTTGTTTTCTCTTCATTTTAAGTTGTTCTAAAACTCCAAGTTGCCAAAACCTCTTAAACCAAAATTATCCTGAAGGGGTTTTGCTATGCTTTTTATCACTTGCTTGAAACTTTTTATCTTCAAGTCAATTTACCTGACTTGGTAACTTTATTAGGATCAGCACCAGCAACTCCATTTGTCTTTATATTAATTAAAAGTCTCGCAAGATCAAGTTATTTTTTAGTGTTTAGGTAATACAAACTAATTCTGCAGAGCCTAGCAAGCTACCCATGTTGTATTTGATAGCCAAAAACTGTAACAATAATAGACCTTATTCCACGATCTGAATGAATGGTTTGAGGAGCTTCATGCTCCTGGAGTGAGCAGAGGTCCTGAACTATACTAGCATGCAACAGGGACAAATGGAAATGTTACTCACGCTCACTCGAGCAAATCGATGAATAACGGGAATATAAGTGATAAACTGATTCCAATTAATAAACATAGGTAGGATCACTTGTATCACTTGTCTTCCCGTTGTTCATCGATTGCTTGAGGGGCACCTGTCACATGCTAATGTAGCCCAAGGGCATCTGCTTGCTCCAGGAACATGAAGAGCCTCAAACCATTCCTTCACGTCATGGAAATAAGGTCTATAATTATTACTGGTTTTGGCATATCAAATATGACACGGGTAGCTTGCCAGGCTCTGCCATGTGGGTGGGATACTCTTGTAGCAGCCTCTCATATCTTGAGCATTTATTGATGAACCGTGTGACTGCAAAGCAGCCACGAATAGGTAAGATAGCAAATTTTTTTATCCAGTTTTAGGACTCCAAAGAGTTGCATATTTAAGTTCAACCATTAGGTTTCAAACTCATTTTTATTCACCACCATTGTCTCAGCTCATAAACATTTTAGGCCAGATTTTCTAACATATACCATCCATGGATGGAACAAAATTAGAAGAGATAGAAAAAAATTTGAGCTGCCAATATTTGTGAAGACTCTAAAACTTTCATTGATTTAAGTTCAATAGTTCTGTACATCTGCTTCAAAATTTTTTCTCTGTAATGTTTCTTAAATTTATCTTTAAGACAAATTGCCCAATTCCTCATTGAAGCTGGCTCTAAACCAAGAAGATAAGCCCCACAGCTATTCAGCAGAAATCTCTAAATTTACTTTCTGTAGGTTCTAGACCGTAATCAGCCTTTTAAATTTTTTTCTTTAGGTATGCTTTTTTTTTTAAACTTTGCACTCGGTATTTTTTGTTTGTTTTTCTGAAGCTCTAGAGAGTTTCTCATGACCACTTGAAACTTAGAGGGACATTTGGGTGTGATTACAAAGACCATAATCTTTGTTAAAATATGATCTTTGGTCTTTAGGAAAAAAAATCATATTGACCAGACCATAGCATTCCTACATTATTTCTTTACCTTTGCAGCTCCATTTAATTTTTCCAATAAGAAATTAAGATTGCTGGGTGCTCTAGATTTTTCCCATAGGTTCAATCAAGAATTTAGAAAGCTGTTAACTTAATTATGATTCAACACAGTAATGAATAATATGTAGCCCTTGAATAAAAGGTCCAAACACCCACAAACAGGCGAATTTACTCACAAATGTGGGTAGAAGTTCACAACCATTCCCATTCCAGAAAAGGCCAATAGAATCACCTTAAGTTCACAAGGGACGGTCCGAGCCGCAACACAGCGGGGAGGGCATTTGCCTTGCATGTGGCTGACCTGGATTCAAACCCCCGGAATCCCATATGGTCCCCCGTGCACATCCAGGACTAATTCCTGAGTGCAGAGCCAAGAGTAAGCCCTGAGCATCACTGAGTGTCACTCCCGACCCCCATAAAAAGTTCACAGGGAAATGGGGCACAGAAAACAGAGAGCCAGTTTCTTGGTATAAGCACAGGGGGACTCTCTCCCCAATCCCAGACACAGAAGAGTCCCCTTCCCGTCACCCACCCAGGAACGGGCTTCACCAGCTGTGCTTCTGCTCTAGCAGGAGTGATACCACCAACTGTCCTTGCTGAACCAGGAAGGAAACGCGACAGCACCCCCTCCCCAGGCAATAAGGCCCAGTTTGCTTCTGCTTTTCCCCAGCCCCACAATGGACTCTGCTCCCCATCAGGTATGGGAAGAGTTGAGAAAGCTTTAATGCTCCCAAGCTGGCAGGCTTCAGTCCTGATTGGCTGAGAGGGGTGACAACTGGCCAGCTCTTGAGGGAGGCAATTCCGGTGGAATTCAGTAACCCAGTTCACTACCTGCACAGGATTGTGTCCTAATCACAGGGGAGGGAGTTCTGGCCAAGAGACCCAGGAATGAAAACAATGATAAAATGTAAGCAAACATTGACCAGAGGACAGCATGGGGTGAAGGTGCGGACCTTTGGCATGAATGGCTCTGGTTTGAGCCCTAGTACCTTTGATGATCTCCCAAGCACTGCCCAGAGTGATATTGGTGCACAAAGCCAGGAGTAAACCCTGAGCACTGCCACGTGAGGACGTTGAGACACGTTAGAAGAGTTGAGAAGGACATACCCTAGTTGGTGTAGGAGCTGGCCTGAAGGAGCTGAAGACTGTCCCACCTAGTAGACCGGGGGAGGAAGAGGGGAGACCAGAGGCAGCCTTAGAGTCTCACTTTGCATTGTACCCAACTCTAACCTGCCAGGGAGAAGAGACAAAGGGAAGGGCAGGGCGGAGGGCTAGGGGCCTCTTGGGCAGGGCCCTGCCTGTCTGCCCCTGTCACCTGCTAGGCATGGGTCTCTCTGGCTGGTCGTCACGGAGGCTTCTGGTTTCCCAAGGATTGTGGTACTCACAGTGATAGAGAACACCCACCTTGGTCGGAACCATGGCCAGTTACTCTGGAGACTCTGGCAGGGAGATGACAGCATATGCTACAGTTTCTCACTCCCTCCTGGCTCACTCCACTGGCTCACTCTCACTCCACTGGCTCCAGTGGAGGCAGTGCAATGCAACCTGGTATTGCAGCTGGCACGGCCCTGACAATCTCCACCTCCACCTCATTCTGTGGCCAGGCATAGCTGCCAGACTGCACCCAAGGCCATGGTGGAGTTCCTGGCATCAGATGGGTGTGGAGGAGGGAGCCTCAGAAAGTGCACTGTGGGATGGAGGTGAGGGCCAGTGCATGTGGGTTGGAGGTGAGGGCCAGTGCCATGCATTGAGTGCCTGCTCCAGGCAGACTCCCCAGCTCTGTCCCTAATCCCAATCTGGCTATGGTGGCTCTGCTGTCAGAGGAACAGTGGGAAAGGAAAAGACAGAGTGGTGGTCAAGAGTAAAGCAAAGTTTCTGGACAAAGTTCCTTCAAGCCAAAGGTGTTTCAGGGGCTAGTCCAAGAGATGAGATGGTGCAAGAGAGGACTCTGCCCAGCTGCCTCCTGGGTCCTAAGTCAGGCCGCTATTCTCATGCTTGTTGATGAGCCATTGGAGCTGAGGTTGTGGGGAAAAGGTCCCCAGGTGTGACTCAGAAAGTGCCACAGTGAGGCAGGGGAGGGAAATCCAGCACCGTAGCAGGAAGAGCAGCAGAGCAGAAAGGAGGAAAGAGAGAGTCTGGGGAGCCAGAGCTCCAAGCGCATCTCACCCAGGAAGCTGGTGCTGAGCCAAGGGGGGTCTTTCCCTCTCCACGCTTTGGACCTTTATACTTAAAAAGACACACAGGTTTTCTCTTCAAAATTTAATAAACAAAAACAAAATAAAGTGTGACAGTGATGGTGGCAAGGTGCAAAATGGCCAGACCAAGAGGTCTAGTGCACTTGGCTTTCCTAAAAATCACAATAATACTCATCTCCAGGAGATTTGCACCACTAGGTGATGCAGGGGGCCAGGAGCAGAGGCAGGTCTCTGTTCATTTGCGAGCCACATCCATGTGATGCTGGGCTTCCAACCCTCTTACCAACCCGGAACTCTTCAACATTTGGTCTGTATTTAAAAATTTGTCTTTATCTAACTTGGAGGTGCGTCAACCTTGTTTATAGGTTATCATAAAATTTCTTTTTTTGGATCACACTTGGTTATGCTCAGGGGTTTCTCCTGGCAGTGCTCAGGGGACCATATGGGATGCTGGGGATTGAACCTGGGTCAACCACATGCAAGGCAAATGCCCTGCCCACTGAACTACAGCTCTGGCTCATATGTCAAATTTCTATCCACAAATTTCTCTCCCAAACTAAATTCTAAACTCCCTAATGCTAGGGCTATGTATGCTTCTGTGGGTCTGAAGTGGATGGGTCTGGATTTCTTCCAGGGTTGCAAATTAGCTGAGTCTGGCATGAGTGGGTCTCTCTCTTCCAGGGCAACTGGCATGGAGGCAGAGGAAAGGGCAGGGTCCAAAACTCCACTCCGAGTCCAGCCAGCAGGGTCTCTCCCCCGCCCATGAGAGCAAACCCTTGGAGCAATGTTGGACTCGGCCAGGGATGGCCAAGCCCCTTACCGAGAGGTCAGCTCAATGGGTTGCTTCCACATGGGGCCGGCCGAGCAGCGTAGCTGTGGGTCTGAAGTGGATGGGTCTGGATCTCTTCTGGGGTTGCAAATTAGCTGAGTCTGGTGTGGGTGGGTCTCTCTCTTCCAGGGCAACTGGCATGGAAGTGGAGTTTTGGGCCCTGCCCTTTCCTCCGCCTCCATGCCAGTTGCCCAGGAAGAGAGAGACCCACCCACCCCAGACCCACATGTCCCTTGGCGTGTGGCCACTTTGTGGTCGCACAATATTTTTATAGAATACTGAATTCTGCATAAGGTTCTTCCCAATTTCTTTCACATTTATACATAGTAAACAGTTATAGACATGTTTTAACTGATACCAGTAAGCCTGGCAAGAAGCCAGAGCAAACCACACATCATGCAGTTAGTCATTCTCAACATCCAGACTCCATAGTTCCTCAGAGCTCCATCCAAGAGAAAACATGATCTTCCCCCCTTTAAGTTTCATCAGTTAATGCTCGGGTTGAGAGCCTTCTACTGAGACTATATCACCTACATGGTAAAGCCTGGCAAGCTACCATGTTTTATTTACTTTTATGCCAAAAACTAGTAACTATTATGGACCTCAGTTTCATAACCTGAAGAATGGTTTCGGGCTCCTCCTGTCCCTGTAGCAAGTAGTAGATGCCCTTAGGTTACACATGCTTGTGACAGGACTAATGGAGATGTTACTAGTGCCCACTCGAGCAAATCGATGAACAATGGGAAGACAGTGTGATACAGTGATGTATGCTTCCCCTTCTTTTATGACCAGCCTTTCCCTAACTCACTGCTTAGCAAACAGCTGGCTCTGAATGTTTGCATTGCTTGATTGTTCGATGTAAACTTGACTGCTTAGTTATCAACTTAGTTACATCTTATTTATGAACTGTTATCAAGAATAAATTATCCCTTTTGTCCCAGTAGGTGATGATTTCTCATCCAAACACTAAGGATAATTGAAGATATTTCCATACCTCCTATAGTTCAATGATGGACCAAAATCAACGTGTAAATAAGTCAGCAGAAATCCATTCTTCAGAGGAAAGGACATCTAAGTGTTGCGATGGATTCAAGGTGGAGTGAGTTTTTTGTTTCCAATCTAAAATGAAGGGGGAAGTCTTAGGTAACGAAATGGCAAACTTGTTTGAAAGAACAATCCTATCTAAAGTTAAAAGTGTCCCACTGAAGTACACGTTAAACTTTGAACAGGTTGATCTATTTCTTGGTTTGAATTCATCCATAGAAGGTATTTCAATATTTCAAAGGACTGAGCATTTACAATGTTGAAAATATTTAAAATCTATTTAGTTTTTGGTGGGAAAATATATTTAAAACACGATTAAAATAAAATAATCACCAGTTTTTAATCTGTAAAAATAGAATTGGTCTTTGAACAGCAAAGATTAATTAGCATCGTGGATCATTTTGTATGTAGTCTTGAGCAATTGAAATGTTTGTTTTTAGAGAAAAGCATTTTCAGGTCTAATCATTTAAATAACGTAGTCTAGTGGGAGAGAAATCTGCAGTAATATTTGAAAGACCTCACCCAAAGATATAGTTGGTGACCTATAAGACCCATTTCTGTTTCTATACACATATGCAAGTTGGTGGGAATAGCAATCCTTCCTTTTGTTACAAAACTGACTTACAGGGAAAAAACAGATCAGAACCCACACCTGCCCCAAAGCCCAAGTTCTTTGACTTCATTAAGAATTCAAGAACTAGTCAAATAGGCAAGTAGTTAACTTGAAGGGGTTGTGCAATAAGGAATCAAAGCATGAACAGGTTGCAAAGAGACAAAGTCTCATGTATTTAACAAGAGACATCTTCAAAGAGTGGCCTGTGAGCATTCTTGGTTGTATTTTGTTTGGTTGGTTGGTTCTAAAGATTGTAGCTTATTCTAATTGGAAATGGTGCTTGTCCTGTGATCTTTCCCATTTGTGAGTACTTGGAATTTATTCCTTCCCTTTGCCTCAGGTGGTGCACCGGGGCATTTTGGGGAGATTGTCTCTGTTGATGGGCTAAAAGAGTTGAGTGGATCATGGACCAAAAAAGTGGGTCTATGTTCTTGTGTTGAAGGAACTGTCGTTGGTATACCAAATCGATGACAGCTGAGCCTTTAACAGATCAGGTAAACATGGCCTAACATGGCTGCACTTCCACCAAGAGCATTTCCTACAAAGGATGGTGACTCCGAATTTCCACACAACACAAGCCATTCTCCAACTATGGGACACTATATCAAAAATGATGTTTTGGACTATACTGGGAGCTTCATAGGCAGGAAAATGTGGAAGCCCTGTGCTTAGAACTTGGACTGGGGCCAGAGAGAGAGCACGGCAGGAAAGTGCCTGCTTTGAAGGGAGGCCCACCTGGGCTTGATTCCTGGCACCTCCTTCGGTCTCTTGACCATCTCCAGGGAGTGACCCCTGAGCACAGAGCTAGGAGTAAGCCCTGAGCACCACTGAATGTGGCCCCAAAACCTACAAAAGAAGAAAAGTTCAGGTTTTTATTTGTAAACCAACAAAATCAACCCGTTTTTAAAGGCCTGAAGTCATCTAACTTATAAATAAGTTAGTAAATTAGTTACTTGATCCTAAGTAAAATTCCCATGAAGAGGTTTCCTTTAAAGCTCTCATAGGAAAGCCGTAAATCAGTTTGGGCTCCATATTTCATTGTGAGCTTTACTCAGCTGCAGCATTAGCCTGATCCGGTGATACTCATGAGACCATGGAGAGACCACGAGACTCAGACCCAATAGCAGTAATGTTGTAAACAGTCCCTTTAACTGTTAAGGTCGGGTGCAGGGAGAATGAACTCTATGGACAGGTATTGTGAACCCGAAAGTGGGTTTCCTGTGCTGGTGAGTTCTTCAGAACTGTACGAAAGATTTGCATACAAAAACTAAATTCGGAAGATTGAAAGTTAGTTATTGTGCAGAAAACATAGATGATTGCAGGTCCCTCCCCAAATGTCTGGCCTCTCTCTGACCCGTGAACAACTTCCTGGTCCTATCCCACTCAGTCGGCTCACCTCCCATGTATGGTGCCCAGGTTCTGTCCCCGCGCTGCTCCTGTGTGTGCTCTCCCAGCCTCCAGCCAAAGCCACACGCTCGTGAGCAAGGTTCCTATACTCCACAACTGCCTTCACCTGGGCATCCATGACCTGTCTGTTATCTGAGCTATCCTGAGCCTCCTAGCCCACCCTGCCCTGTACCTGTCCTTGCCTGGCCTAGTGGGCCCTACCTGTACTGAGTCCTGTGTCTGGGCATGCCGCGCTACCTGAACCAGGGAGGGGAGGACCACTAAAAGAGAGGAGGAACCGACTAAAAGAGAGGAGGGCCGACTAAAGGGGGAGGATCTGGGGGGTTCTTTTTTATCTACTGCTAAGTCCCACCCACCTGGCATTCCCTTCTACATTGATTGGCTATCTGTTCCATGGGTGTGATTGGCTACCTGCGACCTGGTACTCCACCTTAAGTCCTGCTGTATCAGTATTATGGGCAAATTGATTCTGATGAAATATTTAAATAATAAAGAAGCAGATGGACAAGCACAAGAAAAGGTATTGGTTAAGACCATTGTGTTTCATACTGCTGTTGAGGAAGCAATAATGTGCTGAATTATTTCTGCTATTATGCACAGAACATATATATTAGGGTGACAAATTGGATGAGCAAATATGATGCTGGCATGTTTCTTGCAGCATATTTAGAGAAAAGTCTGGAGTTAATGAATTAGTAGTATATAAAGTTGGTTCGAACCAACGGTTTGAGGCTCTTCATAATTCCTGAATCAACCAGATGCCATTGGGCCACATTGGCACGTGATAGGGTCCAAATGGAAATGTTACTGGCGCCCGCTCGAGCAAATCGATGAATAACGGGATTCAAATGAAGTGATCAAGTGAAGTGAAAGTAGGTTCATTGCAATCCAAAAAAAAACGAAATCCAAAGGGCCTGAGCGATAATACAGCAGGTAGGGTATTTGCCTTGCATGTATCGGATCCAGGTTCAGTTCTTGGCATTCGATATGCCCCCCCCCATGCACCACCAGGAATAAATCCTGAGTGTAGAGGCAGGAGTAACCCCTGAGCATTGTCATCAGGTATAAACTAAAAAATTAAAAAAAGAGAGAGAAAGAAAACCAGAGAAACAATAATACCAGCAAACTAGCTAATAAGCTAATATTTATGGGGCACTTATTTATATCAGGCACTCTTCTAGGGCCTTATTTCTGTGAGTGGTTTGTTTGTTTGCTTGCTTGGTTTGGGGTCACACCCTGAAGTGCTCAAAGCTCACACCTGGCTCAGGCATCCCTCCCAGTGGGCTTGGAGGAGCATATGGAATGCCAGGGATCCAACACAGCCCAGCTGTGTGCAAGGTAAGTTCGCTTCCAGCAATTCTAGAGCTCAGCCCCTCGGTATTTATTTCTTAGCACATTTATGTCGGTCAGATGCTATGTTTCCATGTTTGCTTTGGCAAGAGAGGGTCAGTGGGTTCCTCCAGGTCCAGAAGCTAGTGAATTGTCAAGCCAAGCTCTAACTCAGGAATGCTAATTCCATACCTATCCATGCTTTCAAATGCCATGCTTCCCTAGACCTGAAATAACTGTGAGTTTCCATTACATTAGTCACATCAGGTGTCGGGGAGCACTGCTGGGGTCCCCGACAGTGCCAGGAAGTGAGTTCCCTTCTACCTCCGAAGCCGGCGGGGAATGGATGATGACTCAGGAATCGATGCAGTTTTAAAAGGGCTTTACTATCACAGGATCCAATATACAATCGAAGCCAGGGAAAACCTCCGACTCTGGTTCCCAGCTAGGCCCCAGCCAGGTGTAGGCCAAGATGGCTGCCACCACGTGTTGAGGCCCAACAGAGAATGGAGAGGACGGAGAAGCAAAATGCCAAGGGAAGCCGAAATGACAAAAAAGAGAGAGAGAGAGAGAGAGAGAGAGAGAGACAGAGACAGAGAGAGACAGAGACAGAGAGAGAGACAGAGACAGAGAGAGAGACAGGAGAGACAGAGAGAGAGAGATTGAGAGATTGAGATTCTTTCTTCTTGCAGCTTATTTTATAGGTAGTAAAGAAATCCTCGAAACTCCCCAGCCCAACCCATTCTGGGCTGGGCTATCTAGAGATGAAAACAGGAAAATAGCTTTATAGAAATGTAGCAACTTCAGGAGACCATCTGGTGTTTACAAGGACCCAGAGCTAATAAAAAGCCTCCTAGCAGAACTGGGAGAAGCTATAAGCTAAATGTAACTTCTCCTGGCAGGAAGGACCAAATGACCTCAGGTAATTTCTCCCAGCAACTCACCTAATATCTTGAGCCAAGCATGTCTCCATACCAAAGACTAATACTAATGCCAGTTAAATATTTCTCCAAGCCTTCACAAGAGTCTCGTCTACTTCATGGTAGTTTTGTATTTTAGTTGCCTTTGAGTTATCAGGGAGCCATGCTTCGCTTGGGCAAACAGCATTTCTCTCTGGTCTAATTACTTACAGATCCAACGTGGCCAGGCAAATATGCTGGTAAGATCTAGCTAGCCCCACGATGATTGTGGTAACATGAGAGAATATTTATACCAGCCAGTACAGAATACATGGTCAGATAAGACTGCCACCTTCAGGCTACCCCCTATCTATGAATTGACCTGCAGGAGGCAATCCAGGGCAGATGCAGAGGCCTAGGCTTTTAGGTGTCCTGCAACAATCAGGATGTTCTTACAAGCAGAAATTTGTAAGTGGATTATTTAATGACATTCCTTATTCTTTACTTATAAAGCCAACCTCAGATTAATTGAATCCAGCACCAGGCAACCACAGGAGTCTCACACTTGCTCAGGTGTTTGTGACCATATGCTGGTGCAGACTCAGCAGGTAGATATAAAGGTACTAATTGATAATCAATACATTTAAGTGAAATAATTTGATTTCCCCTCTCCCTCTATTTTGGATTAAATTAAATAACTTATATTGACCCTGTCTGAATTCAGGGCACTGTCCTGCAGTGACCGGGGCCTCTGGTGCATTCAGGGCCAATGACCATCCTCCGGACCTATGGATGACGGATTTGGCCCACAGCATGGTGATCAGTGGTGGCTTATTCAAGTTAACCTGGTTTATTGTAGAGAAATAGTAAAGGGTTGGGAGCAGCAATTACACATAGTGTGGTTGAACATTAACAAAAAGCAATGAACAGATGTAAAGTCCCTCCTTCAGGGGAAAGTCTTCTAGGAGATCTGCCCAAGGACAGAATTCCATCTTGAGGCTCCAGCCCCTTGATTCCTTCTAGAAGATCCACCAACTGTCTAAGACTATATTGCTTTCTCCCTCTCCTTTACTAAAACCATTTCAACAATCATATTAAATTTATTTCTTAATACTATTTCTAATTATTTTGTATAAACACAGTAAGAGACATAGACTTTCATCTACCCCCCAAGACTGAGCTTTAAATGGGCTTTCTGGACTCATAGTAAAAGGTGGCTTTCCCTAGGGACAGCTTGGTATATTTCCCAGGGTACAGTCCTCAGGCCAGGTTAGTTTTCCTCACCCTAGTAGATCCTTTATAATTGCTTCCTTTGTGTCTTGTCAGAGTTTGTTCCATGACTGTGCTCTTTAGTTGATAGATTTCTTATGGTCCCTAGGCTGAACCATGTCGAAGCCAGGGTAGCTTATGGCTTGCCCCAAGTCCACCCAAATCACCCATTTTTTGGAGTGTAAGGAAGTAAGGCTAATTTAAGAACAATTGAGGCTTAAATTAAGTAAATCTGACATATGGGCAGGAGTAAATATTATTTGGAGTCAATTAACTCCCATATTACAAAAACGTAGCATTATCTTCCTATTTCTATACCCAAAGAGGACATGCTCTAACATAAAAAATATGCAAAGGACACAAAGGAAGGAGAAAGGCAATATTTCACTTCCACATACAAAATCCAGAGCCATCAGAAGATTTGACATTATAAGTTACCATGCCTGATTTGGAGTTATTTGTGACTAACAGATGGTGGAAGAAGAACACAAAGAAGGTGAAAGATAAACACAAAGGATTGGGAGCATCTGGGTATGATTGGGCACGCCACCAAGAGCACTGCGTTGAGGGTAACCTGAGTAACCTAAGCTCCCTGCAGGGGGAGAAAGGACAAGCCAACGTTAAACCGAAAATGCGGGAACGATAATCCAACAGGCTCCACCAGTGAATGGTTTATCTTTATACGATTGATTTTTACACTTCAAATTTCTTCTACCTCTTTGTTATAATGGAAAAAATTCAGTGAAATGCTATGGAAGCCTTGCATCATCACTCAATAAACAGCATAAATAAGGTCATGGATATGGCAGAGCAACAGAGCCTGTGTGAGAGCCCTCAGTTTGAAAACCAACCCTAACAGAACATTTTTGAAATTAAAATATATAAACAACAGGGCAAGTGTAAAAGTTCCCCTGTTCTGCCTTCATTCATTTCATGGGAGAAATGGCATATGTCTGTGAGGTCAGGATTGGTGAAGTCTGAATCACTTCACTTGTCTTGTCTCTCTCCCGCACGGCAGAGCCTGGCAAGCTACCCGTGTCGTGTTTGATATGCCAAATACCAGCAACAATTATAGACCTCATTATAATTCCCTAAATGGCATGGATACCAAGAACTTTCCAGTCTTAGTAAAGCACCCACCAGGCCATTTCTGAGACTCACTGGATGGGCGTGACTTGGGAGTTAGTTCAAGTTTCCCTCCCACTTTTCCTCCCCCTTTTGGCAGGCACTTTTCTTCTTTTCTTCTTTCTACTTTTGGGTATTGTGGCTTGCAATAGACACTGAGAGGTTATCATGTCTGTTCCTCTACCTACTTTCGGCACTCAGTTCTTCTCCAGAGTGATCATTTCCACCATCGTTGACATAGCGGTTCCTTTTCTATCCTATTTCTCCCCAGCTCTTGAGGCAGCTTTCCAACCATGGACCAATCCTCCTGGCGCTTGTTTCTACTGTCCTTGGGTATTAGTGCCATGTCATTTTTTTATATATCACACAAACGATACAATTATTCTATGCCTGTCCCTCTCCTGACTCATTTCACTCAGCATGACACTCTCCGTTTCCCTCCATTTATAAATGAATTTCATGACTTCATTTTTCCTGGTGGCTATCACACAGTATTCCACTCTGTGACATGCCATAGTTTGCAACAGGGTGATTCTGAGTATCTTCTCCCGTATACTGAAAGGGTCATGCTCGCTTGCTTTAGGGCAAACTAGTATGATCCTTCCTATAGTCTCATTGTAGCCAGGGTGGTAGTCTCCTGGTAATTCTAATTGTCCCTTGCTTGTGTAGTAGGTCTAAAGAAGAGCTGTGCCTAACACATTCCTGGATAGAAAGAATGATGATCCTCAGAAATATTCTACTACTCCAAAACTTGTGTGTGTTGTTCCATAGAGCAGTAGTTTAAGCATTTTGGTGCTGTAGTTTCATTTATATCCACATACCACAATTTATTTCTCTCTTGCCTATGAATACTTAGCTAGTTTCCAGAGATTTTCTGTTATAAATATAAGGTGTGACTATTCTAGTGCATGTATCCTGGGAAACCAGAGTTTATTAAATTTATAAGATAATGCTAATTTGCTATAGAAGTAGCTGCATTGGCTTATGAGCCTATTAGAAATCTACAGAGAAAATCTGTTACATATTTTCTTTCTAATACCTGATATTACCAGACGTTTGGCTTTTGCCCTTAAATGATTGTTTTCCTTTTTTATTTATTTTGACATCATCCCCAGCAGTGGTGCTTGGGGTCACTCCTGGCATGTCTGGGGAATCATGTGATACTACAGATTAAATGTGGAGCTTTTACTCTAGTCCTTTGAACCAAATCCAGCCGAGCACTGAAGAGTGCTTCCTCGGTGCCTCCTAGGTTATCAGCCCTTCTGCTTAGTTAGTTAAGAGTGATCGCCTTCTATGCTATTACGTCCAATCTGTGTGGTGTGCTACAATGGTATCATCTCTCTTGTATAGTTTGGGGCTGCCACACAGCCATGAAGGCCACCCAGTGCTTCAGGAACTCCAGAATTTTTAACTGGGTAATAAAGCTAGTGTTAAATTTTTTTAACCAGGTGGAAGCTTTGGGGTATAGACGTGATAGCCTAGGCTCTCAGAAGTGCAAGGGGTGGGAGTGGGGGGTAGCCTGAGAAAGCCAGAAATTTTTAGTCACAAAGACCCACAAACCAGAATTTTCAGTAGGTTCACCAACCTCTGGGTGAGACTTGGAGTCCAGCCAGAATTATAGTCATGGCAGTGATTTTTTTTATAGTTTTATTAATTTTTATTGATTTATATTTTATTTTTTTATTGAGTCACAGTGCCATACAGTAAGAAGACTGTTCATGATTGGGTTTCAGTCACACACTCCAACACCCATCCCTCCACCAGTGCACATTTCCCACCACCAGGGTGGCCCTTTACCGTCCTGCCTTTACCCCCGCCCCATGCCCCAGCCTGTCTCTGTGGCAGGCACTTTCCTTATTTCTCCCTCTCTCGCTTTCCCATTGGGCATTATGGTCTGCAATATAGATACTGAGATGTTATCATGTTTGTTCCCTTACCTATTCTGCACTCAGTTCTTATGCAGTGGTCATTTACCACTATCTTTGTCATAGTGGTCTCTTCTCTATCTCAACTACCTTTTCCCCAAGAGGTTGAAGTAGGCTTCCAATCGTGGACCAATCCCCCTGGCCCTTGTTCCTTCTGACCTTGGGTATTGCTTTCATATTATGTTTTATAGACCCTACGAATGAGTGCAATCATTCTGTGTCTGTCCCTCTCCTTCTGACTTATTTCACACAGCATGATACCTTCATGTACATTCATTTATAAATTGTAAATAATTTTTGGATCAGACAAGATCGGGTAGATTCAGAAAAAAAATAGAATTTGACAAAACTCAATGCCTATGCTATAAAAGTAAACTAAACAAAGTAGGTGTAGAGAAAACAAATCTTGTCATAAAGACTTTCGTGACAAGAATGCAGTAGTATTCCACTTAGTGTCTGAAACCCTGGGTGCCTTTCCTCCAAGATTAGACTTCTGTTCGCCCCAATTTCATCCAGCATCAAACTAGAAATCTTAGCCAAAACTACTAAGCAAAAAAAGAAAATTTAAGGCACTTCTTTGGAAAGGTCTAATATGAAATTATCTCAATCTGAAATTGAAATGATTGTATGTAGAAAATCATGAAAAGACTTTAATCATAAACTATTTCATCATAAACATTCAAGGATCCCACTTAAGAGATTACAGGTATTTTGTTTAACATCATTTATCCTGACCATCAATATATCCCACCAGGTCCAAACAGGAAACTCAGTGGCATCTACCTTGGACTTAGTGTAGGGGCAGATTCCTGGGCCTTGTTAACAGGATGTATGCTCAAGTGACTGGCCACCCCAGGATAAAATGGCATAAGGTCAACTATAGGTGCATCCTACTTCAACTTCCTGTCCAATTTCATCCTTTGAAATTGTTATCTTTCCCAAAAAACACTAGAGCAGCAATTCAACCAAGTTCTTTGACACTTTCTTTCTTGCAGTTCCAGTAGAATATTCTCATTGCTGTGCGAAAACTCCTCAATCATCCACATTCTACCAACGTTCTGTTCATGAGCACTCAGGTGTTCTCTAAGAAGATGGACACCCTACTGCTCTGTTCCTCCTCCATCTTCTTACCAAAATCATCTCTAATTGTGTTCACTGCAGTCTACACTTTCTCAACACACATCTCAAAACTTTTCCAGCCTCTCCCAGTTTCCCAGTGCCCAAACTCCTCCCACACATTTAGGCATTTGTTACAACAGTTCTCACATCTGAGTACTAATTTTTGTATGGTATGTACAGGTTGCTATTTTGGAAAGAGAGAGAGAGAGAGAGAGAGAGAGAGAGAGAGAGCTGTGCCAGAAAGATAGTACAGCAGGTTGGGCACTTGCCTTGCACACGGGTGACCTGGGTTCGATCCCGTCATCCCACAGTGTCCCAGGACCATCATCAGGAGTAATTTCTGTGTGCAAAGCCAGGAGTAAGCCCTGAGTATCACAGGGTATTACCAAAAAGTAAAGGTTTGGGGGGTACAAACAGATTAGATAATTTAAGTGACAAAGAATTTTTTCTCATAGTTCTGGAGATGGGAAAAGTCCCAGATCATGGCACTGGTAAATACAGGACCTGGGGAAGCTTCCTGTTCACTGGTTACTGTGTCCTCATATTACTCATATAAGAAAGGTCTCTGGGCATCTCATTCCTATGGACGTTCTTCCTGTTCATGAAACTCTGCCCTTGTGAGTTAAAGTACTTTGAATGTCCGACCATTGGGTATTGTACATTGGAGTTAAAATCTCAGCTATGAATTTTGAGGGAATATAGACATTTGTTTCATTTATTCTCTTACCCTACATATTATTGAATATTGTTCTTTTTAGTCATTCAGCCAATGTGTCTTTTCCTTAGCACATTTAATATATTAACATTTAAATTAATGACAGATCAGAAGGGAATGTTCTTGCCATTTGATTCACTGCCTTCTTTCTGTCTTAGGTTTTTCATTTCTTTTCTTCCTCTTCTGGTAATCTTTTATGTCTCCTGCTGTGATATTTTTATAGCGCCATATAATGATTGACGCCTCATTTGCCTTGAATATATTCTTAAGATATGTCCCTTGTAAGTATTACTACATTCCACAAAGCATCTTTCTAAAATTTAAACGTAGACAAAAAGCCGCAACTGTTGCTAGAATTATGGAATTGAAATAGACTAGATAACACAACTCTAATATTAAAGTATCAATAAATAGTTTTAAACCCATTTTATGTGAAAATTGTTATATCTGATCATGAGGCTGTCTTGTCCAAGGCCTCTTCTAAGAATATATTAAGCTTGTTGCTGCCAGTTGTGCAGCAACTGTCAGCAACCTTGTCTCTGTTTGAGTTTGGTGGACTTCTATGTTACCTTCCCATCTAACTTGCTGTGTTCCTACAGAATTTCAGTACTGAGGGACTAAGAGGGGTCCCTGACTTCAGGGTCTATGGTCTGGGTCAACGGGTTGACACAGGAGTGGCTATGGAGGTGGGTGGGGCTGACCAAGCGAGCAAGGTAGGTACTCAGATGACCCACCTACCAAGGGTGCCCGGGAGTTTTCAGCCTCAGGGCCCTGGTTTCCATGACTCTTTCTTCTTGGTGTGCACCTCCTGGAAGATTTAGTAAGAAATCATTAGAGCAGGACTGTGGGTAAGGAGACGTGGCGAGGGTCATGGGAGGTGGGTGTGGCTGCAGTTCTGCAAGTAAGGAACAGTGGGGGAGGGGTCCACAAAGCATCTTAAGTTACAATCGGCTTTTTAGTTGATAACAGCTGAACTCCAATCATGTATCAAATCCTGCTCTTTCAGGAATCTGCCTCCCTCATTTCGTCATTCTCACACAAAGTACTTTTTATATTGTGTAACAATGTAGATTTATAATTAGCTTGTCTGCTTTTAAACAAGTATAAATAAGATTTTAGGTGGTTTTCTCATATGTTACAATACAACAAATTTCCATACTTCCTTTACTAGGGAATTTGTGATAAGGCTTTTTGTTTCCATCTGTAACTATTCACTTCACCTTGCAAGGCTCCTGATGTTTCTCACAAGACACATTCACTATCTGGAAGAGCCTTGATTCCCTTTTCATTCTTGAAGTACTGTTTTGAGAGTTATAATACTCTTGGTTGACAATCTTTTTTATTTCAGCAATTTGAATAGTTCATCCAACTATCACCTAGCTTGCAAACTATTTTTGCTGAGAAATATGATGGTAACTAAAAGGCATATTTACATCTGATGAGTCAGTTTTTTGCTACTTAAAAGATTTCCTTTTTATCTATGATTTTTACCCTTTCATTAGAGTATGTCTTGGTTTAGGTCTCTCATTATACTTACTTTAGATTAAATTTTGGGGGTGTGAACAAGGGCCACATCCATAATTATGGTGATAGGGACAGGACCCAGTGAGATGGCTTCAACCCTTTGAGCCTTCTCACTAGCGCTAGATAGAATTCCTTTTCGGGGACATGTGTCTCACAGTGGTTTGTATGAGGCTTGGGACCTCTTGGCATTTCTTGATTAAGAAGGCCTGCAGTTCAATATTAGGGCCATAGGATAGAATACTGCTCGGGTTCTGCAGTGCTAGGAATTACTCAGGCTAACGTGGTGGTGCTCAGAGGGTCTCTAGGCTGGACCTGGCAGTGCTCAGGGACTGTGTGGCTTTGGTGATCAAACCAGGGTTAGCCACATGAAGGCATGTGCCTCAACTCCTGTACTATCTTTCCTAGCTGCCTACATGGGATGCTTTTAATTCCTTGAATTTGTATAGAATCTGTTTCTCCGACTTAGAAAATTTGAGGGCACTGTTTATTCAAGTAAATTCATTTGCCCCTTTTGACTTTTTATTTCTCCTTTGAAGTCACTTTCACAAATGCCTGTGTTATTTAATTTGATACTGTTGCATAAGCCATATGCTTCATTTCTAATCATTATCCATTTTTGCTGAATCAATGTTTGAGTTTATCGATTACTTTTCTATTAAGTCAAGTTTGCTACTGAGTTCCCTTATGAACTTTTCCAGTTAGGTCATGTAGTTTTCAGTTCCAGAATTTCTGCTTGATCCTGCTGATTATCTATCTATTTCCTTATTAAAATTTTCATTTTAAGTATGCGTCATTTCTCTGACTTGTTCAATTGCCTATCATACTATCTCTTGGGGTTTTCTTGAACATCCTT
>JAJIBD010002632.1:0-23980 GCA_021461705.1 Cryptotis parvus
CTATTCATGGAGTTTTATTATTCCATATAAATTTCAGTAGTGTTTGGTCAATTTCTTTGAATAATGTCATGGGTATCCTTATAGGGACCAGATTGAATTTTTTATAAAGCTCTAGGAGTATTATAATTTTGATAATGTTAATTCTCAGAATCCATGAGCAGAGGAAGGTGTCTCCATTTCCTCAGGTCCTCTTTTTATTTCTTGAAGCAACATTTTGTAGTTGGCTTTATACAGTACATTTATATTATTAGTCAAATTGATTGCTAGCTATTTGATTTTCTGTGGTGCAATTGTAAATGGGATAATTTATTTAATATCCCTTTCTTCCATTTCATTATTTGCATTGTAGGAAAGTCCCTGGCTTTTGGGTAAGATTTTATACCCTGCCACTCTACCTTAAGAGTGTATTACTTCTAGAAGCATTTTGGTAATGAGCTTAGGATTCTCTAGGTATAATGTCATGTCGTCTGCAAATAGTGACAGCCTGACTTCTTCCTTTCCTTTCTGGGTACCCTTAAGATCCTTTTCTTCCCAGATTGCTATGGCTAGTATATCCAGTAATATATTAAATAGAAGTGGTGAAAATGGGAAGAATTGTCTTGTCTCTGATCTTAGGGGAAGGCTTTCAGTTTTTCCCCATTGAGAATGATGCTCAATTGTGGGCTTGGAATAGATGGCTTCGACTATTTTGAGGAAGGTTCCTTCAACTCACATTTTATGGAGAGTTTTTATCATGAATGGTTGTTGGCTCTTGTCAAATGCTTTCTCTATATTTATTGATACGATAATGCAATTTTAATTTTTCCTTTCATTGATGTGATGTTTTATGTTGAGTGACTTGAGGATGTTGAACCATCCTTGCATTTTTGGGATGAATCCTGCTTGGTCATAGTGTATAATCTTTTTGATGACTCTTTGGATTCTATTTGCTAGTATTTTGTTGAAGATCTTAGCATCTGTGTTCATCAGGGAGATTGGCCTGTAGTTTTCCTTTTTTGTGATGTCTCTGTTTGCTTTGGGTATCAGGGTGATATGTGCCTCGTAGAAGCTATTTGGGAGTGTTTCTGATTCTTCAATTTCTTTGAAGACCTTGAAAAGGACTGGAAGTAAGTCCTCTTTAAAGGATTGGAAGAATTCACTGGTGAATCTGTCTGGACCTGGACTTTTGTGTTTGGTTAGACTTTTGATTACTGATTTAATTTCCTCGATGGTGATAGGTTTGTTTAGATATTCCAAATCTTCTTTATGCAGCCTTGGAAGACTATAGGAATTTAGGAATTTGTCCATTTCATTATAGGTTCTCTTATTTTGTGGCATACTGACTCTCAAAGTAATCTCTGATGATCTTTAATTTCACCACAGGATATATTAAAAGTGATACTGCCCCTTGTCCATTTCCTTAAACTCTTCAATGCTTTTCTATAGGGAAAAATTATATAAAATAGATAAGTGCTATAGCCTTGCCTCTACCTAATTTCAGAGTCACAACTAGTGTCATGCCTCTTATGAATATATCTTTAAAACTGAATAGCTAAATACTCTAATATATAGCCTGAATGTATATACCACTCATTGACAATAAGGTTCATTGAGAGTATGTTGCATGTGGTAATTTTATTTTCCATTTTCAGGTAATTGATAGATGATTAGATTAGAGTGCTCTTGAATGAAAATCACAACAATTGCAGAAAATGAATCCATTTTAGAGTCTTATTAAGAATACAATAAAATGGAAGAATACAATAAAATGGACAAAATAATGCAAATAAAGAGGGTTAAGGAAGTTGTGCAGGAGAAAGATACAATTAATATAATCATTTATAAAATTTTCAGAAAATTATTTGAAAAAATATTTGAATGTGATGAAGAACTGTGAATAGATAGTTGGAGGATAGTCATATCAGGCAGAGAAAAAACTACATTCTAAATCAAGCAAGTGCTTGCCATTTACAATGATCTATTTAATTATAAGCTATAGTAGGAAGAGAAAAGAAGTATATTAGGATATCAAGGTCATATATGAAGTTTTAATGTTGGGATTTTTATATTTTTCTTTGAAAACAACGAATATATCTTGGATCTTTGAATAGATGACTGGTAAAATCTGATATATCTTAAAGAGAATTTGGTAGCATGTGTACTCTGAGAGATGAAAGAAAATGGCAACAGGTATGTAAAAATAATTCCAGAAATTTAGGTGAGACTTTGTAGCTCAAGTCAGCATGGCTGCAAGGAAAAGTAATAATTAGAGGTTAAATTCTGAATTAATTTTTGTGTCATAATATTTAACTTAATTCATAGCTTGTTTGTCCATTATAAGAAAGATAATAAAATATTTCATCTATCAAAATATTTATTATTAATCAATTATACTGGAAATATATAACTGCCTCCTCTCTTAAACAAGGTATTAGAACTTAAAATCATATTAATGTCTTACAATGTTATATTCTATTTTAACTTTGGCTATTAGTCAATTAAAACACAGCCAACTCAACTTATTCTAGATGGTACCCAAAAGACTGTTTTAAAAGGAAATAGGAAGAAAACTTAGTTTTAAAACTCTGTTAGGAGACTCCTGCACTATTAGTGCAGGGGAGGAACCTTCCTCTCGGGTATACCTAGATCCAACCACAAAGAGCACAGCTAAAGAATAAGGTAGAGCAGTTGATCATTTTTACACCACTCTAAAGCTCATAATCACTTGGTCACTTGATCAATAGACATCACGTTATTCGCCGATTTGCTTGAGCAGGTGCCAAAAATATATCCATTTGACCCTAGCACATGCCAGTGTAGCCCAATGGCAACTGCTTGCTTCAGGAATACAAAGAACCTCAACCCATTCATTCAGAGTCTTGACGAAGAAGACTGACCATCTTGTAGGTGGGTGGCCACTTGATCTTAGACATCCCGTGGGATCCAGTTGGTAATGGCTCTAGTACAGCCCTCATCTTCAAATTGCATTACATGTCCAGCCCATTTGATTTTTCGATGCTTTGGCAAACAAGGCAGTGTCCTTGACTCTGGAACAGCAACAGAGGCTGGAGCTCCAGAGTCCTTCTTTCACTTGAGTGAGGCATGATATTCCAAGCATAGCTCTTTCGATTCCTCTTTGAGACACCCAGATAGCATTCTCATCCTGCTTTCATAGGGCCCAGGTCTCTAAGGTGTATGTTAATGCAGGGATAATGGTGGAGTTGAAGAGTTGTGCCCAGATCCAGAGATTCTTTGTCTTTTTTAGCTATTTCTTTGATGCCTTTGAAGGAATTCCATGCTCTTCTCTTCCTCCGGTGCAGCTCAAGTTTTAGGTCATTTATCATGTTAACCTCTCGACCAAGGTCACACAGAACTGCTGCTTTCAGAGATGTTTGTTCCATTGAGAGTGAATGAGGGCTCTGGAACTAGGTCCTTTGTCATGAACATAGTTTTGTTGAGATTCAGTGTAGACCTATCTTTCCACATTCTCCTTGGAAAGAGAGGTCTACAGCTGATAAAGATCACACCTTCTACAAAATCATAGTCGGTGATTTTAATGCCAAGATAGGACCGAGAAGATGGGCCTAAGAACTACACATCGGGGCCCATGGCCTTGAATGGAATGAACAGGGTGAGAGACTTTCTGAGTTCATCATGTCCACCAAGACCATTCATGGAAACTCACAGTTCTAGAAGACTGAATAGAAACATTGGACATGGGAATCCCCTGGTGGACAGTTCCACAATGAAATTGACCATGATCACGATCACGATCATGATCTTCCCGTTGATCATCTATTTGCTAGAGCGGGCACCAGTAATATCTCCATATGTCCTGTCTCATGCCAGTAGAGCCAGTGGCATCGGCTTGCTACAGGAACATAAAGAGCCTCAAACCATTATATTAGGTCATGGGAATGACCCAATATAATTGCTACTGGAATTTGGCATATCAAATACAACACGAGAAGCTTGCCAGGCTTGCCGAGCAGGAGGCAAACTCTATTAAACACCTCCAAATAAAGCATTTATTGATGAGCCGCGTGGCCGCTTGCGGCGCGGAGCCGGGCTGTGATGGGCTGGTCTGCTGGGTGGAGTTGTGATGAGAGGGAAGTCCGAATGTGGAAAATGGCGGCGCCCGTGGAGTGAGGGGGCGTTCTGGCTTGTTGTGAAGCTCTGCCGAGGTGGTGGGCCAGGGCTAGAACCCGCCATGCCTCCCGACACTGCCTCATGAACGGCTGTGCACAGGGAGAGCAAGGAACAGCTCTGCCCCATGTTTGAGAGTCTCTGGACCAGCATACCTGGGCCGAATTGAGGAAAAAAGCTGCTGCAGGGTGGGTGTCGATGATCCGACCACGATGGATTGACCACATCATCTTCAATGAAAGGTTTTGCCTGACTGATATTGCTGTCTTCCCAAAATTCCAAACACAATGGAATTCCAAACCATCTCCTTCATGCAAAATACTACTTAATGCAACGTGAGAAAAGGCTGCAAAGTTTAAGAAGAGAAATCCTAGAACGACCACCAACTGGGAACTCTTTGGCACCACTGTGGCAATATGGGGAAAATACCATCACTGACAACATCGATGAAGAATACAACCGACTGATTCAGCAACTCCATGGTTGTACAAAAAATGCTGAGAGAGATAAAACAACAAAAGGACACCGGTCTTCAAAAACTCTAGAGCTCTTTCACCAACATGGCAAGGCATGAGCCTCAGGCCACCAAATGCTAACATACAAGCTAGCAAAAGCAGTACAGAGAAGCGATAAAGAAAGACCTCAAAGAGAGAAGAGCAGAAATACTGGAAGATGCAGCAGAAGCCGGGAAAAGCATTTGGAACACCTGCCTGTCCTTTGCAAATTATAAGACCAAGATGACTGCCCTCCAACGTCCTGATGAATCTATCATGTCTTCCAGAATGGCAATGGAGAAGATTATCCAGGACTTCTACTCAGATCTCTTTGAAACCCATGTCCACCTGCCCACATACCAAATTCTGCAGGATGGATAAGTCATTCCCAAATGTTCTCCCTTCTGAAATCTGACATGCCATTTCATCAGTAAAGAAGGGAACAGCACCAGGCCCAGACAAAGTCAGACCCGAACACCCGAAGAATCTGCCTTCAGTACTCATCAATACACTGACTCGACTCTTCACACGCTCCCTGTCCAAATGCAAGATGCCCTCCCATTGGAAAACCAGCAAGACAGTTCTACTGTTCAAGAAGGGATACATTCAAGACATTGGCAACTATCGCCCCATCTGCCTGTTGTCTGTCATCTACAAGTTGTTCACTCAAGTCATTCTGAACAGGATTGGCGGAACATTTGATGAAGAACAACCATGCGAGCAAGCTTGCTTCTGGAAAGTATTCAACACAATCGACCATATCCACCTGACCGTAACCAAGCTCATTGAGGTTTGTAGGGAGTACAAGATGCTGCTCTGTCTCACGTTCCTTGATATAAAAGAAAGCATTTGATTCTGTGGAGACCGAAGCGGCCATCGATGCCCCTAGCCAAACAGGGTGTTCAAACCCAATACACCAAGATCCTTCGTGAGCTTTATTATGGATTCACCACCAGGATCTCATCATTCTACATAGAAGTGATTATCAATGTCAAAAGAGGGGTTCGATCAGGGTGATACCATTTCACCAAAACTTTTCAGCGCCACCCTTGGAGAACATCATGCGACAATTATAAAGGGAAGGAATGGGAGGCAAGATAGATGGTCGGCAACTAAACCACCTCCACTTCACTGATGACATCGTTCTAATAACACCAAACATTAGCCAAGTGGCACAAATGCTGGCTGACTTCAACAGCTCATAATAAATATAAAAAATATACTTAGGGCTGCCAGAAGATTGAAAGCTACAGTGAAGAGAAAAATCCTTGCTCAGTCCCATACAGGGGACTTCTAATTTTCTTAGAAATGTTAAAACTTTCCAGTGGAACTGAAACTGCGACCTCAAGTCCTGTGCCAACATGTGGCCTCTTTACCCTCAGGTAGAAATTGTTTGGGAGTGTGGCTTCCAGTCTACTACAGCATCATGGGGAAACAACACATATCCCCACCATGAGGAGTGGATGAAGAAATGGACCTGAAGTCCCAGCAAGTAATATCTACATACATAATCCTTCTGAATAAGAATTCAGAGATGAAATGGTGAAGATGTCAAAAGAGCTCAAAGAAACAGTAGAATGCACTCAAATAAAATACAGGTGGATATGAAATAAGTGGTGGAATAGACAGATAATAAATTATGGAGGAAATGAAAGCAAAAATGACAAAATTACAAACAGAAGTATCACTAGTAAAAAAAATAGGTAGATGAAATGGAAACTTCAATGGGTGCTCTCAATAGTTTAATGACATCAGCCAAAGACAGACTTAGTGAGCTGGAAGATGAGCTGCAGAAAGCATTTGTCCAACAAAAGGAAATGCAAAAAAACTCAAAAAATAGCTCAGTATCATGCAAGAGAATACTGGGATGAATTCAAGAGGAGCAACATAAAAAGAGACACAGGGAGGCAGCTCTAGTGAGTTAGATACAGTTAGAGATATAATTGCTGAAAAGAGCTGCAGGATATGGATATCCAGATCAAGAAGTCTAAAGATACCAGCTAAAGGATACCCTATAAAAATAGTAAAAGACATACCCTGATCAGAATGACCGATATAGTTGGAGACACAATACTGAAAGCTGTAAAATTAAAGAAGGAAATTTTATACAGAGAAGCATTGCTTAGATTTACAGTAGACTTATCAGATATAATGCTCTGTATCCAAATACAGAGGTGGGATAGAAGTGAGAAAAATTAATGAAATGAAGGCTTCAGCAAGAATACTTTAACTGCTTAGACTCTAATTCAGAGTTTAAGAAACAATGTACATATTTATGGATAAAGAACAACTTAAGTATTTCATAGACTCAAAACCAACTTTATTTATTTATTTATTTATTTGCTTTTCGGGTCACACCCGGCAATGCTCAGGGGTTTCTCCTGGCTCTGTACTCAGGAATTACTCCTGGCTGTGCTCAGTGGACCATATGGGATGCAGGGGATCGAACCCGGGCAGGCACTGGCCGGCCGCATGCAAGGCAAACGCCCTATCTGCTGGGCTATCACTCCGGCCCCTCAAAACCAACTTTAAAAGGAGGATTTAAGAGGTTCTTTAAAGAAAATACAAGCCTTCCAAACACAAAAAAACTTTTTACAGAAATATGACAGAAAACCACATGACATTAATCTCCACCAAAGTCAATAGTCTAAACATACTAATTAAAATGCACAGGCTGACAAAATGGGGTAGAAAATGAATCCAATAATCATCTGCCTACAAGAAACACATTTCTCTGACTCTTTAGTCTGAGAAAACACAGACTCAAAGTGAAACGCTGGAAAACAAGTATTCAAGCAAAAAATTCTCTTAACAGCCCAGGGTGGCCACAATAGCATCCGACAACAGGGATTTCAGGGTACAAAAGTTTAGAAGTGATATTTATTTCTTAATGATCATTAGATCTATATAACAGGAAGAAATTACACTTCTACACATGTAGGCATCCAATGAGGGGCCAGCAAAATATTTAATACAACTGCTAATAGACTTCAAGGAGAACATTCATAGCAACACAGTTGTAGTTGGAGAATTCAGCACTCTCCTGTAACCACTTGCTATATCAAAGAGATAAATTGTACTAAGAAAATGATGGGGCGGAGCAATAGCCCAGCGGGTAGGGCGTTTGCCTTCCATCGCGGCAGGCCCATGCCGGCCTGGGTTTGATCCCCGGGATCCCATATGGTCCCCCGAGCACTTCCAGGAGTAATTCCTGAGTGCAGAGCCAGGAGAAACCCTTGAGCATTGCTGGGTGTGGCCCAAAAAAGCAAAAAAAAAAAAATAAATAAAAAAAAAATGCTGACTTTGAAGGAAGAAATGGAAGAGATAGGGTTAGTAGATATATAAAGAGCTTTTCAAACCAAAAATCAAAATATACAATTTTCTTCACTGTTCATGGAACATTCTCCAATAATGACCACATGCTAGGCCACATAAATATACCTTAATAAAATCATGATGACAGAAAGTATATCAACTATCCTCTCAGACCATGATTCACTTAAAAATAGAAGTTAATCACGACAGAAGTGGAGAATCAAATCAAATGCCTGAAAATTAAATTAGCTCACTGCTAAACAACCAAGAGGCCTTAGAGGAAATCAAAGAAGAGATCAAGATTCGGGAAACAAATGAGAAGGTGGACATGAGATATGAGAACTTGTGGGAAACAACTAAAGGACTGTTAAAGGAAAGTTTATATCTCTGCAGAGTTCATTAGGAAGGAAGAAAGAGCTCACATTAATAATTTTGATATGACTGTTTAATATCTTAGAAAATGACCACAAATGGAGCCCAAGTCAGACAGGGAGAACATAGATAACCAAGCTTAGAGCAGAAATCAAAGAGCTGTAATATAAAAAAATAATCCAAAGATCATGGAAACCAAGAGCTGGTTCTTTGAGAGTGTAAAAAAGATTGACAAACCACAAGAAGGCTTACAAAGAGAAGGAAAGAGAGAACCTAATAAACCCCAATCAGAAATCAAAAGGGGGATATCACAACAGAAACCACAGAAATTTACAAGATCGTAAAATATTACTAGGAAAATCTGTATGCCATGAAACAAGAAAGCCTAGAAGAAATTGATAAATCCTGTATTCCTATAATCTCTCAATGATGAATTAAGAAGATGTGAGAGACTGAGCAAGCCTATAACTATAAACAATATTGAAACGGTTATCAAAAATATTCCCCCCAAAGTCTCCCAGGTCCAGATGGATCTACTAATGAATTTTTTCAAACCTTTAAGATGGCCTATTGTTGTCCTTTTTCAAGCTTTTCCAGGAAACTGAAGGAATAGTGATGGTTAACCCCTCAACAGTTTCTAGGAGGCACATACCACCCTGATACCAAAAGCAGACAGATACATTATTTTAAAAAAAAAGAAAACTAAAGGCTGATATCCCTAATGGTCAGATGCAAATATCCTCAAAAAAATACTAGCAAATAGAATCCAACGACTCACTGAAAAGATCATACACCATCCCCAAGGAGGATTCATTCTGGGCATGCAAGGACAGTTTAACATTACAGGTCAATAAACAAATGTATCATGTTAATAAAAGAAAATATAAAAAATGTATGATAATATCCGTAGATGCAGAGAAAGCATTTGACAAGATCCAGCACCAGTTCATGATAAAAAGAAACTCTCCATAAAATTGGAGTTTAAGGAAATTTGCTCAATAAGTAAAGCCATCATCTACCACAAGCCAGCAGTAAGCATTATTGTCAATGGGGAAAAGCTAAAAAGTTTTTCCCCTAAGATGGGGCACAAAACAAGATTGCCCATTCTTGCCACTCCTATTCAGTATATTACTGGAATTATTTACCATAGCAATCTGGTAAGAAAAGATATTAGGACATCTAGATAGGAAATGATGCAGTAAAATTCTCATTAATTGCAAATGACATGATATTATTCTTAGAGAACCCTAAAGTCTCTACAAAGAAGCTTCTAGAAAGAATACATCTATATAGTAGAGAGGTGGGTTACAGAATCGATACTGAAGAGGCTATTCTTTCCTCTATGCAAGTAATGATAGAGATAAAAGTGATATTTATTTTTATGGGTGATCAAAATATGTTTTATTAAAATACTTGTACAGCATTTAATTTATTTAAACAATATAAAAATTATAAGAGTGTAATCCAAACTCAAGCAAAGAAGCTGAAATATCTGGTGTATCAATTCTGTTAGAATCAAAAGGCTTCACCCTAACAGATTTTATATATAAAAAGATCCAGTCAACATTTATAGGGAAATGAGAGCTTATTTTCATATCAGAAGGCATCTTTTATCTAGCTTAAATTTGTGTGTCTCTGAGAAACAATGCTATTAAATACAATGATTGAAAAGACAGAGCCTTTATAGCCACCAGTTTAGTAGAATTTACTGCTAAGATATAAATTAAAAGTAGATTCAAATTAAAGACAGCAGCAATTCAATCACTTTCCATTTGGATACACATTCCTAAAACTGCATTTTATTTTTTTAACTTTTATTTTATTTATTTATTTTTTTAATTTATTTTTTGCTTGTTTTTTGCCATCTTTTTTAAATTTTTTATTTTTACAATTACAAAAATATACAATTAAACAATTCATGTTTGGGTTTTGGTCATACAGTGTTCCAGCACTCATCCCACCACCAGTGTCCATCTCCCACCACCAACGTCCCCAGTTCCCTTCCCTCCCCCCAGCCCTCCTCCATGGCAGGTTCTTTATTTCCTTCCCTTTCTCTCTCTTTCTCTTTTCTTCCCTTCCATACTATGAATTACAGAACATACATTAAAGGGTTGTCATGTGTATCTTTTTGCCTCTATTTAATGCTCAGTTCTAGGTTGGCATTAGTACCCTCGACAATTGTTAGCACACTGTTCCATTTTCTGTCTTACCTAGCCTCTGACTCCCACACGTTTGTGATAATTTCCACCTTTGACAAGACCTCCTGATATATGTTTCACTTGACTTTGGATATTGGTATCATAATATGTACATATATATTTATGCCATGCAAATAAATGCAGTCATTCTGTATCTGTCTCTCTCCTTCTGGCTAATTTCACTCAACATAATCTTCTCCATGTCCATCCATTTATAGGCAAATTTTATAACTTCATTTTTATTAACAGCTGCATAATATTCCACTGTGTTGATGTACCAATGCTTCTTTATCCAGTCATCGATTCTCGGGCACTCTGGTTGCTTCCAGTTTCTGGCTTTTGTGAATAATGCTGCTATGAACATAAACGTAGGGATGGTGTTTCCGCTGCATATTTTTGGTTTCCTAGAGTAGCAGATGACATGATATTATGCCTAGAGAACCCTAAACTCTATACCAAAAAACTCCTAGAAACAATAGACCTATATAGTAGAGTGGCAGCGTACAAAATCAACATCCAAAAACTCAGTGGCTTTCCTATATACAAATAACGAAAGAGAAGAAAGGGATATTAAGGAAACTATTCCATTCACAATTGTGCCACAGAAAATCAAATACCGAGAAATCAACTTACCCAAGTGTGTAAAGGACCTGTACAAAAAAAACTACAAGACACTGCTCCAAGAGTTAAAAGAGGGCACAAGGAAATGGAAACACATTCACTGCTCATAGATGGGGAGAATCAACATCATCAAAATGGTAATACTCCCTATAGCTCTGTACAGATTCAATGCAGTCCCTGTAAGGATACCCATGACATTCTTCAAAGAAATTGACCAAACGCTCCTGAAATTTGTATGGAACAATAAACCCCCCAAGGATAGCTAAAGCAATCCTCGGGAAAAAGAAGATGGGAGGCATCACATTTCCCAACTTCAAACTGTACTACAAGGCAGTCGTAATTAAAACAGCATGGTATTTGAATAAAAACAGACCTGTGGACCTATGGAATAGAATTGAGTATCCTGACAACCAACCTCAAACACATGATCATTTAATCTTTGGTAAAGGTGCAACGAGTCTAAAATGGAGTAAGGAAAGCCTCTTCAATAAGTGGTGTTGGGAAATCTGGGCAGCGACATGTAAAAAAATGAATTTGGACCTGGTGTTCCATGCACAAAAATCAGATCAAAATGGATTAAAGATCTCAATATCAGACTTGAATCCATAAAGTACATTGAAGAAAATATAGGAAAAACCCTCCACGACATTGAAGCTAAAGGCATCTTCAAAGGTGAAACATCACTAACAAAGCAACTAGAAGATCCCCCGGGTGGTATAATAAAATTTTAAAAATTAAATAAAAATAAAAAAAAGCAACTAGAAGAAAAGATAAACATATGGGACTACATGAAACTCAAAAGCTCCTCACCTCAAAAGAAACAGTGACTAAGATAAAAAGCAGTCCACAGAATGGGAAAGAATATTTACCCAATACCCATCTGATAAGGGGTTAATATCCAGGATATATCAGGCACTGGTAGAACTTTACAAGAAGAAAACAAACAACCCCATCACAAAATGGGGAGAAGAAATGAATAGAAACTTCAGCAAGGAAGAAATTCGAATGGCAAACAAACTTATGAAAAAATGCTCATCATCACTAATCATTAGGAGATGCAAATCAAAACAACAATGAGATACCACTTTACACCACAGAGACTAGCACATATTCAAAAGATCAAAAACAACAAGTGCTGGTGTGGATGTGGGAAAAAGGGGGACACTCATCCATTGTTGGTGGGAATGCCGGCTGGTACAGCCTTTCTGGAAAACAATATGGTAATTTTTATTTTATTTTTGCTTAAAAGTGATATTTAAAAACAATCCCACCATTCACAATTGTGCCTCAGAGAATCAAGTACCTCAGAATCAATTCAACTAAGGATGTAAAGGACCTGTACAAAAAGAAAACTACTTCAAAAATAAATGAGGACATAAGGAAATATAGACACATTCTCTGCTCATGGATTAGAACTAACATTGTTAAAATGGCTGTACTTCCCAAAGCATTATACAGATGGCATGTGGTCGCTATAAGGGTACCATGACATTTTTGAAAGAAATTGATTAAACATTCCTGTAATTTTTTATGTAACAATAAACTCCCACAAATAGCTAAAGCAATCTTGTAGAAAAGATAATGAAATGTATCACCTGCCCCATACTATAAAGTGAAAGTGGTAGTAGTTAAAACAGCATGAATTGGAATAAAGACAGACATGCAGAGCAATGGAACAGAGCTGTTTTTCATAACATAACCCTCAAATATATGATCAATTAATTTTTGACAAGAGAGCAAGAAATATGAAGTGGAGCAAAGGAAACCTCTTGAACAAGTGTTGCTGGGAAAACTGCACAACTACATGCAAAAAAATGAACTCAGACCTCTATATAATTCCATGCAAGAGTTATATCAAAATGTATTAAAAAATCAACATCAGACCTGAATCCATAAAGTACATGGAATAAAATGTAGACAAAAAACTTCCAAAACAGTGAAGCTAACATCTTCAAATGTTAAGCTTCCACTAACCTCCGAAGTGGAAGCAAAGATAAAGGAACTACCTGTATCTAAGAAGTTTCTGCATCTCAAAAGAAACTGTGAACAAGATACAAAGACAGAGCACAGATCGGGAAAGAATATTTATACAAACTTATGTAACAAAGGATTTTTGTACAATTATAAGGCACAGATAGAACTTTACAAAGAAAAAATAATAAGACCCCATCAAAATTGCGGAAATCAAATGAGAAGAGAGTTTCTTTCATAATAAATTAAAATGACCAAAAGGCGTAGGAAAAATATTATCACAAATCATCATAAGATACAAAGGAAAACACAATAAAATGTCATCTCACACCACAGAGCCTGGCACACATACAAAGAACAAAACAGACAGTGATGGCATGGATCGGGGAGAAAGGGACTCTCTTTCATTGTTGATGGGAATGGCAACTGGTACAACATTTTGGAGAACAATTTGGACATTCCTCAAAAAGTTAGAAATAGAGCTGCCACATGAGTCAGTAATACCACGTCTGGGAATATAACTTGGGATCTCAAAACACACAGCAACAATGCCAATTGAGCTTCTTTGTTTATTGCAACACTATTCACAACAGACAGAATCTGGAAACAACCTTAGTGCCTGAGAACAGATGACTAGCTAAAAAAACTATGGTAGGTACATCTATAGAATGAAATTCTATATAGTAGTTAGAAAAATGAAATCATGAAATTTGCCTGTATATGAATGGACATGAAGAGTATCATGCTGAGTGAAATGTGTCAAAATCAGAAAGCAGATGTAAAATAACTTTATTAATGTGGATCTTAAAAAACAGTGCGAGATTAATATCCAAGATCTGGCAAAACAAGAGCCAGCAGAACTTGCCAATGGTTAGAATCTTCCACAAGGGTGTGGGGTACAGGAAAGGTAGGTGAGATACACAAGAAGCTAGTTTGACAATAATAGTTGAAAATGGCAATGCTAGAATAGAACCCGTACATTGAAAGTAGGTAAAGGGCGAAATTAGCCAGAAGGAGAGAGACAGATACAAGAATGACTGCATTTATCTGCATAGCATAAATATATAGGTACATATTATGATACCAATATCCAAGATCAAGTGAAACATATATCAGGAGGTCCTGTCAAAGGTGGAAATTATCACACACGGTGGGATTCAGAGGCTAGGTAAGACAGAAATGGAACAGTGTGCTGACAATTGTTGAGGGTACTAATGCCAACCTAGAACTGAGCATTAAATAGAGGCAAAAAGATACGCATGACAACCCTTTAATGTACGTTCTGTAATTCATAGTCTGGAGGGGAAGGAAAAGAGAAAGAGAGAGTAATGGAAAGAAATCAAGAACCGCCATGGAGCAGGGCTGGGGGAGGGAGAGGGAACCGGGGATGTTGGTGGTAGGAGATGGGCACTGGTGGCGGGATGGGTGCTGCAACACTGTTTGACCAAAACCCAAATATGAACTTTTTAATTGTATATCTTTTGTAATTTTAAAAATAAAAAAATTAAAAAAAGAAAGTAGGTAAAGGGATATTCATGTTGGTATTGCAAACCACATTGTTCACAATAGCTGGGTGAAAAGAGAGAGAAAGAGAGAAAGACAGAGAGACAGAGAGAGAATAAAATTGCCTTAGATGCAGTGTTGGGGTGTGGGAGGGTGTATATCTGTATGCATATTACATATATATACATGCATATATAAACGTATATATAAATGTATGCACATATACATCTATGTATATACACACATGCATATGTATACACATGCATATATATGTTTATATCTACATATATGTATGTATTTATACATACAGATGTATATATTAATGTAATATCTTGAACTTAAAGCATATAAATAAATTTTAACAATGCTTTAAAAGCAATTTTGATTATCATTACTCTCACCAGTTTATTAACTATATAGTTAATTATTTCTGGTTTAAGTAATGATTTATAGGAATGCAAATATTTACATGTAGATAGTACAAAATGGAATGCCTTCAAAAATATCAAAGAAATAGCTAAAAAAGACAAAGAATCTTCTGCTCCGGGCACATCTCTTCGACTCCACCATTCTCCCTGCATTAACATATGCCGCAGAGATCTGGGCCCTATGAAAGCAGGATGAGAATGCTATTTGGGTCTCCCAAAGAGGAATTAAAAGAGTTATGCTTGGAATACCACTCCTCACTCAAGTGAGAGACGGAATCTGGAGTTCTGACTTCCATCTTTCCAGAGTCAGGGGCCGCTGTCTCATTTGCCAAGGCATCTCAAATCAAAAGGGCTGGACATGTAATGCGATTTGGAGATGGCCACTGGACTAAAGCTATTACCAACTGGATCCCATGGGATGTCAAAAGATCATGTGGCCGCCCGCCTACAAGATGGTCAGACTTCTTCATCAAGACCCTGAACAAACGGTTTTAGGTTCTTCGTATTCCTGAAGCAAGCAGATGCCTTTGGGCTACACTGGCACGTGATAGGGTCAAATGGAAATGTTACTGGTGCCCACTTGAGCAAATCGATGAATAACAGGATGTCAATTGATCAAGTGATAGTACAATATCACTGCACATGCCCTCCATAGTTTTTATATTATTGTCCTTAGTTTCGACAATGAGCTCAACCAGGATGACCCAAAATTTTGAATCTAGGCATTTTTAAATGCAACTCACATTCCTCTCACAATTCTTTGACTTCTTTGAGGACGCTGTTTACTTTATTATTTTTCACTCCTTTTCTGCCTTCATGTTCTTATTTACTCCTCTCTGTGTTTAGATTGTATTGTCTCTCAAGTTAAAATATGAGAAACCTCATCCCTGATAAAACATTGCCTTTTATTTTTCGCTGTGTTCTCTGAAATAGGTATAGCTTCAGATAACACAGAACTATATTTTTATTATAATATTTTATATTCCTGACAATTAAATACAAGTAAAACATCAAGTTTCCTACTTAGACTTTCCCATTCCATTTTACTCATTCCCTCATGACACAGCATTTCTTACTCTGTTTCTTTCCTTATCTGTTAAGAAAAGCTTCCTCCGTCCTCCTACTCAGATAATGGTTTTGCTTATACTTATTGGGAAAACTACTAGAAATTAGGAAACTTCTACATTCTTCTGCTCCTATCTCAACTTACACATCTTACGTTGTGACTTTTGTTCCTCCATCAGTGTCTATTAATGATCCTCTTTGCTCTAAATTATGGAAATATTCTTTATTTATACAGTAGAACCTCGGAGATCTTTTCTGCTAAAGAATTTTGTACCCCTGCAATTATCCTTATTTATTTTCTCCACTTTATAAATTGCACATTGTTCATTATAAAGTAAAAATGTTCTATTCACTCATATTCTTGGCTCATAAAATATACTTTAAATGCCCTCTATACTGGTTGTCTGTATTTCTTTTCCATTATCTCCTGCTTACTTTCTTGACTAACATCACAACAAAAGATGTCATATGTACTTAGATTTTTTTATTGAATAATTGATACATGTATATATTTGGTCTATTGTGATATTCTGCCCCTTGAGGTGTTGCAGGTGAGGGCTGCAGTGCCGGCTGTGTCGGCACGTGGCAGACAGGAGACAGGCTTGTCTACACCCAGGGCTCTGCCCTGTGGACCCTTGATGGTCTGGCATAGTAAAATACTGGGCCTACTGGGCCCCTGGGTTGAACCCAGAACCACAGCAGAGCCTGGCAAGAGACCTGTAGTGTGTTTGATATGCAAAATCAGTAACAATAATGGACCTCATTCCCATGAATGGAGATGTTACTGGTACCCGCTTGAGCACATTGATGAATGGGAAGACAAGTGACAAGTGACAAGTGATCTATGATATGGTTCCAATTTATTGATTTGTACTGGGACTTCAGAACCTCACTTAATTATACTTCCACTCCACTAGCTGTGACAGTTGCAATATCTTCATTTGTAACTGAATAATCTGGGCTTACTAATTGTTTTTATGTTCTATATCACATTCATTTCCCAGAACATATCAAGATTTAAGAGAGTTATAAAACATAAAAACTGTAATCACAATATTGGTCTTGGAACCCATTATGGCCAACTCAGCATAAAATTACTAGAGGAATATTGAGCAAAGTGTTCCACAAACTAAATGTGATGTTTTTCTCATTTTGGAACCAGTACCATATTCCATTCTTCAGTGAGCATTTTGTAAACAAGAATTTAATTGGGATAAAGAGCTGACTAAAGAAATGAAAAAAGAAAAAATGGGCTAGTTGTTTTGCTGTCTGCATTTTTATTTTGTTTTACTGAACCATAAATGTGTATATAGGAAGAAATATAAAGTGGAAAGGTGAATTGAAAGCTCTACTTAAGTTTCTAAGTTATGGTATTTTCCTTTGGAAACCAAGAAACATGAGCTCGCTGGTTTCACTTGTTTGAAGGCAGAATGAAAAGTGCATTCTATGAGTGTCTGTGAAATAACTTTCTGTAGGGTCGTCTAGGGGCACGATAATTTATATACCTCAGTGCTTTCAGTGGTTGATGTGATAGTTTATTTTTTATGACTCTGCACTTACTATGGCTAGTCTAAAATATTCAAGCATATCTTTTCTCCTAGTGGAATTTTTCTATGGAGCTTAGAATAATAAAACCAATGCTTACTTCTACAAAGATTTTGACTTGCTTTTGACTAGCACAGGAAAGAGCCAACACTGCAAATCATATCATTTAGTAGTTGTAAACTATATTTTAACAAAGATTCTTATTTATGCATAGCCTAATGTATAGATAAAGTTGTCTATTTCCATTTTTTAACTATTCTAAACATGGTTCAGCCTTTTTATTTATGTATTTATCTAGTTTATAATTGATGGCTACAGTAATACACACATATACACACATATAGCAATGGATGAAAGAAAGCGTTTTATAGAGCAAAGCCAAAATTCTTAATTTGAGGTAGACAGATTTGCCTATTGATGTGACAGGTCACAATACAATTTAGAAGCAATTAAAAGGTAATGAATATGCTGAACTGAAACCTCTGCCTAGAAGGCTTTTCCTGTGTATATGCACAACTTAGATGGATTTGTGTGTCATCACTGTCCCCTGTAGTGATATCTTCAGGCAAAATGGCAATGTCATGAGCTGAAGACACCTGCTAAAATGGATGAAGGATGATCTCGATTTTTTTTCTGCGATGTTTATCCAGAGTTATGAATACTTCATTGGCGCAACAGCATGACTCATCCCACAGATATGTTTTAGGCAAGGCTAATTTAAAAGTAAAATAGCATTGTGAATATCTACATTTAAAGGCACCCTGATGGCAGTATGTTTTATAGTATTGAATAATGACAATCTTTTATGGTTTGTGGAGAAGTGAACTGGTACTGTAGATTGCAATTTCACCTGCACATTTTCCGCAGGCTCCAGTACTTCCGCCTGTAGGAAGAATAGCCTAATGAGGCAGAATGCATGTGCCCAGTTAAATACAAAGTGTACCAAACACCAAAAACCTAAACTTATAAATGTGATTTTTAGGCATGAAACATCAGATAGATTTGTTCATACTACAGAAATTCAGCTGTGGTAATGCATTTCTATTACATTATTTTCACAAAGTAAATAGATTTCTATTCTCCAATTCATTTGTTTTTTGCTTAGTACTATTATTCACATGTGCCTTACTTGGGATGTCAGTTGTGTATATCTTGTGTATCAGAGAGAAAACAATTGATTTTAACTAAAACAATATACTTTGTTTAGAAGTTAAGATTATTCTTCTAACATCTACTCCAGGGCTCATATATTTTTCTCTTTCTTATCTTGATTTCCTTTGTCTTAAGATCTTAGCTATTCCACACATTGTTTTGATAAATAAAAGCTAGAACATTTCTTTAAAAATCATTGATGCTATTTTCAGGTTTTTTTTTTTTTTTGGTTGGTTGCAAAACACTAATAAAACAAGACAAAGGAGTCATTTAGAGGTTGCTATGCTGACAAATTATTTGTTTAGAAAAGAGGCTCATAAACTGTGTCATACTTCTATAAACGCTGCTCTAGTTCTATTCTGTAACTTGCTGGTGCGAAAAATCAATAAATTCAGGGTATTTTTTAGACAAAACTAAAAAGATATTTATGATTGCGTTAAAGGTGTATATTGTTCCAACACAATCCATTCAGCAATGCACACTACCCTACACCAATGCCCCCAGTTTCCTTCTATGGCAGGCACACTCCCTTCCTTGTTGTCCTTGTGTTTTTCCCTAACTTATCCTGCCCACCACTGTACCAGCGACAAGTTTTCTACTGCAGAGCAATTCTCCTATCTTCATTTCTATTGTTATTGGGTGGTTTTCGTACTTTGGCAATCGTATATAGTACTGCAATGAATATAGGCATGCGTATGTCTTTTTATATTACGATTTTAGGTTTTGGGGTGTATTATCGTGAATGGAACTGCTCCATCATATAGAAGCTTAATTCCTAATTTTTTTTCAGAAATGCCTATATTGTTTTCTATAAAGATTGGAGCAGTAGACGTTCCAACAGCAATTATTGGTGTCTATGATACTTAAAAAATCTCATCTATATCTATAATATATTATTCTGTTGTTTTGTTACACACTTCAGTATGTAAATATTCATGATTAGCCATGAAATATTTATTTCACTATTCAAACATTTAAAGAGGGCCTAAATTGTATCAATTTGCTCCATTGATATTTGAATTATCCATTAAAAATTGGGTAAGTCATAGGGGCTGCAGTGATAGTTCCACTAGTAAGGCACTTACTATGCATGAAGATGATCAGGTTTGATCTTACAATTCTATATGGTCCCAAAATCTTCTATTTGTGATCCCTGAGAGCATAGTCAGTAATTTGTCCCAAACACTGGTGACATGAACCCCCCCAAAGCTACATAAACAAAAAGGGTAATAGTAAGCATTTAAATTTAAGGCTATGGCATTTTTACTAAAAAATAATTAGATTAAATTTGTTTAATCTGGGGACTGGAGTGATATCCAGTGGGTAGGGTGTTTGCCTTACATGCAACATACCTGGGTTCGATCCCTGGCATACCATATGGTCCCCTGAGCACTGCCAGGAGTAATTTCTTAGTGCAGAGCCATAGTAACCCCTGAGCATTGCCAGGTGTGAACCAAGAAGAAAAAAAACAAAACAAAACATTTGGTTATTTGTTTAATCTTAAAGCATTTGGTGCCAAGTAAATATATTCAAAATTCCATAGTAGAATTGCTTTTTTATCGTATGCACCATGGAAATGAATGCATATAATTTCTTAAAAATGTAATCTTTTTTAAGATGGGGAATTACTCATAACATTTGCATTGACCAAAACTTATAGTAGAAGAATCAGTAGTATAGCATATTTTATGATGAATATAATGAGGATGCTTTTGTCTTTTTTTCAAAATTGTTACTGGGTGTTTTGCAGTTTGTTTATCTTTTACCTCATTTGCTTTGTTCAAGTAAAGTTACTTATCTAATTATGTCACACTTAATCTGCATGGCATTTTACTGATTTGGGTAATTGAAAATCATTTTTCAATTAAAGACTTTTAGAAAACAATAGAAAAGTTAAAAGTCAAAAATAAAATCAATAAATGAAATAATAATCAGCATAATATATGCATCACATAATATATACAGAGTAATGTATAAGTGAAGTAATAATTAGAGTAATACGTGTACACAAAAAATTCACAAAATGGTTGAATTAAGAACCTGTGTGTGGAACCAGAGCGATAGCCCAGCGAGGAGGGTGATTGCCTTGCACGTGGCTGACCTGGGTTTGGTCACCAGCATCCCCTATAGTTCCCCGAGCACTGCCAGGAGTAATTCCTTAGCAAAGAGCCAGGAATAATCCCTGAGCATTGCTGGGTGAGACCCAAAAAGCCAAAAAAAAAAAAACATAAAGAACCTATGTATGAAGATAAGATTAGATATAAATAGGAAATCACAAGACTGAGTAATGTTGAAATACTTATATTTAAATATTTTAAATATTTTAAATATTTTTCATGTTTCCCCTAAAAATGTACATTCTTGGCTAAAAGCACAGTTGAATGCATGATTTGACATACAATGAAGAATGCAAAGTAACATTTTTTGTTTCTTTTGAGTATGAAAAATACAGAGATTAAAAGCATTAACATTTGTGATAGTGGCAAGAATTGATTTGTATGAGCAAGTAACTTAATTCTCCAAATTGAATTTCTTCATCTGAAACCTAGAGACCATAGTACATATAATTAATAAGGGTATCATTGATAATAGGAGTATCATAGAATTAGAGAAGAAACTTTTTAGTGAATAGTTTGTGCCTAATCACTGTTATTGTTTCTTTGCTTTGATTATTTTGACCCCCAGTCAAAAATGACATGTGATGCAATCATCATACATCATTTTATTATATATGGAGTGTCCTCATTATATATGGAGTTTCCCCTTGTGACACTCCATATATAATTGAACTATAATACAGAATTGATCAAGTTGAATTATCCATTTAAATTATTTATATTTTCCCAGGTATTGAATTCATGATAGATACTTAGTGTTGGTATCTACCTTTGAATTTCTGACTTCAAGTCAGTTTTACTACTTATGGGAGAAAGCTGAAGGAACAGAGAAATAACTTGCTTTTGTTTTTTGTTTTTTGAGCCACAGCCAGTAATGCTAAGGATTTACTCCTGGCTCTGCATTCAGAGATCATGCCTAAAGGTGCTTTGATGCTGAAGCACGTTCTCTACTCACTATACAATTTGACTGGCCCCCAAGAGAAAGACTGCTGAAAATAAATTTGACATACCTTCTCTTATACTTTGTCTAGTACCAATGCTATTTATCACATGATAAAACTTGAATAATTTAGGTCACCAAACACCCCTTAATTAAATAAGCATTTTATGACATAAATTTATTTAAGTCATAAAAATTTTAACTGAGCTTGTAGAGATTGTCAAGTGAGAGTTATTAATCACTTGATCACTTGTCATCCATTTGCTAGAGCAGGCACCAGTAACATTTCCATTTGACCCTGTCACGTGCCAGTGTAGCCCAATGGCATCTGCTTGCTTCAGGAATACAAAGAACCTCAAACCATTCGTTCAGGGTCTTGACAAAGAAGCCTGACCATCTTGTAGGTGGGCAGCCAGGTGATCTTTTGACATTATGTGGGATCCAATCAGTAATGGCTCTAGTCCAGTGGTTGTCTCCAAATCGCATTACATGTCCAGCCCATCTGATTTTCGATGCCTTGGCAAACAAGATAGCGTCCCTGACTCTGGAAAAGCAATGGAGGTCAGGCTCCAGATTCCTTCTTTCACTTGAGTGAGGCATGATAGTCCAAGAATAGCATTTCAATTCATCTTTGGGAGACCTGAATAGCATTCTCATCCTGCTTTCATAGGGCCCAGGTCTCTAAGGTGTATGTTAATGCAGGGAGAACGGTGGAGTTGAAGAGATATGCCTGGAGCCGGAGGTTCTTTGTCTTTTTAGCTATTTCTTGGATGCTTTTGAAGGCATTCCATGCCGCTCTCTTCCTCCTGCGCAGGGCAGGTGAAAGAGTAGATGCTTACAATGGATTATTCCGTTCATATGTCATTTGAAAAGCTTATATTTTCAAGTAATATAGATAGGAGGTAATATCAGGAAATTATTTCTTTTTTATTCTAGGTTTAATTCTATTATAAGGTAAGGATATATTTTGTAGTACATAGTGAATATTGATTCATAACCCCATTTAATGTGATATGACACATCTGTTTAAAGGCAATTTTTAGCTGTCTCTAAAGGCTGCCTAAAATCCTATTAAGTAAGAAATCTCTGAAGAAATACATCTTATTTTCTGTAAAGGTTTTACAAATACAGGTATATCAATGTAATCCTGTTCTAACAACAAATGTTATCTCCAAATGCAATGTTATGCTGAACAGACATAAGCTGTTTCAACTCTAAATGTACAGACTATATATTTGGAGCAAAATAGTATATCTGTGTCTGTGATACTTTTACTAAATAGAAAATTGTATATAGAAAAATACAAAAATCATTATCTAAAGTGATTCACATTCATCCAGAAAATGTTTGATACCCACATTAAACCGCTACTGTTTCTGGTCCATAGGATAAAATGGTTTACTACAAAAGATTTAATATTATTACCCCTGGTAGTGTTCTGGGGACCATATGGGATGCAGGGAATCGAGATTTAATCATTATTAATATAGAGAAAAAATATCAAATAATCACAAATAGGATGCTTGAGGAAGTAAAATATCATTTATGGGAGCAGGAATACATCTTAAGATATGACATTATTACAAGGTGGATGTCCTTATTTAAAAAAATACCCAAGTGGGGGAAATTAAAGGAAGTTCCAGATATTTGGAAATTGTGAGGCCTAAGTATCATTAACTTTTTATCCATATCTGTTTAATTATAATAATATGATATAAGAGCTAACTGAAATACCACTACTCAAAAGATAGTATTAGAAATATAACAATTTATATGAAATGGAAGACAAATGGTATTTCAGTGAGTAGTAAGAAATAGAGAAAATGAATCAATATTAAATATTGTATAATTTAATCAAAGCATCAGGATATTTGAAACCCTGATGTCTCCTACAACTCCAGACACCAGTGTTTCTCGATAAAAGCTTCCAGAAGCTAACACTAATCCTCTTTCTGAAGTCATTATAAATGAGTCTGGTAGTGAAATCCAGATGTCTTGAGTTCAAATTAAATTATTCTTTCAATTGACTCATTTCATTGATTAACAAAATAAATGGTCCTGAGAAGTAAGTTCTCTGAAATTATTAATGATTAGAAACCTCAGTTTATAAGTCCATGCTAAAGTTGAAATGTTT
>JAJIBD010002633.1:0-92109 GCA_021461705.1 Cryptotis parvus
TTGATCACTTGATCACTTGAATCCCGTTATTCATCGATTTGCTCGAGCGGGCGCCAGTAACATTTCCATTGGACCCTATCACGTGCCAATGTAGCCCAATGGCATCTGGTTGATTCAGGAATATGAAGAGCCTCAAACCGTTCCTTCAGGGTCTTGACAAGGAAGTCTGACCATCTTGTAGGTGGGCGGCCACATGATCTTTTGACATCCTGTGGGATCCAGTCGGTAACGGCTCTAGTCCAGCGGTTGTCTCCAAATCGCATTACATGTCCAGCCCATCTGATTTTCGATGCCTTGGCAAACGAGACAGCATCCCTGATTCTGGAATAGCGACGGAGGTCAGAACTCCGGATTCCTTCTCTCACTTGAGTGAGACGTGATATTCCAAGCATAGCTCTTTCAATTCCTCTCTGGGAGACCCAAATAGCATTCTCATCCTGCTTTCATAGGGCCCAGGTCTCTGAGGCGTATGTTAATGCAGGGAGAACGGTGGAGTCGAAGAGATGTGCCCGGAGCCGGAGGTTCTTTGTCCTTTTAGCTATTTATTCGATGCCTTTGAAGGCATTCCATGCCGCTCTCTTCCTCCTGCGCAGCTCAGGTTTTAGGTCGTTCATCATGTTGACTTCTCAACCTAGGTACACATAACTGCTGCATTCAGAGATGTTTGTTCCATTGAGAGTGAATGGGGCCTCTGGAACTAGTTCATTTCTCATGAACATAGTTTTCTTCAGATTCAGCTGTAGACCTACCTTTCCACATTCTCGGTCAAAGTCAGCCAGCATTTCTGCCGCTTGGCTAATGTTTGGTGTTATTAGAACGATGTCATCAGCGAAGCGGAGGTGGTGTAGTTGCCGACCATCTATCTTCACTCCCATTCCTTCCCATTCTAATTGTCGCATGATGTTCTCGAGGGTGGCAATGAAGAGTTTTGGTGAGATGGTATCACCCTGTCGAACCCCTCTTTTGACATCAATGATCACTTCTTTGTAGAATGGTGAGATCCTGGTGGTGAATCCGTAATACAGCTCACGAAGGATCTTGATGTATTGGGTTTGAACACCCTGTTTGACTAGGGCTTCGATGACTGCTTCAGTCTCCACAGAATCAAAGGCTTTCTGTAAATCAATGAACGTAAGACAGAGTGGCATCTTGTACTCCCTACAAACCTCAATGAGCTTGGTTACTGTGTGGATATGGTCGATTGTGCTGAATCCTTTCCAGAAACCTGCTTGCTCGCATGGTTGTCCTTCATCTAGTGTTCTGCTAATCCTGATCAGGATGACTCATGTAAACAGCTTGTAGATGACAGACAACAGGCAGATGGGGCGATAGTTGCCGATGTCATGACTGTCTCCCTTCTTGAACAGTAGAACTGTCCTGCTGGTTTTCCATTGGGAGGGCACCTTGCATTTGGACAGGTAGCGTGTGAAGAGCCGAGCTAGTGTATTGATGAGTACCGACGGCAGATTCTTCAGATGTTCGGGTCTGACTTTGTCTGGGCCTGGTGCTGTTCCCTTCTTTACCGATGAGATGGCATGTCGGATTTCAGGAAGGGAGAACGTTGGGAATGATATATCCATCCTGTGGAATTTGGTATGTGGGCAGGTGGATGTGGCTATCAAAAAGATTTGAGTAGAAGTCCTGGATAATCTTCTCCATTGCCTTTCTGGAAGATGTGATAGATCCATCAGGCGTAGGAAGGCAGTCATCTTGGTCTTATAGTTGGCGAAGGACAGGCGGGCAGTGCGAATACTTTTCCCGGCTTCTGCTGCATCTTCCAGTATTTCTGCTCTTCTGTCTTTGAGGTCTGCTTTTATAGCTTCTCTGCACTGTTTAGCAAGCTTGGACATTAGCATTTGGTCTCCTGAGGCTCGCGCCTTGCCACGTTGGTGAATGAGCTCGAGAGTTTCTGAAGACAAGCGTCCTTTTGTGTCTTTCTCTCTCTCGGCATTCTTCGCAAAATCATGGAGGTGCTGAACCAGTCGGTTGTATTCTTCATCGATGTCATCAATGATGGTATCTTCCCATGTTGCCGCAATGGTGCCAAAAGAGTTCCCAGTTGGTGGTCGTTCTGGGAGTTCTCGTCTTAAACTTTGCAGCCTTTTCTCCCCGTTGCGGGAAGTAGAATTTTTGCACGAAGGAGACGGTGGTCCGATCCTGTCTGGAATTTGGGGACGACAGCAACATCGGTCAGACAAAACCGTCGATTGAAGATGATGTGGTCAATTTCATTGTGGAACTGTCCACCAGGAGATTCCCATGTCCAACGTTTTCGCTTCAGCCTTCTGAAACTGTGAGTTCCCATGAATGGTCTTGGTGGACATGATGAACTCAGATAGTCTCTCACCCTGTTCGTTCCATTCTAGGCCATGGGTCCCGATGTGGAGTTCTTCAGCCGATCTTCTCGGTCCTATCTTGGCATTAAAATCACCGACTATGATCTTGTAGAAGGTGTGATCTTTTTATAGAACTCCTCCAATTCCATGTAGAATTTCTCAATTTCATCTTCTTTGTATGTGGATGTTGGTGCATAGACAATGAAGATAGAAATTGCTGGCAGTGGGCCACATCTCCTCAAGTGTAATCATCCTATTCGGTTTGTAAGGCATTCAAATGAATCAATGTTTACGGCCATGTTCGTGTTGACAAGGACACCAACGCCACCGACGCCTCTTTCATCACATGCTCCAAGGAACAATTCTTCCCGGTGTCAAATACAGCATGATGCAACTGACGCCTCCTTGTCTCAGTCAGACCAATGATGTCGTACTTGATCTTTTGCGCTTGCAGCATCAGATCCTCAATATATGCTTCCGATGCCAGTGTACGTGCATTGAAAGTACAGACAGTCATTTTAGTCCTTCTTCTTGCTTTGGCAGCCTAGGACAGCTGTGAAATTTTATCAGGCACTGCTAGTTTGCCTTTCTTACTGCTGCCGTATTAAGGGCCTCTTCGGGGGTCAGGAAAATAAACATTTTTGTTACTGGATTTGGCATATCGAACACACATCGGACAGCTTGCCAGGCTCTGCCATGCAGGCACTATATTCTCATTATTTTGTGGGGCTCTCTCAGAGGGGTGGGTAGAATATTTGTGGTAATTTGGAGGTAGAATTGCTGCGGCCGTACAGCAGCCGCACACAACGGGAAAGCTGGTTTCTGCTCTGCCAGGTGTACCTGTGTCTTAGGCTCAAGCATTCCTGGGCTTGAAATACTCTCCTCTGAAGGGCAGGTCTCTTCAGCATAGGGAGGCAACAAAGAATCTCCTTCTCTTCCCCAGTCATTGTGTTTAGGCTTTCCCTTTCAGAAAAATACTATATTGTGTCTTCTCCTTTCTGAATTACTATACAATTCAACCAGATAACCCATTTCCCAGATTTTTTCTTCAGAAGCACCAGGAAGCCGTGTGATTCCTCCCAGACTTTGTTCCTTGACATTTTGTAGAAGAACCAAATTTGCTTGTTTCCTTTAAAGTTGCTTAGTAATGAAATCACAGGGCTTCAGAGTGAGCAGCATGCACCTCCATGGGTAACTTTTCCTTTTCTCTGCTGCTTTTGTTTCTAGCCTTTTTTTCCACCATCATTTTAGTCTATTCCTCTGTCGAGTTTGGATCTTAAATTTTATGTCCAATGCCTTTTTGTCTCTGTTCTCTTATAAATCATCTTGAAACTTTTTTGGAAAGCATTAAAGGCTTTTAAAAGTAAATATATCCACCTGTAACGAGAGCCTGGAATACACCACATCAGATATGTACCAGTGAGGATCTGAGCCAGGGACACATTTCGGAGACTGACTCGTGTGGAACCACACAAGAAATCTCGCGAGGCTCTGACAGACTCACAGCATGTTAGAGGGATGCCGAAGGGTGACTGACATAAGGGCATCACCTCACTCAGGCCTGCCTGTCTCTAGGGTACCATTGCCAGAAAGCTTGTTTACTACCGTAAGTTGTACAGAACAGAAATATTAGGGCTGTGATATTGTGAAACACATTTGTGAAACAGCGTTGGATGGAAAGAACAGACGTTTGAGGTTAGAGAGATTTTTGTAGGCGTAGACCTCAGGCAGGAGAGAAACACAAGTCCAGAACCAAGAGGTTCACAGCCCCCTCCATGGTGCTTTTCTCTCACACCTCAGGGAGAACCATTCACCACTTCCCCAGATAGAACCCCAGAAAACCCAGTTCAGAGAAAACCTGAGGAACCAAGCAACCTCTTCAGTTGTGGCAATAGTTTGTTAGAGCTTACTTTAAATGTCATATAACCATTTTTTTACACAGATATAAATTTCTAATTTTTTCTTTCTCCTTTACACATTCATTTGGCATATGTGCTAAGCACATGTTTTTTTTTAACTAGCTATAGTTCAATTATGGTTTTCTTTAAAATAATCAGCACTTCACACTTCTAAGCATAATTTGTAATATAAACCATATGATCCTTTTAGCCCACAGGAGGGAGAACAAGTGTGAAGATAGTTCTACGGGTAAAATCAAGTTAGCACCTGAAAGAATTCCATAATTTAATCTGTTGATGTCCAGGTGCTTTTAGAACACAAATATTCCATTGGAAGTATTTGAAATATCACTATGGAACATTTGGAAATTGTTGTGAAAAAGAAAAAATGCTGTGACATCCTGTTTTAGGGTAATTTGTTTATAGCATATCTCTGAAAGCTTAAAATTAGAATTTCACATAATCATCTATCTTCATCTAGGATTATGTTGTCTAAAAACATCTCCTGAGACAGGGATGAATTGTAGAGTTGCTATCAGCTCATAATATAGGTATCAACGTCATAGTTATCATGCTTGGGTGGATATTGATTATAGTTGTTCATCTCATCATCTGTATTTTAGGTCAGTGCATCATTGGTACTGCATATTTGACTGTCTTACAAATCTTTACAAAGATTTACTGTGACTCAGCATCAGATAGTATATGCAGAGGCCCTAGACATAATACAGTGGGTAAGGCGCTTGCATTGTACATGGCCAAGCCAGGTTCAGTCCCCAGCATCCCATATTGTCTCCTGAGCACCTCCAGGAGTGATTCCTGCATGCAGAGTCAGGAGGGACCCCTAAGCATCTTCGGGTATGGCCCTAAACAAACAAAAAAGTATCTGCAGAGTGCATTGAAGCAGAACGGTAGGGTAGAAATTCTATATTTGTAAAACAAATGTCGATTATAGGAATGGTCTCCAAACTGTATTCCAAAGCAAACTACTAAGTTTTAAATGGGACGAAAGAAAAGAAGTTGTGTTTTGTTGCTGCGATTCTTTCAAAAGGTTTGACAGTCAGAAACTTTAAGATAAGTGAAGGATTTGTGATAAAAGTCTATTGGTAAGTGTAGTTCAAAAAATGTAGTTCCAAAAAATGTAGTGTAGTTAAAAAAAATAAGCACTAGTTCAAAAAATGGCCACCGAATGAACTCAAATTCAAAGTTTTGAAACTTTGAATAAATTAGAATGGAAAGTGTAAATATGTTAAGATTGTATCAAAGTTTATTTGGTGACCATTTTTTGAACTAGTGCTTATGGCAAGTGTGTTGCTGCTAATGTTTAATGAACTATGATACTTAAAAACAGAAGATGTAGCTCTTTCTTAGAAAACTGTTATATCTCTTGTCCGGCTGTTAGCATGAAAAAACTTAGAAGCTTCCACCCTAAATTATCTATGTGTAGTTACAGTCATCTCTGGGAGTTTCTGATATGAACAAAAAAGGTTTCATGGAACCAAGAATAAAGGTGCAGTAAAGGAGCCTTGGAGACTACAGATCGGGGTGCTGATGCCCCAAATCCAAAGGCCTTCCCTTGGTTACGGACATTTATTTAATTAAAGGAACCATGAGAATGCGAAGCATTGATGCCCTTTCCCTGACACTCTACTGGATACTTTGGACTAAAGGAGAGGAGAGGGGCAGGGGAAGGAGGATGCGGTGAGGTGGAATGTGGGCTTCTCTGAGCTCAGCCCTTAGCAGGCAGCATTTCCTTCTGCGCATGCTCCCAGTACATCTCCACAGACCCCTCTCACCTGTTCCTTCTGCCCTCACTGGAACTCCAACCCCCATCTTCTTCCTCTGCTTTGAACCACTTCTCTTCTCCTTTCTCATTCCTCTAATCCTTGAGAAGGCAGATGAATTGAGGTAGAGGGAGAAAATAACCCTTGAAAGAAGTCTTTAAAAGCTTAATGGGAAACTTGCCCAGCTCAAAGTTCACCATAATCTAGATTGGGAATTGGCAAACTCAAACCTACTGAGTCTTTTGTAAATTAGGTCTTATTGAAACACAACTGTACCCATTCATTTATGTCTAGTTTATGCGTGCTTTCACATGACTAGTAAGGATGGGATCATTGTGACTGAGGCCAGAGCCTTTTAAAACATTCACTAGTCTGGTCTAGATAAGTGTTTCCCCAAAGAAATCAGCAGGAATTCTAATTCTGCACATTTTAAATAGAAGTTGCTGGGGGGGTGGGGGGGAGGGTTCCCCACTCAACTCTAATAATTTTAGAAACTTCTTTTTTAAATCACAGAGCCTTTAATTCTTTAGATCATGTGGTAAGCTAATGTGCACTTGCGATTTCTGAGAGGTCGCCAAAGTACACAGAATTTCCCCCAATTTATTTGGAAACCTTTCTCTTACAAAGCTCCTAAATGGGTACAGCGGTCCTCATAACACACTTTGGAACAAATTCTCTTTAGAAATATTTCAAATATATTATTAAATGAGAAAGTCACGGTGTATTCAGTATTTTTTAAAAAGTGAAGAAAGAAAATGTGGTTAAATAATTGCTTGTGAATGTTTTCGTTATCTCTTGAAAGTTCATAATGAACTTGTAACAACACTCACCTTCAGGTGAATTAGAAGTAGGTAGGAAGGACAGTTTTTGCTGAAATTATGTTCTAAATCTAAATTTTTAGATATTGTGGTAGACTCTGCCTTCACAGATTCTTTTGGTTTGTCAACAGAGGGGTATGTCCCAGATACCAACTCTGCACAAGCAAAGCTACTGCACTTGATTGAGGTTCCCTCTGCCCTCACCTTGAGTGAGACTCTGTCCCTTCCTCCCCTTGCAAGGCAATGAATCAAACAATGCAGTCTCTGTGCCTGGCATGTTCCCTGTTTCTGGCACCTTCCAGTTCCAAGGATAACATCAGTGTCATGTTGGGTGAAGTAACCGATGACACAGTAAGCAACTCATCCCAAATGGGTTGTGCCCAGATGAGAAAGCAATTGGACTACAAAGTAAAAAATAGACAGTGAGGAGACATTTGACTCTGTGAACATATTGCCTAATTGAAAAAATATGATGAATAGTTAGATAAGTAAATCAAGCAACCAGGATGCACTGAGGCATTGCAGCCCCAATCTCAAGGCATTCAGAGAACGAAGACACAATTTTTCCCATCCCCACACCCAGTTCAATGTCTTTACCCTCTCCCGTGTGCCACCCTTCAGGTCCATAGGCAAGGCGGCAGAGGACGAGAGTAAGATGTTTCAGGTTCTGTAGCATTCTGATCTCTGCACGGGCAGGCCTCTAGTCTCCCAGCACCGCTTTCCTGGGCTCTGATATTAAGATTGACATAATATTCTCTTTTTTCATTATTATTTGTATAGTGTTGACCTCAAAAGTTATCCTTATTTAAACACAAACCATTCATTTGGAAACCAAACAACAAAAATAAATGTGGGCAGATAGAGTGTATGCATGGGAAGAGCTTCCTAGAATTCCAGGTTCCCATCCTCCTATCTAACTGTAGGTAGATCATCCCTTTGTTTTTCACCTGATGTGGAAACAGCGGAATATCCAAGACTTGTCGGACCCTATAGTTTGTTGATTTGCACATGCTCTCTAGCAGGCCTCCTGACCTGATTTAGATATGACTCTGGGAATTTGTGCTCACATTAGCAAAACCTTAAAGCAGTATTGTCCAATAAAAATATGACCTGAGTATATACACAATTTTAAATAGTATGGCAACCACATTAATTTTGGAAAATGAAACTAATTGTAAAAATATATCTTAACTAAACATATCCAAGATATTTCGATCAGTACGAAAATTATTAGTGCAATGACTTTTTCCTACTAAGTCTTTAAAAGTAGGCACTTACAGAACATCTCAGTTTGAAATAAGTACTTTGGGAATACTCAGTCACCACTCCCATGTGGAGCAAAGCAGCTCAGAGACATACACTGTTCCCCAGGTTTCCTGGAACTGTGAGGGAAGGAAATTCACTTCAGCTGAGACATTTCCAAGTAGAAGCTCAGCTTTATGCCATAAGCTCTTCACACTTTCTAACATTTATGGAATGAGAATCTTGCAGGTAGAAGGAAGACTGTGGGTGGTGGATTATACAATAACGCCTGAGGCAACTCAGTGCAAAAAATCTAAAGAACCAGCAAGAGAGCATCCTGGTGACTCACCGCCCAGACTCCCAACAGAGGCAGCTTATCTGGGAACATGACACAAGATTGCACAACCAGTATGTGAATTGTGCCTCGTTCTGTCTGTTCTCAATGCCAGTCTTCTCTCTGCTGACTTCCTCGGGAAAAAGAGGAAAGATATTAAGAATATCACCACAGCACCCTTTATTACAAGTTGTCTTATTCCTAAATGTGTGGAATTCAAACAGGGTTCTCAGTCCTCAAGGAAATCTGAGCTGCATGTCAGGAGTACATTTATCTGTGTGCCTTGGAAATCTGCTTGCTGCAAGCTGTGATGAAGGAGAGCAGCTAAGTAAACCTCAGTGGCAAAAACTAACCACCCCCCTCTCAGACTTCAGGTACTGCAGCTACCTTTCCCCTACTAAGGACGGTGTCTGCAGAAGACAATCCCAAGGAAGTGGACTGTGCAGGAGATCCCCATACCAGTACCAGGCAAAGCTTGGGGAGCAGAACCTTTTAAGGCTTTTTCTCACTTTTTGATCTCTATCTTATTTACTTGGGTTCAAATCCCAAGTGTCAGTGTTTGAACTGTGCCTGATGTAGAACAGACCAGAGATAGAGAGATGGAGATAGATGGGGTAGGGGGGAGAGGAAAGAGAGGTAGAGAAAACCAGGAGCATGCTTATATGTGCATATTGGCTCCTCTTTGAATAAATAGCCCTTAATAAATCCTTAAACCATTGGAAATGGCGATGCTAGACTAAACTAAGTATTAAAAGTAGGTAAAGGGATATACATGATAACCCTTCAGTGTCTGTATTATAAACCACAAGCCATGCATGCGAGAGAGAGGAAGAGAGAGAGAGAAAATAAATGTGCCCGCCAGAGAGGCAGGTTGGGGGGAGAGAAACTGGGGACATTGGTACTGGGAAATGTGCACTGGTGGAGGGATGGATGTTGGTACACTGTGTGAAACCCAGACAGAACTAGGCACTCTGAAACCCAGTCATGAACAGCTTTGTAATGGTCTATCTCACAGTAATTAAAATAGAAAATTTGTGAAAATTGTCTCACAGTAGTGTTATTAAAGTCATTATTTCATAAATAAATAAATAAATAATAAATAAATAAATACTTAAACCTCTTGGCACCTCAGTTATAAGGAGCAAGACCCATCTCAGGTTTTTATGACATTAAATTAGTTTGCAGGACATCAGCTGCAAACCATAATGCCCAGTTGGAGAGAGAGAGAGTGAGAGAGAGAGAAAGAGGGGGGGAGAAAGAAGGAAAGTACCTGCCATAGAAATAGGCTTGGGTTGGGCTCTGGGGTAGGGGGAGTGGTGGCCGGAGGGTAAAGGGGGCACATTGGTGGTGGGAAACATGCACTGGTGGAGGGATGGTGTTGGAACATGGTGTGGCTGAAACTTGATCATGAACAACCTTTTAACTATTATGACAAGGTGACTCAATAAAATAAATTTTTTAAAAATTAGTTTGCAGAAGTAAATGGCTTCCAAACATGATAACTTCTTGGAAATGTATTCTCTTGAGAGGTAGTACATTAAGCAAGGTACTTGCCTTGCAAATGCTACCCCGGTTAGATCCCCAGTAGCACATATGGTCCATTGAGCCCCACCAAGAATTACCCAGAGCGCAGAGAGAGCAGTAAGCCCTGAGCATAGCTGGGCATAGCCAAAAAAACCTCAAATATAAATAAATGAATAAATTCTCATTATAGAACATTATAGCACACTGTCAAGTATGATGTATCTTACTCATGTATCTTTCTTACCTCTGGGTCACCACAATTTTCTCTACCAACATGTATCTTGCTCCCACCACAGTGGGCCTGGGGCTGGGATGATTGCAGCCCCCTTGACTAAGATCAGGAAGCCATTTACTAGGAAGCACATGCCTCTCTCCGCTTAAGTCTCAAGAGATGCTTGTTGAATGTAAAAATGATGAATGAGTGAGTGGTGAAATGGTAATACGAGAACTCCTGTGGTGCTTCCAGAAAGTCTCCCTGGCTTCCTCTAGATTCCATGGGTTTCCTTGCAAAGTTGTGGCACTTAGAGCCTGCTCCATTCCATAGCCCTGAATCACAGATCACCAGGCATTCCTCAATTTCATATGGACAAAATGATCTTGTTAACATTCCTGCCCAAAAGCAAGCTCTATTCATATGGAATTTGTCACATATCTCAATCCACAGAGTCACATTCCAAAAAAGAATAATACAGAGGCAAGTCTGGTGACCATGGCTAAGAGGCCAGTCAGCCTGTGCTGGAGGCTCGGGAGCCGGCAAGCCGTACCCAGAGAGAGCAAACACCCCTCCTTTGATACAGCCACTCAGTAGTCAGACCCTGCCCATCCCTTCTGCCCAGACACTCATTCACCTTCCTGCTAGTTTCCTCCTCTTCTCCTTCCAGCCTTTGTGAGAAAAAGAGCTGCTAGGAGAGGGTGTGTCCAGCTGTGCGCCAGCCCCAGTGTCTGGTGAGAAGCGCCAGGAATCCATTTAGATCCGCTTGACGCATGAGCGTCTGGGCCTTTTCTTCTTCAAGCAATTGGTGAATCTGAGGCGGCCTGAGGGTAGACACTAGCTGCTCAGGTGCAGCTAGATGCAAGTCTCACTGGACAGGCCAAGGACTTTGTAAGAGTTCCCTGGGAGTCCTAAAGATCTTACTGGAGTATCCACATTGGACCGTAAGCTCGGACTGTGTCCTCTAGGGGATTATTTTAACTGGATATGTAGCAATAACTGTGGGCGTCTGTCTCTCAGGCAAACTGAGTATGTTCTGAAGCCATCCTGATAGCTGCCTCCCAACAGGGAGCCTCCTGACAGCATGCACTTTGGTGTGGAATTTCTCATTTGATTTTATTTCTCATTTAATTTTATTTTAGTCACTGAGATTTTCTTCCCTGTACCATGGGAAGAGGTCAGATCTGAACCCCAGGAATTTCTGTGAAATCTTAATAATGGCAAACACAATCTCTTTAGAACATGGAAAGGAAAGGAAGGGTGATTTGCATGTATAATTAGGAACAAAATTTGCAGAGGACAAAATTTGGGGAGAAGATCATGAGAGCAAAACTCTTAGAAGTAGGTTCTAGCTTAGCCTTCTCTATGGTATTTGTGTTCATTTGAACCAGTTAACGTTAATCATTGAAAAAGCAAAGTAGAAGCCAGAGAGATAGTACGGTGGTAGGGCGCTTGCCTTGCACACAGCCAACCCTGGTTCAATTCCCAGCCATCCCTTATGCTGCCTAGCACGCCAAGAGTAATTCTGAGTATAGAGCCAGGAGTAACCCCTGAGCACCGCTGGGTGTGACCTCCCCCACAAAAAAATATATATATACATAATATATATATATATTTTAAAGTAAAAAAGAAAGGTCAGAACGATAGCACAGTGGGTAGGGCATTTGCCTTGCACGTGGCCGACCCTGGTTCGATCCCGACATCTGATATGGTCCCCTGAGCACTGCCAGGAGTAATTCCTGAGTGTAGAACCAGGAGTAACCCCTGAGCATTGCCGGGTGTGACCAAAAAAAAAAGAAAGAAAAAGAAAAGATCAGTAAGCATGAGTGGGCGCACACGTGCATCGCCGCACACACACACACACTCACACTCACAATCACAATCACAGCCTCCTGCTTTCCTTTATTGAACTGTTTTCAAAGAAATACTTCATGCTAAATGTTCAACTTTCAGCTAATTCCGATGTATGGAATTACTTGAGTGGGATTTCATTCTCATCCATGTCCCAGAAAATATCATTATCCTCTGAATGTGAGTCATACAAACTCAGTTTTGGGGTTTCAAATACGCATGAAGTCCATAGCTCGAGGGAAGGATGAAATGTGGTAGACTCTGAAACCATAGTTACCGCCTATTGACTGTCAGAGCCTGTGGGGGCTCTGAGTCTTGGTTTCATATTCCCACCCCGAAAGCACCCTGAAATTAAATCACTGCTCTTGTAGAGCTGAGGAAAATAAAGCTTTGCTGATTTTTATTTGCTTTTGGTTTTTGTGGATTTTTTCCATTTTTGTTTGTTCATTTTAATTTTATTTTAGTCACTGAGATTTACAACACGGCAGCTGTTCAGATTCCACGCATACAACATTACACCACCACATCCTGCATGTGTGTTTGCTTCCCTCCATCATTGCCTCAGTGTTGCCCACCAGGCCTCCAATCCCCACATCCCCCTCCATCACTTTCCCATGTACCATGGGAAGAGCTCCGGTTCTGCTGCCTATTTTTATTTATGTTATTCCTTTACTGTGCTTTTTTATATTCCAAAATATGAGAGAGATCATTATATATCTGTTCCTCTCCTTCTGGCTGATTCCAGTTCCATCCACGTAGGAGCAAATTACATGATTCCAACTTTTCTTATAGACAAGTAGTATTCCTTTGTGTTTATATGCCATAGTTTGTTGATCAGGAATTGGGTTGTTTACAGATTCCGGGCTATTGTGAACAGTGCTACGATGAATATATGAGTATAAATGTCTTTTCTGAATAGTTTTTGGGCCCTTGGGGTACATTTCCAGAAGTGAGATTGCTGAGTCATGTGGAAGCTCAATTCTTTGTATTTTGAGGAGTGTCCATGTTGTTTTCCAAAAAGATGGAACCAGTCAGCATTCCTGCCAGCAGTGAAAACACTGGTTGTTTTTGTTCCCTTTGATGCGTACAGGCTGGTGTGAGGTGATATCTCATTGTCTTGATTTGCACTGCCTGATAATAAATGATGCAGAGAACTTCTTCATAGACTTATCCTTCTGTATGCCTTCTTTGAAAAAGTATCTGTTAATCTTTTCTCTCCAGTTTTTGATGGGATGGTTTGATTTTTTTTCTTGTTAAGTTTACAAGTGCTTTCTATATCTTGAATATTAAACCTTTGTCAGATGATTGGTGGGCAAATCCTCTCTTTTTTCTATTAATTCCTTTTGTGATGCAAAAGCTGCTAAATTTGATGTATCACTTGTATCATTTGTCTTCCGATTGATCATCGATTTGCTCAAGCGGGCACCAGTAATGTCTCCATTCGTTGGGAATGAGGTTCATCATTGTTACTGTTTTTGGCATACTGAATACACCACTGGTAGCTTGCCAGGCTCTGCTGTGGCTCTGGGTTCATCCCAGGGGGCCCAGTCTTTTTCTATGTCAGACCATCAACCAACCAACCAGGGCCCATGGGGCAGAGCCGTGGATGTAGACAAGCCTGTCTCCTGTCTGCCACCTGTCCACGCAGCCGGGCACTGCAGCCACACCTGCAACACCTCAAGGGGCAAATTTGATGTAGTCTTCCTTATTTATCTTTGCTTCCATTTGCATGGCCACAAACATCAAATCATATCAAATGCCTCGAGGTTCAGTGTCAGGAAGTGTTCTGCGTAGGTTTTCCTCAATATAGATTCAGATCTGATATTTATGTCTTTCAGTTCATTTTGAATTTACTTTTTGCAAATGGTGTGCATTAAGGGCCTGAGTTTATTTTTTTGTATTTGACTGCAACGGTTTTTCCAGCACCATTTGTTGTAAAGACTTACCTTGATCCACTTGATATTCTTTGATCCTTTCATTCAAGATTAGCTTTCCAGGTACCTAAGGATCTCTCCCTCTGGGCTCTCAATTCTATTCCATTAGCCTGAAAATCTGCTTTTATTCCATAACCATAACGTCTTGATTACAATAGCTTTATAGTATAATTTAAAGTTGGGGAAAGATAAGTCTCCCATATTCTTTTTCCTGGGATTGCTTTGAATGTGGGTTTTATTACTACATAGAATTTCAACAGCATTTGGTAAATTTCTTTTAAAATGTCATGGATATTTTTAATAAAGGCTGAATTAAATCTGTGTAGGGCTTTAGATAGGAATATGATTTTAACACTTTTCAGTTGTTTTTCTTGCACTAAAATGGGTTTGAGAAAGGAAAACTAAAGAGGTAAATGCCATTTCACATCACCAGTACCTGCTATATAAATCACCATGACTTTATCACTGCTCCTGTCAGCCCTGGTCATCTTGCTGAGAGATTGCTGAATTCCATCTATAAAGCAAGAACTATTTTTATGTGCTTTTTCCTTTTTGTTTCAGCGAGTACAGGCAGTCTAGACTGTGCATTTGTGTTCTTTCTCATGATGTCAGCAAGATGCTCCCTGAATGTTAATGATCCTTTTATTTTATTAGAGTCTGATTTTCCCTTCTTATTTATTCAGTTTTGACTCTCGGTTTTGTTTGTTTGGGGAAATCTTTCTCCCCTGTTGGCTTATCACAGGTTTATTATGGTTACAATGGATTTTCAGGGATTCAACCTCATGATTCTATATGTGTGTAATGGTGACCACTTCCCAGTGCCATCCCACCACCATAAAGGCCCTCTACTCATTCTCCCAACCCCTCTTCCTTTTCCTTCAGGTAACTACCATAGTCTTCATTGCATCTGGAACTGAGCTGTAGTTTCTTACCAGTTTGATTTAGTATGTCATATGCCACATATGAGTGTATTCTTCTGATAATTGCCTTTCAGTTCCTTGTTTCACTAATCATAATCATTTCAAGTACTATATCTTTAGTCCCAAAAGGCAGGCTTCTATCCTCTTTAATGGCAGAGCTGTATAATATTGAGTAATAATATTGAGTATAAGCCACAGCTCCTTTATCCAGTTATCAGCGAATTGATTCTATGCTTTGACTATTGTGAATAACTGTTCTTATGAATACAAAGGTGCAAATATCCTTTCAAATTAGTGTTTTCATATCTTTCATATGCTTAGAGTGATATTGCTGGCTCATTTAATTTCCAGTTTTAAAAAGAATCGAGAGAGAGAGAAAGAGAGAGGGAAAGAGCCTGCCATAGAGGCAGGTTGGGGTGGCTGGAGAGAGGGAAACTGGGGACATTGGTGCTAGGAAATATGCACTGGTAGATGGATGGGTGTTGGAACACTACATGTCTGGAATCCAATCATGAACAGCTTTGAAATGGTTTATCTCGTGGTGATTCAATAATAGATAGATAGATAGATAGATAGATAGATAGATAGATAGATAGATAGATAGATAGATAGATAGATAGATAGATAGATAGATAGATAGATAGATAGATAGATAGATAGATAGATAGAGGAATATCCATATTTTTTCCAAAGTTGCTGCATCAATTTACACACCCACCAACAATACACCAGAGTTCCTTTTCGTCCACATACTCACTAACACCTGTTATTTCTGATGGTTTTGTATAGGCATTCTTACTGTTGCGAGATAATATCTCACTAGGTTTTTTGGGTTTTTTTTAATTAAACATTTTATTATACCACCGTGAGATATACAATTACAACGTTGTTCATGTTTAGAGGTTTCGGTCACATAGTGTTCCAGCATCTGCCCTCCACCAGTGCCCATTTCCCACCACCAATGTCCCCAATTCCCCCCCTCCTCCCATAACCTGCCTAAATGGCAGGTTCTTTATCTCTTTTCTTTCTCCCTCTCTCTCCCTTGCTTCTCCTATACATTGTGGGTTGCACTACATACACTTGGAAGCCATCATGTGCATTTTTTGGCCTGTATTTAATGTTCAGTTCTATGTTGGTATCAGCCCTTTCGACATTTATTCACACATGTTCCCTTCTCTGTCTTACCTAACCTCTGACTCCCTCAAGTTTGCGGTAATTTCCACTTTTGGTAAGACCACCTGATATATTTATGTCATGCAAATAAATGCAGTCATCCTATGTCTCTCTCTTTCCTTCTGACTAATTTCACTCAACATGATCCTTTCCATGTCCATCCATTTATAGGCAAATTTCATAACTTCATTTTTCCTAACAGCTGCATAGTATTCCATTGTGTAGATGTACCACAGTTTCTTTATCCAGTCATCAGTTCTCGGGCATACTGGTTGTTTCCAGGTTCTGGCTGGATTGTGAATAGTGCTGCTATGAAAATAAAAGTGCAGACTGTGTTTCTGCTGTGTGTTTTTGGCTTCCCAGGGTATATTCCCAGGAGTGGTATGGCTGGGTCAAAAGGGAGCTCAATTTCTAGTCTTTGGAGGAATGTCCATATTGTTTTCCAGAAAGGTTGTACAAGTCGACATACCCACCAACAATGTATGAGAGTTTCCTTTACTTTTGTGGTTTTTAAGGCTATTTGCCAGTAATGTTCAGGTCCCAGTATTATTCAGAGGCCACCAGGTTCAAGTGGTAAAGGGCTTTGTAGTTCTCAGGGCCTCGCACATGCAAAACATGTGCTTTACCACTTGAGTCACATCACTGGCCTGCCTTGTGGTTTGTATATTATTTCGTTAATAATACATGATTTGTGTGGGGGGAGTGTTGTATGTGTCTGTAGGCCATCTGTCTTTGACTTTTCTTGGTTTTGTTTCTGGTTTTTGAACCACATCTGGCAATGTTCTGGGGCTATTCCAAGTTCTGCACTTGGGAATTACTCTTGGCAGTGCTCTTGGTGGACCATATTACTCCTGGACCAGTGGGGTGCAGGAATTGAACCCAGGTTCGATGCTTGCAAGGAAAATGCCCCACCCATTGTACTATCCCTTTGGCCCTTTCTGTCTTCTCTGAAGAAGTATCTATTCATGTCTTTTGCTCTTGTGTGTTTTTAATGTGTACTTGTGTGAATTTGCTATATATTTTGGATATCAATTCCTTGTCGGAGGTATTAGATGTGAATATGTGATCTCATTTGTTTATTCTTGCCAAGATTTTATCATTGGAGTCTCTAAGAATAGAGTGGGGGCAACCTTGAGATAACAGGCATTGTTGGGGAGCAGCTACCAAAACAGTGCTACCACTTCTAGGCGCTTTTCCTGGCCACAGAGATGAACCTGGAGAACCTGAGAAGGGCAAAGAAGACCCTAATTGTTATTGACCATATCCCTGAGAGGGTGCACAGAGCTGGGGGTGAGAAGGTAGCGGGGAGTGAACGTCATGGGCTGGCCCTACCCCTGAGAGCAGAGCAGCAGAGCTGTAAACAAGAGAGCAGGGAGTGCCAAGGCTTGGTTGGCCTTTTCCAAGCCAAGAGATGGAGTCTTCACCAGGGGTCTGTGAAGAGCTAATACACTCAGAGAGGGCCTCCTAACAATGTCGGAAGCAGCAAGACGCCTTCTTGGAGGAACTGTAAATAGAGAATATTTATCCCAAGTTGAACTGCATGACTAAGGCAAAAGAGAAAAGCTAAAACTAAAAGGCTGAATTATTTCCCCCAAGTACACCTGCATTTTGAGGAAAGCTTTGATCAAGGACTTCTTAATCTATGTGATCTCAAGCAGCTAGAATCAGAGAAACCTAGGTATGAATCACAGTACTGCTCGGTCCACAATGACCATTTTGGCCATAAAAAAATTACTGAATGTTAGCACAGAAATTTATGGAATAGACTGCTGGTGGGAATGTTGTCTGGTACAGCCCCTGTGGAAAACAGGGAAAACAGCGTGGCAAGTTCTCAATAAACTTAGAATTGAACCACCATATGACCCAGAAATACTACTTTGGGCATCCACCCCAGGGCATAAAAAACACTCTCGGAACGACATAAGCACACCGTTATTCACTGCTACACTCAGAACAGTAGCTAAGACATGGAATCAATCCAGGTGTTCAATGGCAGATAAGCAGATTATGAAGAGGTGGTATATATGCACAATGGAATACCGTGCAGCTGCAAGGAACGATGAAATCATGCAATTGCTGCAACATAGTTGGAACTAGAAGATATGTTGATTGAAGTAATCCAGAAGAAGAAAGACAAACAGGATGCTCTCACTTGTCTGTGGTACACGGAATACTGGATAGGGAAGTATAGTAAAAAGAGGGTGCCTAGATCACCCTTGACTCAGAGATTAGAGAGGAGAAGGAAAGTAATCAAAAGGGGAAGAAGAGATCTGGAGTTTATGGGTGAGCAGCCATCAGGGCTTCTGTTATACCAGTGACATGGGAGACTGGTATAGTCATATACCCAAAACATGGACTCCAAGAAACTGAAAACCTGAAATCCAAGCCGCAAGCACTGAAACTTTGAACTGTACCTCTCAAGTTGGCAGGAGGGCTGGGGTGGGGCAGGTGGGGAGGGAAATGTGTGGACACTGGTGGAGAGATGTTGACTCTGGTGATGAGATTGGGGCTGAGATATTATGTGCCTAAAACTCAGCAGTCAATAATCCTGTAAATCACAGTTCTTCAATTATTTTTAAATGGGGAAAAATAAGAAATGATGGAATGCCTTATACTGAAGATTTGTCCTTATTAGTCTTTCTTCCTCCCAGGAGAGGAGCTCTGTGGGTGCATGTGTTTTTATGTGCATGTACAGGTTTGTGTTAGGAGGATGTGCTCTCTCAGCCTCCCAGGATTGATGCACAAAATGAATTTATGCTGGCTGGGGCCACTGATGTATCTATAGCACAGACACTCCACCCCACCCATTCTATTTGTTTTCTTTCTCACATGAGCTGTAGAGAGTGAGCGTGTACCCTGAGAAATCATCCCACATGTAACCGTGAACCTGCTTCTTCAGCCTGGCTGTTAACCCGGGGCACTCCAGGCAAAAGCCGTAGATAGCAGTTAAACACCTCGGAGAAGCTTCTGTCCTCTGCTCCTGATCTGAGCCATGTTTCCAGAAGGACTTGATGGGAGAAACATTTGGAATGTTCCTGCCTGCAGAGAGGACAGTAAGCACAGATTTGTACCCAAAATCTAGTTTCATAACAGTCCAGCTCGCAGGCATGTGTCACCTCTTAAAAGCAGTTGCCCTGCTCACTCTGAAGCCAGCGATGCATTGCTTCTGAGCAAAGGAAACCATGCTCTGAGGAATAAGGAGGATATTTGAGCTTCAGAATGGAGGGAACATTGAAGTTCATAAAATAGACTGCTCTAGGGTAAGGGACCACGGTGATTAAAAAGGAATAGTGTGGGTTTAAAGCACTGATGCACCTGCCTGGGCAGTGATTTGTCCTTAGTTCCTTCCAACTCTAACCTGGACCTGGGGAGTTCATGGAAAGTCATTTCACCTTGTGGGCTTCAACCTTCTCCTCTTTAAAGTGAAGAAATTAAAACCTGGAGAGTCCAAGTGCTGGGGAGAAGGCAGCTGGGATAGAGAAGGGACCATTATGAACAGTGTGCTGAAAGTGGGTGGGTAAAGGAACAAACGTGATACCCTCTCAGTATCTGTACTGCAAACCATAATGCCTGAAAAGGAGGGGGCCGGGGGAGAGAGAGAGAGAGAGAGAGAGAGAGAGAGAGTGTGAAGGTGGGGCAGGAGGGAAACGGAGAACATCGGTGGTGGGAATGTGCACTGGTGGAGGATGGGTGTTGGAACACTGTATGCCTGAAACCCGACGTGAACGGCTCTGTAACTGTGTTTCTCGCGATGATTCAATAATAAAAAAAACCTGGAGGTTTCAACTTCCCTCCCAAAGATAACCTTTTTGAAATAAGAGGAGTTTTCTGACAAGATTGTATAATATAACAGATCCTCAGATAATGGCTGTTTTATTCATTGTCATATAGACCTATAGAAAAAATATTTAATTCCTAATATGGAATACTGTCTACATAGATTCTCCCTGTATCAAATGGGTTCCCTGGAGACTCCAGCTTTCTCCCACACACTAAGAATGATCGTGTTAGGGTTCAATGATATGTTTCATTTGTCTCAGGGAGAGTCGGGGGAGAGCAGCTTGCCCCGAGGTGGAGGGTGTCCGATCCAGGGTGGGTTTGGTTTTATAACTCACCTGCCAGGATGGCTTCAAGACCCAAAAAACTCTGACTTACAGTAAGTTAGTACAAATGGAAAGAAGGATGCAAACTGTTTAATAGTGAATAGGCTGGCGTGAAGTATTATGTTTAGTGACCAGACATACTCTTCAGGGATGTGTGTTTGGTTTATTTCATTTATCCTATGGTCAAACTGGTTTCATTAAATGACATTGTGCTTAAAGTTGTGATTTCTGAGAACCCATTGACATTATCTGTGGATTTGCTGTATGCTGTTGCCCATGTAGAAAAGTCTAATAGATACACTCTCCTTTTTATTGTTAAACACACATGCAGAAGCTAAATTCCCAGGTGTTCTGGTTATTCTGCTACATATAAGAAAACTACCCCAAACAGTGGCTGGTGTAGAACATTTTTTATGAGTTTAAGAATTGACTGAGCTTCATTTGATGGATTTCACTTTGGGTCTTATGGTTGCAATTCAGCAAATAGGACAAGGTTCTCCTGTGTTCGCTCTTGTGGTTGGCTCCCAGTTTAGGGTTCTCGGACCGCCTCCTCTTGCTCTTCACCTGGTCTCTCTGTGTTCTCTCTGCCACTGTATGGTCCCAAGAGAAGGCTACAGATGCTGTGTGAATTTTCTTCCCCACCTGAGGAGTAACCTGGTGTCACTTCCTTCCCCTCTGTACGCCAAGGCTCACCTAAGAGAAGGGAAACTAAACTCCACCTCTTGGTGAGCGAAATCTCAGATATCTTGAAGTGGTGTTTAAAAAAAATTAATATACTTTTCTGATGTGGTAGCATTGACATTTTATCAGACTGTAAATGTTTAAAAGTTTGGGGGTACCATGTATTAACAAGTATTACCATGCTGACCTCAATTGTCACTGTACCTCCATAAGACCCACTGGCCCACCTCCACCCTTCAGCCCACACTTCTTCCTTGGTAACCTGTGTTCTGCTGCCAGAGTCTAATCTGGCATTGACACATGTTCTCTGCCTTTGCTTTCACTTCTATATGCCACATATGAGTGAAATCATCCAGTATTTGTCTTTCTCACACTCACTCATTTCACTTATCGTTACCTCAAGTTCTAACATGGTGTTGTAAAACAAAAAAGTAAGATTTGATCTTTTCTTACAACTGAGTAGTATTCCATTGTTTACAAAAAGGACATTTCCTTTATCCACTCACCTGTCATTGGGCACGTGGGTTGTTTCCACATCGTGGCTGTCGAAACCGTGCTGCGATAGACAAAGATGTGCATAGCTCTCTATTTTGGGAAGAAATGTTGGGAAGTCAAACCTGGTAGTGCTCAAGACTTACTCCTGGCTCTGCACTCAGGATCATTCCTGGAAGGGCTCAGGGGACCACAGCTGGTGCCAAGGTTAGAACCTGGGTCAGCCATGAGCAAGGCAAGTGTCTTCCCACTATGCTGTTGCTCCAGCTCCTGCATGCGCCTCTTTTAATTTGTGTTTCTGTGTTTCTTGGATAGATACCTGTATAATTGCTGGATCAAATGGTAGTTCTATTTTAATTTTTGTTTGGGAACTATCCACATTGCTTTCCATAGATGCTGACCAATTTACATTCTTAACTTGTACCTGATTTTTTAAGGAAAGCTTTTAGTTTTCATCATTGGACTTGGAATTGGCTATAGGTTTGCCATATATTTTGTTGGGTTTTTTTTCTCATAAATGGATGTTGAATCTTATCCACAGTACTTTGCCAGGGGTGTTGTTACTGTTCGTTAGTAAGCCCTACCCAGCACTGGGCTTACTCCTATCTCTGCACTCCCATATGGGATGCCAGGGGATCAAACCCAGGCCACTTGCAAGGCATATACCCTCCCTGCTGTACTATGGCTCTGGCCCCTTATCAATAGTTTCTTAGATGACACACCAATCACCCACTATGACTGAGTTACTGCCTTGCCTAGTGAAGAGATGGGGAAAGGTGGCTGAGAAGGCTTCCCTACTCCTGAGATTACTTCACAGAGATACAGAAGTCATAGAAACTCCATTTAATGGGACAGGAAATTCCTATCTAGAAGATAATTAGAACTGCAAGGAAGGTACTACAAGTACCCATACTACCCATACTACTACTCTGAGATACTACAAGGAAGGTACTACAAGTACCATGCTACCATACACGATACTACGGTAGTATCTCATACTACTATCACAATATGAAATTCTCTCATGTAACTTATTCATGTAACTCCACCCAGCAGACCAGCCTATCACAGCTTGGCTCAGCATGCCGCAAGCGGCCACGCGGTTCATCAATAAATGCTGGATTTTGAGATGACTACAAGAGTATGCTACCAGCATGGCAGAGCCTGGCAAGCTACCCATGTCATATTTGATAGCCAGATACCAGTAACAATTATAGACCTCATTCCCATGACCTGATGGAATGGTTTGAGGCTCTTTATGTTCCTGGAGCAAGCAAGTGCCCTTGGGCTCTACTTGCATGAGACAGGTCATATGGAGATGTTACTGGTGCCCACTCGAGCAAATCGATGATGAACGGGAAGACAGTGACAGTGAACTTATTCATGTAACAAATATGCCTTGTACCTGTCAGCAAATTTGAATGGAAAATGTGTAATTTGATTAATTAATTAAACAATGGTGTGTATGAGATGCCAGGATTGGGAAACAAGAAACAATTAAATCCGGGATCCCCAACTCTTTTATTGTACAACTTGTTCCCCACAATTTGAGCAATTGCTATTGCAAAATAGTTCAATGGCTGAATTGGTAGAAGGGATGCCATACACAACCAATGATAAAGAGAGGAGAAAATAGGTAAATCGAGAGGGACAGTTATAACCACTAATAAATAGAAAGTCAGTGCCTGAAAGATTGTGGATCACTGCTAAAATTTTTCAAGGCAGCTAGGGCAGGGAGGAGCACAAGCGCACACCAGAACGTTATGTGAAAGTGGCCGAAAGGGCCAGCTCCACTGCTGAGCTGCTGGAGTGGATCTCAGCCAACACCCGTGCCTCTCTGTTCTCCTCCCACTTACAACAGAGCTTATGTCAGTACCTGCCCCATCTGGTTGTTTCCGGATTAAGTATGTCGATAGTACAATGGGTTGGGCATTCGCCTTTGCATGCAGCCATCCCTGGTTTGATCCCCAGAACTCCACCCCAGAACAAACTGTTTCTTGTCAATAAAATAAGCCATTTCTAGCTTCACAGCCATTTCCTACGCTCACAACACCAAGTCTCTCTTCACTTTTGCCAGTTGCAAATGTCATGTTCCCGATGGACTGTGCACAGCCAGTCAAATAAACAAGTGCCTCCTGGGACCTTGGGGTCATGTATGCATTGGAATTCTAGCGGCAAGGAGGTCTTCTCTTAATATTTAAGGGGCCTTCAATCTGTGGGTTTCTGCCCCCACCCACATACACACACACACACACACACACACATCCTTATTCTGACAAGCTTTACAAATTGGTTCTACATTTAAAGCATGTCAAGCTAGATTTCCATTTTAGTCTTTCCTTATTTGGAATCGGGGCCTCCAGAGGCCATTATACAGATGGCATGCAAAGAGTTGATTACCCCGGATTGTGCAGAGGTGAGTGTGGAGAGCCCTGCATGAAAATTTGTATCTGTGACGGGAGCCCTGAGTGAAAGGCCTTCGTGCTTGCTGTGACAGCACAGAACTCCATTCAGCTCTTACCCTTTCATTCCCAGACTAAACTCCTGTCAGGTTTCTAGACTGAAGGTGACAGAGGGGGCTGAAGGGTTGTCACACTTTGTAGACAACACTGAGCAGTATTGCTTTGACACAGTGGTCTTGGTCCAAGTTCTGTCCCCAGAGAGCCACATGTTCTTGGAAGAGTCACTTCACCTCTTCCATAAATGAAAGTCCGGGGTTGTTTCTCTGAGTCCTCAGAGCTTCAGCTCAGTCAGCTTTGGGGGGAGAAACATGTTGTACCCTGTACCACAGATGGCAGTGTCAGTGCGTTGCACAGGATTGTCGCTAAAGTCTAAAGAAGAAATGGCTGAGAGGTAGGCGACAATCCTGAGAGGAAAAGCCTCCAGCGAGGGGGCTGCCAAACAGGGACCACCACACCTACTTCTGTGAGGCCAGTAGGAAGGATCCGCCATCTTCCCAATGGCCAGAAAGTCAAGGCAATTTCTTCCCAAGTATTCTTTGGGAGTGGAGGATCCTTAGCAGTGCTGAGAGTCTAGGGGTCACTTCTGTTTTGTCTTGAGGCCACACTCAGGGATGCTCAGGGGTCACTCCTGGCTCTGCACTCAGGAATCACTCCTGGTGGAGCTTGGGGTTGCGGGAGCAAACCTGGGTTGGCCACATGCAAGTCTAAGTGGTTCAGTGCCGTGTGGCTCAGTGATTCAGTGCTCAGTGATTCAGTGCTCAGTGATTCAGTGACTCAGTGCTCAGTGATTCAGTGCTCAGTGATTCAGTGCTCAGTGATTCAGTGGTGAGACCCCCAGGCCCAGTGATTCAGTGCTCAGTGATTCAGTGATTCAGTGCTCAGTCTGGCAATGCTTGGGCCACAGGGCCTTCCCCATCCTAACCCGGGCCACCAGGATAAATCTGACATCAAACTCAGGACCTCCACTTCTAGCCCTTTGAGCAAAGGGGAGAAGGAAGAGGAAAGGACAAGGATGGGGAGGGAGGAGGAGGAGGAAGAAGAGGAAGAGGGGAGGAAAAAGAGGAGGAGGTAGAGGAGGATGCAGAGGAGCCCCTTCTTAATAATTTTTTATTTTTACAATTACAAAGATATACAATTAAAAAGTTCATATCTGGGTTTTGGTCATACAGTGTTCCAGCACCCATCCCGCCACCAGTGCCCATCTCCCACCACCAACGTCCCCGGTTCCCTCCCCCTCCCCCAGCCCTCCTCCATGGCAGGTTCTTTATTTCTTTCCATTTTCTCTCTCTTTCTCTTTTCCTTCCCCTCCAGACTATGGATTACAGAACATACATTAAAGGGTTGTCATGTGTATCTTTTGCCTCTATTTAATGCTCAGTTCTAGGTTGGCATTAGTACCCTCAACAATTGTTAGCACACTGTTCCATTTTCTGTCTTACCTAGCCTCTGATTCCCACACATTTGTGATAATTTCCACCTTTGACAAGACCTCCTGATATATGTTTCACTTGACCTTGGATATTGGTATCATAATATGTACATATATATTTATGTTATGCAGATAAATGCAGTCATTCTGTATCTGTCTCTCTCCTTCTGGCTAATTTCGCTCAACATAATCTTCTCCAGGTCCATCCATTTATAGGCAAATTTTATAACTTCATTTTTCCTAACAGCTGCATAGTATTCCATTGTGTAGATGTACCAAAGCTTCTTTATCCAGTCATCGATTTTCGGGCACTCTGGTTGCTTCCAGATTCTGGCTATTGTGAATAATGCTGCTATGAACATAAAAGTAGGGATAGTGTTTCTGCTGCGTATTTTTGGTTTCCCAGAGTAGATTCCCAGGAGTGGTATGGCTGGGTCAAATGGGAGTTCAATTTCTAGTCTTTGGAGGAATGTCCATATTGTTTTCCAGAAAGGCTGTACCAGCCGGCATTCCCACCAACAATGGATGAGTGTCCCCTTTTCCCCACATCCATGCCAGCACTTGTTGTTGTTGCTCTTTTGGATATGTGCCAGTTGGAGGAGCCCCTTCTTTAAAAAAAAAAAAAAAGTCCCTGTCCTGAGTACATTAAAGACAGCGTTAGTAACCATTCTGCCTCTGTAGTGTCTCGGAGCTCTCCTGGACGCAGGGCTGCTCCTCTTCTGGCCCACCTGGTCAGACAGGCTCTTTCTGAAAGCCTTGTGCCGCCTGAGGCGCTGCCTAGCATGTAGAACACAGCCCTGGTCTCTGGTCTGCACGAGTCACATGGCTGCTACTAGGGGAATCCTCCAGGCATCCACTGGGCAGTCATTTGGATTCCAGGTGCTGGGGCTGGTATGACCTGACCATCACACTGCCGTGGGCTTCTCTGAATCAAGCAGGCGGGCCATTGCATGAGCGAGGAGTTGCAAGGACCGAGCGCGTGGACCGGGCATGGGGAGAAAGTGCGCCACGGGACCTGCTTTCACTCCTCTCCAGACACCCAAGGCGCCCTGACCTCGGCTCCTCAGAGTTCCCAGTGAATCTGCCTCTCCCGTGACCTGCCCTGCTGCTCACCCCAGGTCATGTGCCCGCACACTACCCTCTGGTCTCTGCTTCTCCTCCTTTGGGATCTCTACTGTCAGTTTTAGTCTGTTTCAGCCTGTTCCAGTTGCCATAACAAAGTCCTTCAGACCAGGTGGCTTTAAACCATCGAAATCTGCTTTCTCTCAAACCTAGACACCGGAAGTTCAAAAATCAAGACGCTCACAGGAGAGGGAGACAGATCCAGGAGGATCTCTCTGGTGTGAGGACATTCAGGGAAACAAGAACCAGAAATAAGTCTATAGAACTGAGCCGGGGGGGGGCAGGGGGCAGGCAGAGTGAGGCAAATGGGGAATGTGTCTGAGAGGGGACTGCGACAGGGCGGAGGGCGTGGTGTTGGGGGTGTTGTATCCTGCCATTGGACATCAGGTTTCTTAATATTCCTCTGAGTGCTGCCGGGCCGGTGTGTCTGTCTGCTGTCTCCCTAGCCCCAGCCTGCAGATGGCCTTCTCTGTCAATGTGTTTTCGGGGCCTTTGCTCTGCACACACACTGCTGGCGTCTCAGGGTGTCCTGGACTCTTCCTAAAAAGGACATCTGTTCGGTTGGGTCAGTGCCTGCCCTGATGGCTTTATTTTAATCATCACTTTGAAGGCCCAGTGTCAAGTATAGTCATGAGGTTCAGGGGGGCTGGGAAACATGAATCAGGCCCTAATGTAGCTTAGAGCGAACCAAGGCACTCATGAGCCAAACAGAAACGCATTAGAAAATGTTTCTCCAGGACATCAGAGGCACCAGGAATAGATGCCCTGTGGTGGCCATCGGCCAGGGGGACGGTTGGAATAACCCAGAAAGGGCCAGAGCTGAGCAACACTGTTTCTGCTGTGGATGCAATTACCACCCGCCGCCTCCTCCTCCTCTTCTCTCCTCTTCCTCTCCTCTTCCCTCACCATCCTCCTTTTCTCTTCCTTCTCCCCTTTCCTCCTTCCTTCCTCCTCCTTCTCCTTTCCTCCTCCTTCTCGTTATCCTCCCATGCATCACTGTTCAGCCGGGAAAGCTTACATTTAAAATGCAATGCAAGATGTGGGGGTGATCTGGCTGCAACATGTCACCCCATGATCGCCAGCATTGATTGGGCTGATCTGGCTGGCTAGGCGGTGTCCCCTTCCTCCTTCACTGCTCCGTTGGCCCCCTCCTGAAACAGCGCAGCCTTCCCCAAATAGTGACAGAGGAGGGTATACAAGTAACTGCTCTCCACACGAGAGCCTCCAAACAAGCTCTCCAAGTTCTCAAGGTCCATGTGCAGGAGTGTAGGGCAGTTGGGCTCCGAGATTCCAGCACGCCCTCTTGAGGCGATGTGAGGCAGTCTGCCGGCTTTAAAAAAGAATTGAGTGAGATGCAGCCCAATGGAAGTTTTATAAACTTGTGTGAGTTACTGACTACAAGCTTTCACTTAGTCTCCCAGAATCTCAGTATCCTGCATCAGTGAGTGGCCGTGAGAACGGGACGGAGCCTGAAACGGGTGTTGGGCACGGATGGGTGGCTGCAGAGCCGTGTTGTCCAAATATGTGCTTGGACACGTGCTCCGAGCCAGCCCCTCTGAGACTTCCATGGTGACCCCTTTCTGCCGAGAAAGTTTTTTTTTTTTAATATTTTATTATACCACCATGAGATATACAATTACAACGTTGTTCATGTTTGGAGGTTTCGGTCACATAGTGTTCCAGCACCCTGCCCTCCACCAGTGCCCATTTCCCACTACCAATGTCCCCAATTCCCTCCCTCCCATAGCCTACCTAAATGGTAGCCTCTTTATCTCTTTTCTCTCTCCCTCTCTCTCTTTTTCTTCTCTTATATATTGTGGGTTGTACTACATACACTTAGATCTGATGAGAAAGTTTTATGTACTTCTGTAACAGAGAGATACAAATCAAACATTTACTGATACCATAAAAATAAAAAAAAAATTTAAACACATTTTTAAGTTTATGATTCCACATCCAGTTCAGATAATAAATAGAAGTTTAGATTTTTTTTAAAAATGTTGGATTATGTATAGAGAAACAAGTATTAATAGTTTTGTGAACCACAAAAATCTCAATCGATAAAAATGGTTTTAAAAGAAGAAAAGAAAAAATAGTTGCCTCAGACAAATTATGACTTCAGACAAGTCCTAGAGGCCTTCGCTGTCCGGTCTCTTCCATCGACAGCCCTTCACCTTCCTTTTAAGTTGAGGCATACATGGGTCCACCCCACACTGAGGGGTACACAGGTCACCCCAATACTGTAGAAATGACCTCAGTGGGGATCCTGAGTGCTGTTTCAGAAGCAGGCTGGGAGATGACCTCTCTCTGTCCTGATGCCCAGTTGCTGATGGAATTCTGAGTTGCTTTACCATTACGACTCTTGTAGGTTGCAAGTGTGTGTTCTTGGGTGGTTGGATAGTACAGTTAGTAGATGTCTGGGTTGTTTGCAGAGTTTGGGGGTGGGTGGCAAGGAATGTAGCTCACTGCCCACCCCTGCCCACCCTTAGTGGCTCTGACACCTACCATCTCCTGAGAATCCTTCCCAGGGCACCTCATTTGGCTCTTCCTTCTGCCGGACTCTGCTGGGTGTGGGAAGCCCCTGAGGCGTCCTATAGAGACGCGTCCCCCTGCAAATGAAGGGGTTCGGGACAAAGTCTGGCCACAGATGGGTAGAGGTCCACGAGTCTGCCCAGCCCAGCGCTATTGGGGGGACCAGGCTCCAGTGTAGAATCTGTATAGACCTTCCATCTCCCACTTACACGAGTTATTGTTAAAGATGCACACACGCCTTGTGATCAGTAAGATCCACCAGTGCTTAGAGGCATTTCTAAGGATAGGCTCCATCCTTGGCATTTCTCGGTGACAAGCGTGTGCACTGGCCACAGTAGGAAACCACCGTCTTCTTTCCCAGCTCCTTAGAAGACAAGGCAGCATCCATGACTTTCCCGAGCTGTTCTGCTCTGAACGCCCAAGAAAACGCAGAGTCAGCGCAGAGATGACTCGGAAGCCAGCTCCATTCCCAGAAGCCTCTTCTCTCCCAGGGTTTTGGGCAATGCTTCATGAGCTCAGACACCCAGAACCTCATCAGCACCCCATGTCCTTCTGCCCCGCTAGGCTGTCCCTGCCTTGGTGTAATGTTATTTGTAGCCTTAGTATTGACTCTGGCGCCCCCCTGGGGCCAGACAGCCCTGCTGGGTTTTTGTGTGCTCCAGGGTGGGGGGGGGGGGGGGGCCCCAGACTGCTGAGAGCAGGTGGCCTCCGAATGACCAAGGGCCCTGTGAGGCGACCAGTGTCTGACTCACAAATGTAAGAATCGGGTGGCACATGCACGCTGCCTGCTCTCGCCAACTCAGCAGGGCTCAGGGAGCTGCCATATCCCCTGTGACCGACTCCTGCGGCCTGCAGAGATTCGGACAGGCCCAGCCTCCTCAGTCTGGACAAGCTGCCCTGCGGGGGAGGAAGGGGGTCACAGATTTTCAGAGGCATCTGGGAAAGCGGGGCCTGGCCAGTGTAGACCCATCCCTGGGGCCGCTCTCTCTGCCTCCATAGCTCTGGGTAGCCTCTCCCTGCTCTGTATGAGCCTTTGACCCTGCAGGCACGGGGCAGCCACAGAGACCTCAGGGACACCCATGACACTGCCCTTGAGGTTTTGGTATACAGGTGAGTCAGCCCGGGGGTGAATATGTCCCCAGGTATTTCATTTCTTCTCTGTCTCCCTCTCAAGGTTTCCTCCTGACCTTGGCATTGACCGAAGCCCTGACATTCGCCACCCAGGAAACACCTCCCAGGAAATCTCTTCAGGTCCTCCCTCAGACACGTCCCCAGGCACCATGGAAACAGCACCCACCGTCTCTAACAGACACTCCTCTGTGCTGGCCACCCAACACCCTGCACTGACTCTCCCATCCCCACGGACCCTCCCCACAGACCTCAGCTCCTGCAGCAACAATCTCACCCCAAGCCGAGGGGCACCCCCTGTGAGCACGGCGACCGTTGCCCTCTCTGAAGGGCCCACTCCTCCCCTTCCTGCAGTGGTGACTTTGCCCTCTCGCTCTGACAGCCGAGCCCCTGGCGACACTGTGCCCACCGTTCTGCCCACAAAGCCGACAGGAGCCACCAGCCGCCACACCACAGCGCCCACGCCGGCAGCCACACGAAGACCTCCCCGTCTCCCCCAGGTTCTTCGCGGAGGGGGCCAGTGGCTCATCACGCCCTGGCTCCACCACATCCGGTGGCCACTCTGGGAGGAAGGAAGGCCAGCGGGCCCGGAACCAGAGCTCCACACAGCCGGGGCAGAAGCGGCCCCTGGGGAAGATCTTTCAGATCTACAAAGGCAACTTCACAGGGTCTTCGGAGCCCGATCCCTCCACCCACCCCCAGGAACCTGCTCTGGGGTCCCTCCTCCTCACCACAGTCCCAGACTGTGACCACAGCTCTAGTGCCCAGCAGGACCTTGTGGGCACTCACCGCCACCCCTCTGACAGCTGCAGAGAACAGACCAGGACTGAGCGGAGCAGACCAGGGGGCAGCTCCACCCCTCACCAGCCAAGGCGGGAAACCGGATGTCCCCGACATCTCAGGTGCTCCTGCCAGCCCGCGACCTACCCCAGTGCCTTCTCAGCGCCCCCGCCCCTAACCACACTGACTCCTGGCTTCCTCTCACCCTTGGCACCAACAAACCTCCATCTCCCAGCCCTGGGGCCTTCACGGCTGCCTTCGATGTCAGTGTCTCAGCCCCTACTGTGGGCTTTCCTCAGGGAACACCGGCAGCCGCGCAGGCCCCAGCCCACTCCCCCTGTTCCCGAGCCGAGGAAGAGGAGGAGGAAGAGGAGGAGGTGGTGGCCGATGCAGCCACCCCTGCCACACCCGCCAGGGTGCCCAGGCCTCTCCACTGTAGTATCCACAGCCACAGGAAACTTCCTCAACCGCCTAGTCCCTGCCGGGACCTGGAAACCTGGCACGGCGGGAACATCTCCCATGTGGCCGAAGGGCGAGCCCCAGCACAGAGCCACCATCTGCCTGAGCAAGATGGACATCGTCTGGGTGATTCTGGCCATCAGTGTTCCCATCTCCTCCTGCTGTAAGTGCCCCGTGCTCCCTGAGCCCCTCCCCTGCCCTCAGCAGCTGGCCCAGTCCTGGGAATCTTTTGCCCCAGAGTTAGGCAGTTGGGCTGTAGGACGGGGCAGATCCAGGAGATAAGGTTGCAGGACACACACGGGGACAGATCCAGGAGATAAGGTTGCAGGACACACTCGGTCATTCCCAGCCCGTCCTCAGTTCTGCCCGGCCACGACTCCGATGCTGCCAAGCATAAAGGTGCATTTCCCAAGTGCTGGGAAAGCCTCATGGCTCGTCCAACACAATCCCACTGTGTAGAAAGAAACCCAGCGGGACAAGTGACAGAGCTGACCTAGGACCCAGAGGTAGTGAGAGGTGGAGCTGGGAAAGCTTCTAACTTATCTGGGTGTATACCTGGGTGCTCCTGTCTTCCAGCTTCAGCTCTTGTCACCAGCCACCATGCTTGCTAGTGCCTGGAGCAATGGGCGCAGACGTGGGGTCAGAGGTGCTCACAGAATTACCACCAGCAAGGAGCCAGACGCCCGCCTTCCGGTCCTGCTTCTCACCGTCTTCCTGCCTTTTCTCTCCTCCTTTATTCCTTTCTCCTCTTGTTCACTTTCTTTTAAGAAAGGAGGGGAAGATTTGAGCTTCCAGAAAGTCTATCGGCCTGCACAAAGCATAATTCATAGCTAAATTGAGGCTTGAGTTACATGTGAATTTTACAACTCTTCCCCCAGCCTTATTTGTTCCTGGGTGTGGAGCTGGGTACCACCTGGTCCTCTCTGTTTTCTGCCTTCACCGGCACTGGTGGGAAAGGGTCCCCTGCGGTCTCCCAGCCTCTTCCACCTGCTGCCTCTACCGCCTGCTGCCTCTCCCTCCCTCCCATACCCTTCCCAAGTTTCCTCTAAGAAACTTACCTAGGCCAGCGAGAGCACAGCCGGGAGGGTGTTTGCCTTGCATGTGATCAATCCAGGTTTGATCCCCAGTATCCCATATGTTACCCCAAGCACCGCCAGGAGTAACCCTGAGCATCACCAGATGTGACCTGAAAAGAAAGCCAAAAAAGAAAAGAAGTGACCTAATCTCAGGTCTAATCACTTTGATGTAGGTGGGCCCCATGGGTGGCTTATGTGAGGCCGGAAGGGAAGAGAGATGGTTGCTTTCTCCCCAGCCGCCTCTGCCACACGGACCCGCTGGGCAGGCTAAGGACTGATAAAGTCTGCGATGAGCCCCTGCATGGCGTGGGCCTGAGCCCCACCAGCCCCACGAGGTGGCCGGCAAGCCACACCTGATGTCCGCTCGATCTCTAGGCACGGGAGTTGATCCCACCACTCAAGATTTCTTGGGTAGTCACACACTCAGGCTGGAGTGAGGAATTGCTCTTTGCAGGAAAGGAAAGTCAGTCCTAGGCCTTACCCAGGGCTTTATCAAGGTTCTTATCTTCTTCAAAGGAAAAGAATTTTCAGGAGTAGGCCAGCAGTGAAGTAAAACAGATTTTATTAAGGATGTTTTAAGACGGGGAAAGAGAAGGGAAAGAGAGAGAGTAACATGCTCAAGGGAGAAGGCGGGCTGCTCCAAAGGCAGAGAGTAAGCCCGACTGATTTCCAAAGGGGACTTTTTATCTTCTTGGGCTGGAATGCTCTGAAATCTTCTGCTGGGCCATCCAAGGTTGATGGAGGGAGTTAAGGGCTGGGCGGAAGAAGGTGGACCCGGCTTCCTCAGGGTCTATTGTTGGTCAATGGGTCTTATCAAGTCTTCATACCTGGTTCCAAAAGGTGCCAACCTAATGGCGACAGTTCACTGCCATGCAGGGCCCCCTGTCTGCCTGCCTACATCAACTTCATGTTTCCTAGACGCCTTCCCCAGGCACTTGATCCTGCGCTCATAGTTTAGAAAACTACTACTGTGCTGAGTCCTTCCTCACCCTCATTTGATTATCCTCAGCCTGCCTGGAGCCCCCTGAGAGCCAAGAAGCCTCACTCATCACTCATTGGACACCGCAGTCTCCTTTGGTGTTTTCAGTTGTTACCCAGCTACTGAAGAGGTCTGAAATTTCCCTCCCTTCTAATTCCCACCTGCAGTCTGAAATCACAAAATCAGTTGTGTAGCAATCCCCAGGCCCATTGAATCGGCTCTCAAAGGCAGTGTTTGATTTTCGACTCTTTCCTCCTAATTTTCTGAAGTCTCTTGTTTCTGAGGCCTTCAGAGCCCCTGAGGCCGGGGGCTGCTTCCCCAGGACAAGACATTACACGCGTGCAGGGGTCAGAGGAGAGAGGACAGTGAGGCTGTGGGCTAGTCTTTGTTCACAATCAGGCAGTAGACGCAGCTCTGTACAGTACAGCCAGCTCTGAACTGGCTTCCTGTCACACCGCAGGCCCACCCTGATCTCAGGAGGAACAAAGTTCCAGAAACTTCCACAGTGGAAGCTGTTAAGCCAAGCTCCCTGCCGCATGATTTGAACAGTGGTGCAGGAGGTATCTGCCTCTCACATGAACACGACTTCTTGCCAGCATTGCTCTCCAACAAGATCTTGTTAAATCTGGATTCTGGATTCTTTCCAGAATACCTCTCTGGCTTCTGTCGCCGTCAGGCTGATAAACAAAGCAAGCCATCCATGCGGGGGTGGGCACCTTCTTCTGCTCACAGGCCCAGTGAAGAGTAAGGGCAAATGTTTGGGGTAGCATCTGTCATTCTTTCATAAAATTATACAAGACAGCTGTGTTGTCTCACGTGCAAACGTAAACAGATTCATAAAGCTGCAGCTGGGACTGGAGAGATAGCACAGTGGGTAGGGTGAATGCCTTGCACCACGGCCGACCCGGGTTCGAGCCCCGGCATCCCATATGGTCCCCAAGTACCTCCAGGAGTAATTTCTGAGCACAGAGCCAGGAATAACCCCTGAGCATTACTGGGTGTGACCCAAAAAGAAAAAAAAAAAAAAAGCTGCAACTTCTCACTTCTGAAGCAGAGGAGAATGCAACCATGTAAGCATGCTCATCAATAAATTGTTAATAATAGTCAGATTGGAGAAGTAGTCACATTAAGGACAGCTTTCTAATTTCCCATTCTTTACAAGTGCCGCGAGACTTTCATTTAAAAAGGGAATTTCCTTTTATTGTTTTCTTTTTTTTTAATTTTTTATTATACCACCGTGAAACATACAATTACAAAGGTGTTCATAATTGGTTCTTGGTAATACAGTATTCTAGCACCCATCCCTCCACCAGTGCCCCATTTCCACCACCAATGTACCCCACCCCCAGGCTGCCTCAATAGCAGGTACCCCAGTTTCCTCTCTCTCTCTCTCTCTCTCTCTCTCTCTCTCTCTCTGTCTCTGCATCTCTCTCCTTTATTGTTTTCTTAATCACACCTTCCTTAAAACAGAGGCAAGTGAAATTCTGAGAAACACCCCTTACGGCCAGGAGTCTGTGCCCACTGCAGGCCATGCCTGGGGCCCCCAGTTATGCGGCGGTCAGCCCAGACCAGGTGGATGCGTGTTGGTGGGCCGCAGCACTGTATTTCCAGGGTGCACCTCGTAAGCCGGGACGCTGCCAAACACTAGGGGACCGGGGTTTGAGGCCCAACCCTGATCCCCAGAGTCCCTTTTCCCTCTTACTGGACAGAGTAAATCTAGCCCGTAACCATTTGGGTTTTGCAAGTTAAAAAAAATTAAAAACCACTTCCAATCATTTTATTATGTATGAGTTTGAAATTCAAATAGATTTTACTGTAAGTACAGAAACCCCACGGACTGCCTAAACCAAGAGTACAAGACAGAAGCCAGCACATAGCCTGGAAAAACAGTTCAAGGATGTCCTGGCACAGGGCTGGAGTGATAGCACAGTGGGGAGGATGTTGACCTTGCACGCGGCCAACCCAGGTTCTATCCCCGGCATCCCATATGGTTCCCCAAGCACCACCAGGAGTAATTCCTGAGTGCAGAGCCACGAATAATCCCTGAACATTGCCAGGTGTGATAAAAAGCAAGAGAGAGAGAGAGAGAGAGAGAGAGAGAGAGAGAGAGAGAGAGAGAGAGAGAGAGAGAATGTACTGGCATACTCTGACAGCAGTAATGAGACACTTGGAATAGAACCTACCAGACAACATATTACCATGTAAAAGAAGGTAAGAGTCCCTTCACCCAAAGGGCTGCCTATAGCCCCTTGGAACCACAGACCTTTGAAACATACAACCTTTGGCTTCTCTCTTGCATGTCCACCATCTTATGGAAGTTTCCTCAGCCCTCACTGCTTCAGCTGCCTCCACATGCAACTCCTTGTTCTTGGTCATGGCCCCAAACCCTGTGGGACCATGGTTAACCTTGCAAGGAGGCAGGGTTAGGGCCGAGAGAGGCAGACCAAGAACCCCCTGAATATCCCAAAGAGACATCAGAACCGCGGCTGTCTGGTTTCAGGGGCCTGTGCTCTTTGGTCCCCAGACCTCTTTCAGACCTGACGCCAGGCCTTCCTGATGGCCCCGTTTGTTCGAAAGCTCCTTCTCGAAAAGGTCTTCCCCTTTGCCAGTTTGCCTCGTGCTTTAGGCCACCTGGCCATCGCCAACTGCGCCCGGTGCTTCCTACCATCTGGTTCCCACTCCAGCCCTGCTCCTGCACAGCTCCGCCCACCACAGGTGAGAGTGCAGGTGACCCAGGCTTCGGGGGCAGACAGTTTCATCCTCTCCCGGAAGAAAATACAGGGGTGATCTTTTGCAAATCTCAGACCTGCCCAGGACCCTACTGGGAGGCTCTTTGTACGCTGGGACTGGGAAGGGCTTTGTCTTCTGAGCCGTGAGACAGCCACGGTGAGAGACAGACACCGCATTTTCAGATATGCCGAGAAATTAATCGCATCCAGCCAGGAAAGGAGGAGGAGGAGGAGGCTCCGTGGAGCGCCAGAGCCGGTCTCTGCTGCCACCACCAGGACACTGGGAGCCGACTGCCTGGAGCCGGGCCCTCCTCTCTGCAGTCCTGCTGGGTTGCACGGGCCAGCTGCCCTGTCTGTGCTGTCTCACTGAGCAGACATGGGGCTTCCTCATGAATCCGAGGCCAGCCAGCACCGAGCTGTCTCTTTATCTGACTCTGCTGTGAACCTTGCCCCAGAGCAGCCTGGCTTCCTTCCAGATAACAGAATGCCCCGAATGACTTTGTAATTCTGCAGGGAGGAGAGCAGAAGCGGGTGGGGCATAGTTCTGCTCCCCGCCCCCCCAGATTGGGGAATCAAACAGGAAGTCCCAAAACCTGGTTTGCCCATACCCGTGGCCTCAAGTCCCCCCCACACCCTGAGACATCCATAGATGAGAAACAAGAATGGCCACCACCTGGACTGTCAAAGGAAAGGACAGAAAAGGGTCTGGGGGAGCAGGTGTCAGGACCTCGGTGCAGCTCTAAGGCAGTGTCCGCCAGCAGGATGGGGCTTTCAGGCTGGTGGAAGGGCCCCCATGTCCTGCACGAGCACCCCTCACCGACAGTCAGGGCTGGAAGCAGCCCCAGAAGCAGGGTCTTGGCAGGAAGGCGGTGGTCCATGGGGGTCTTCCTCCAGCTGCCTCATCTCCAGGAGCAGACAGGAACCTGGCCTGAGTGTAGCAGCTCTTGGCAGCTGCGGGGGAGGCACAGATGGTCTGCCCTAAAGGACTGCTCCAGAAATGACCCGGTGGTCAGCATGTGAGAGCACTTCCCAGGGAGCATGGGAAAATCCGTTTCCCATCACACACCAAGGGTCCTGCCCAAACATCGGGCTCCTTCCTGTCCCCTGAGTCAGTCAGAGAGCCCTGGTGAGTCCTGAAAGGCATTTCTAGCTTCAGGCTCAAAGCAGCTTAAAAATGTGACAAAATTGGGGTCCCTGTGACTTAGGAGAAACAAAGCTTTCAAAGGGAGCTGGCGGGGCGGGGGTGGGGACGATTCCCCACTTGTGTTTGCGGAGAGCTGTGCAGTTTATAATGCAGTGTAGGTGCCTAAAAACCTTCCCTCCGGGATCAGAGCAGTCAGAGGTCTGAGTGGCTCTGTTTCAGGAACTTGCAGGAGCTGCTTCCTGAGTCGGGTTTTCCTGGATTGAAAAGAACGAGGAAGAGCCTCGGGACTTTCTGGGGTGGTCCTGGGGTGTAGCAGAGACCTTGAGTCTGACTCCCACTTCCCTTAGGTGAAAGGTCAGATCCCAAAATAAAGCAGATTCTAAACCACAGATGGCACCTTGGCCTTGAGCCAACCGAACACCCAGCTTTCCTCTGTAGGTCTTTCCATGTTTTGTGTGGAAATGCTGGGAGAAGCAAGCTCATTAATTAGCACCTATTGTGCATCAGGCCTTCATTCTCCTTCCCCACAAGTTCCTTCCTTGCTAACCAGCCTGATGAAGGGGCGAGCCCAGAGTAGACTAGAAGCCTCTCAGGCGCCAAGGCGGGTCCAGGCGGACTTCTCTTGTGTCCATGAAATGGCATGTAAAAGGGACATGAACTCACTGAGGAGCGTGCCACAGTGGTAACACTGTGACACAGGAAGAAAAAAGTCTCTGCTCCGAACCTGTGTCCAGCCCTCCTGCAGGGCAGAACCCTGGGCCGCGTCCCACGCTGCTCAGGCCTCAGAGCCCCACACCCAGGTCCAAGGAACAGAGCTGTGACACAGCAGGTGAGCAGGTCTCTGGACAGTTTCCTGTCTGCCAAAGAAGTGGGTGCCTGAGTTAGCAGCCAGCAACTCTCTTCTCACCTCTCTTCCTCCTCACCCATATGAAGAAAGAAGCAAGACTTATAAGGTTTATAAAGAAAGAAAAAAATTAAAAATATTCAGTCTAAAATTTATCTTAGCCATCATCAGTAATGCAGGAGAAGAGAATGCCCAGACACACAGCTGCGCTGGCTCCTATGCCGGCGTGCCAGGCTTAGACAACAGCCAAGTGTGAGGCCAGGTCTTCCCCAGGACCTTGCCCATATATACATTGTCATGATCAATGTAGTACGCAACAAACTGGGGGCTGATGTGGAATGGGGAGTGGGTGGTGGGCTGTGGCCCTTGGTGAGGTGGTCGTAGGGGCACATTGGTGGTAGAACTGGTGTTGAACACAGAGATTTACATGATAAACCCTAAATGCCTGTAGGGCAAGCCCAATGTGTTAGAGGAGAGAGAGAGAAGAAAAGGAAAAGTGCCTGCTATTGAGGCAGAATGGAGGGAGGCGGAGGGGAATTGGGGACATTGGTGGTGGGAAATGGGCACTGGTGGAAGGACGGGTGCTGGAACACTGTATGACCGAAACCCAATCATGAACATCTTTGTAATTGTATAGCTCACGGTTGTACAATAAAAATAAAAGCAATATTCCAAAGAAAATTTTAAAAAATTGAAAAAATAAATGACTATAATGAAGTCATTTAAAAAAATTCATTTTAGATATAACATCCCCATATCTTAAAAAAGTTTTCAAAGGGCCCTGTCAGAATAGTGAGCAGGGGGCTGGAGAGAGTCCCGGGGTTAAAGCCCTCGCATGCGGCTGAGCTGGGTTCAGTCCCCAGCTCTCCATATAGTCCCCTGAGTGGTTCCTGAGTAGTCAGGAGTAAACCCTGAGCGTTGCTCGGTGTAGCCCCCCCACCACCACCCATAAAAAGAAGCGATTTGCTTTGATTTTTTAATCAAACAAATTGGATGCCACTCTCTGGCCCTTTGTGGCGGTGCTGGCCAGGCAAGCCTAGGGAAGAGAGTGGCAGAACCCTCCATTGCTCTGCAGGGCCTGGGGAACGTGACATCACCTGACATCACCACCTGCGTGGGAACCGGGTTTTGCCTCTGCTTCACACCTGGCAGGGAACCAATCACACCCCAGTGTGAGCTGCATTTTACCCTAGGCTGCAAAGGCCGGAGCTGGCCCTCTGCTGCCCCCTGGTGGCTGTTGCCACATGGTTCCAGCCTCTGCGGACGCCCCAGCATAGATGCCAGCTACCCCCTAGGTTCTGCTGATGCATGCCTGGGGGAGACGCCCCCATTTTTGTCTACGGGCTTCTCCCCCACCGCTCATTGCCCACCGGACTGTGAGCCTGCATGGCTGCCCCATGCTCTGACCTCAGTTCCCTGGCCTGTCTGCACCCCAAAACCCTGCACCCTGGCGTTCCTACTCCTGGAGTCTTGGGGACTGAACCAATGTGTAAATTAGACCCACTGTGTCGTGTGGGTGAGGCTGAATTGCAGATGCCGAGTGGCAGACTTGAAGTCCAGATGTTCACATTTGCTTTTTGGCCCCTCTGAATCTCCGTTTTCCTGTCTAGGCCGGGGTCCCAACAGAACTGACCACCTGGAGTTAAACAGGGGAGGGACCGGGTCAGTTTCTCCAATTCCTGGAACCCCAGGACTTTGGGGCCTTGTTTGGTGTGATGGTGTTGAGGACGCTGGAGCAGTGTTGGGGGCCAGAGGCCTCTGCTCAGATTCTGCTCCCTGGGCCTCTGTCTCTGGGAAGGACCAGGTCTCTGGACATGTCCCCACTTCCTGCCGTGAACTCTTGGCCACCAAGTGTACAGCCCAGCCAGCTGGACGCGCCGTCCCCTCCACCCTGCGGAGTGGGGCAAGGCACCATCCCATGGCTGGCTCCCCTTCAGACCAGCCTTAGTCTGCAGCCCTGAACACACCTCCCTCTCCTCCACCTCCCTCACCTCCGCCTCCCTCACCTCCACCTCCCTTTCCTCCACCTCCCTCTCCTCCACCTCCCTCTCCTCCACCTCCCTCTCCTCCACCTCCCTCACCTCCGCCTCCCTCTCCTCCACCTCCCTACCTCCATCTCCCTCACCTCCACCCTCTCTCTACTCCACCTCCCTCACCTCCACCTCCCTCTCCTCCACCTCCCTCTCCTCCACCTCCCTCTCCTCCACCTCCCCTCCACCTCCCTCCCTCCCTCTCCTCCACCTCCCTCTCCCCCTCCACCTCCCTCTCCTCCACCTCCCTCACCTCCACCTCCCTCTCCTCCACCTCCCTCTCCACCTCCCTCACCTCCACCTCCCTCTCCTCCACCTCCCTCACCTCCACCTCCTCTCCTCCACCTCCCTCTCCTCCACCTCCCTCACCTCCACCTCCCTCTCCCTCCACCTCCCTCTCCTCCACCTCCCTCACCTCTGCCTCCCTCTCCGCCTCCCTCACCTCCCCCCCTCTCCTCCACCTCCCTTTCCTCCACCTCCCTCTCCTCCACCTCCCTCTCCTCCACCTCCCTCTCCTCCACCTCCCTCACCTCCACCTCCCTCCCCTCCACCTCCCTCTCTCCTCCACCTCTCTCACCTCCCTCCTCACTCCCACCTCCCACCTTTCTTTGTTTTGTTTCCTCCACACCTGGTGATGTTCAGGTGTCACTCCCTGCGTCCACGCTCAGGAATGACTCCTGGTGGTGCTCAGGGGACCATATGGGATATGGGGGACATAACCCAGGTCAGCCATGTGAAAAACTCACGCTATGGCCCTGGCCCCTCACCTCCCTCCTCACTTCCCTGCCCTCCCACCTCCTCTGCTTTACTGCAGTTTCCCTCCAATCTCCCTCACCTCCTGCCTCTCCCACTTTCCTCACTTCTCACCTCCCTCACCTCCCACTTCAGCTTCACTTCCCACCTCCCTCACTGCCTCCCACCTCCCTCCAGCCTCAGTCTTGATTTTCTCCTCACACCGGTTCGCACTTCAGGCCTTTCACTGTGTGTCTGTAGAAGGTGCTGCTCCTGCCCCTGGTTCTAGTCCGGGCCACTGAGGGAAGCTTTTCCGGGAGCCTGAAGCCTGCCCTGACCCTCCCGCTGCTCCCCACTTTCCCTGAAGAGTTTGTACCGTCCACACTCTGAACTTGCTCATTCGTGTTGTCTGTTTCGCTCTCCCATCGTCCATCCACAGCAGAAGGGCAGCCCCAGGAGCAGGTTCCCTTTGTCCTTTGCTAATTCCCTGGCTCCCAGCTCCTGGCACCAAGGAGGCCCAAACATGGGTGTGTTCCAGAAAGAAGGGCAGGCCGCCACAGCCCCGTTCCGCGCGGCTTCCCTCCCTGACCTCCGTCTGACTGGACTCTCTGCAGCTGTCGTGCTGACTGTGTGCTGCCTGCGGAGGAAGAAGAAGACGGCCAACCCAGAGAACAACCTGAGCTACTGGAACAACGCCATCACCATGGACTACTTCAACAGGCACGCCGTGGAGCTCCCGAGGGGAGATCCAGTCCCTGGAAACATCCGGAGGTAACACACCCACCACGAGGGCCCCAGAAGGGCTGGACATGTGGGCAAGGGCTCAGCGCCTAGTGTGAAAGGTCGGGGCAGCAGCAGCCCACTCTGCTCTCTGAGGTGACTGTAGCCAGGAGCCCGCAGGCCTGGCCCCGGCCTTGAATCCACATCTGCATCTCTCAGGGTATTTTCCTTCTGTGTTAAAACTGGGCAAGCAGTGTCCTGGGATTCCGGCCTTCTGGGACCAGATCTGCCTGTGCTCCCTGAGGACTCCCGGCGGGCACGCTGTGGGGCTGTAAAGAGGAGAGCCTTCTCTCCCTGGCCTCCGTTTCTGAGGGCTGGGTGAAACTTCCAGGAACCCCAAGCATCACACTGAGCAAAAACTGCCTCAGGAGATAGGGCAGAAGGTGCTGAAGGACCAGCGAGTGGCCTGAGGGGGGGGTGGGGGCTGTCGCCAAAGGCAAGAGCAGTGTCAGGAGGCTTTGCCCAGACTATCAGCTGCCACCCGGTCTGTCCCCAGAGGCGATGCTCTTTCTTCTCTCACAGGAGAGAGGGCGAGGCCGCAGGCCAGGCTGAAGATCAGACACAGCCTTAGGAGTCTGTCTCTATCTGAGGCAGCAAAAGGTCCCGGGGAGTTTTGAGCCTTGGGCGGCCTAGATTTAGAAAGACTGTGCGGGGGGATGAGTGAATTAACCAGAACAGAGGCGGTTTGATGAGTGGAGAGGACGGACGGGAAGAGACTCGAAATTAGGAGATGGGGAAAGAGAGCAGACATCTGTGGCAGCGCTGAGAGCCGCCACGTCTGAGGCATGGTCCGGCCCCTCTGTGGGCAGCGTGAGTTTTCCTAAACATACGCAGCTGACGACTGCTCAGCTGTGAGAAGAGACGGGTTATGAGTTTGCCACCGCATGGGTGGAGTAGAGGCTCCCGTGCTGAGTGAAGTCAGAATGAGAGGGACAGACACCAAATAATCCCTCTCAGAAGTGGGAATTCTTAATAAATAAGCGATAAGGGAGCAAGAATAGTCAGCAGTAACATAACTGGCAACTCCTGGACTTTAGAGGCGGAAGTGGGCGCTCTGGGGATGGGTGTGGTGTTAAAATGGTTTATGCATGGAGCTATCAATGACAGAATTAGAGATCACAGTTCATAGACTAAAATTAGAATAATAAGAACCATTTTGCTTCCCCCCAAATCGGAAAGAATTCTAGAGACAGCTTTTTTTAAATTCAATATAATTTTTTAAAAATATTTTATTATACCACTGTGAGATATACAGTTACAAAGATGTTCATAAGATGTACATATTTGAGCTTCGGTCATGCAGTGTTCCAGCACCCATCCCTCCACCAGTGCCCATTTCCCACCACCAGTGTCCCCGATTCCCTCCCCTCCCTAGCCTGCCTCTGTGGCAGGTTCTTAATTTCTTTTTTCTCTCTCTCTCTCTCTTTCTCTTTTCCTTCCCTTCCACATTGTGAATTAAAATACATACATTAAGAGGTTGTAGAGACAGCTTTTGTACCTTTACACTGGCAGAAAGGGAGATGTTTGCCGCATAAACACAGGCTTCACCTGTAACATCTGAGTAATCTCTTATCACGGCTTCCCGTAGATCATCGATTACTCGAGAGGGCACCAGTAACCTCCCAATATGTCCTGGCACATGCGAGATAGACCAAGGGTATCTGCCCGCTCCAGGAACATAAAGAGCCTCAAACCATTCCATCAGGTCATGGGAATGAGGTCTATAATTGTTACTGGCATTTGGCATATCAAATACGACACGGGGAGCTTGCCAGGCTAGCCATGCAGGTGGGATAATCTCTTATACAAGGTCTTAATGGCTCCATGGTGAGATGCAACAATCTTCACTGACTTCCTCCTAAGGAAACATGGTTTTGATCATTCCGTTAGCAAATTATTGAGAATGAGCAATATAAGATAAATTATTGAAGGCCTGTTAGCAGGGCATGCTTAAGGGGTGGCTGGGAAATTTGGTGACAATGGAGAAAGGAAGGTGTCATGGTAGTGGGATTGGTGTTGGAATATTGAGTGCCTGTAACAAGTCATCGTGGAACAACTTTGTAAACCACGGTGTTTATGTAAAGTGTAAGGGGAAATTTTTTCTGGAAAAATTAAATTAAATTTTAACAAAGAAAGAAAAATGCTTACCAGCAATTCCAGGAGTAAAGAAATGTTCCTGTGGGTCCATTTCTCTGAACACTGAACTCCTCATGGAACCAGCAGCTCTCACGGTCTCCCCCTCTCTCCCGCAGGACCAGCTCTCAGAACCCCGCTCCCGGCCAACGGCGACTACAGGGACACTGGGATGGTCCTCGTCAATCCCTTCTGCCAGGAAACGCTGTTTGTGGGAGGTGATCAGGTGTCCCAGATCTAACCACCGCAGCCCTTGCTATGCCGGTCCCAATTTTTTCACCTCTAAATTATAAATATACAAATATATATTATAAATATAATATTTGTGTAACCCTGAGAAACATTTTCAACTTTTTCCCCTAAGAATTGTCAACATCCTTTTATAAGTGTGGTTAAAACAAATCTTACAGAATGAATCGTGGCTTTATAAAATAAAGATGTTTCTAAGCAAAGCAGTTGCACCGAGCGATCTCTTACGGATGTGACAGGCACGCCAGCAGCCCCCAGACGGGAACAACACGCAAGTGGACATCAGATGGGCCTGGACCGTCCTTTGAACGCTTCTGAAAGCTCAGGTTCCTCTTCATTCCCTGTGACCCCATTTCCTCCACTTGCAAATGCAGCCCCCTGAAGGGACTGGGCTGCCTAGGGAAGCCAGTGGACCGGTGCCGTGCAGGAAAAGGCTGCATCCCCGCCCGGGCGTGCAGCGTCAAGAACCCCTGGAGGACATCAGACATCCTAAGGCCACGTCCCCCTAACCCCACCCAGCTGGGCGCCTCCACTGTGCTAACACCAGGACTGCATTTCCCGGGCGAATCAAAGGCTACCCCTAGCACGTCCCTGCGTCCTCTCCAGCTCCTGCATCGCATTAAACTCTGTGCCTTTCTCTGGAGGGGGTAGCTGCCTGATCACAGCCCTGGAGCTGGAGGATGGCGCCTTCAAGGACCAGGCGTTTGTCAGGGCTCAAATCTGTTTCTCAAAAGACCATCGCATTGCTCCCAAGGCGTGGGTTCAAGAAGCCTTGACCACGGAGCCGTACTTTCCAGAACCTTCCTCCTGCTCTCTGAAGGAAACAAGCTTGCCAAAGCAGAATCACCTGGGAGAAATCAAGACTGCCCTTCTGCCTCGGAGCTGCGGCCTGCCTGGGGGGTCAGCAGGGGTCCATGCCGCTCAGCCTTCATGCCCCATCTCCCCTGCACTGCCCCTTTACACTGCCACCCCCCCCACACTGCACCCAGCACAGCCCACAGGGTGAGGCCTTCAGACCCGGGAGGGGCTTCCGGAAATGGCTGCTTCTCTCTCTTCTTCCTGACAGAGAGTGGCTGGAGACTGGGGGTGGTGGGCTGGAGGAGTGGGGGAGAAAAGAACTGCTTTGACATTTCCGTTCTCCAAAAAGAAAAAATAGTTTGATAGTATATTTTGAATATAGATGTTCTTACAGTCACGTTGGGAGTTGAACTTGAATGTTGAGCGTGTGCTTACGCCATTGCTGTTTCGTTCCGTCAGTGTTTTCCTTCCTTCCTGTAGCCTTTTTGTTTGGAAAGATGCCTTCAGAGCTGCGTGTTCTCCGTCTTGTGTGAATTTATTTCACACGCGTTCAGTGGTTTTCTCTTCTCTAAGATTTCAGCCCGCAAAGGGCTGATAATGTGTTTCTCTGAGATTCTTTTTCAGTGTCTGATCTTCTAACCTTCTAATATTTGTTAGCTATTGCATTTAATATATCAATGTATGTGTATATAGAAAGAAATGTTTGTAGAGTAAATTTATATATAATATATGTAATTAAGTACATATGTTATATATCTATGTGGATGTATTACTTATTTTTCCTTACCCACAGAATTCAGCTTACTGTGTGTATATAAATAAACTTATTTTACTAGCCAGAGCATTAAGTTGCTAATCCATTTTGCATTCTTTTAATTTTAAAATAACTTTTGTCTGCCAAGTACCTATACTACTCTATGCCCATCTGTACTGTTTCTAAAAAAAGATATTTTTAATTAAAACTTACTCAGAAGAGGAGAGCAAGAAGAGAAACGTGTTCATGAAAGAACTTAGGTGACAAAGAAACCTAGACAAGCAAGTGAGATGCAGTTTCAAGGGAGAATATGGGCTTGAAGCTTCCTCTGTTGTTTGAATCCCTATCATAACCTCTAGTTGGGTTTTATTAACACAGCGGGTATTTCATTAACACAATGGGTGCTTGTTTTGCATGAGGCTGACCCAGGTTTGATTCCTGGCACCCCATATGGCCCCCTAAGCACTATCAGAGATAATTCCTCAATGCAGAGCCAGGAGCATCCCCGAGCATCACCAGGTATGTTAAAAAAACAAACAAACAAATTTCTGTTTTTGTTAATTTTCTGGCAGATGAAGAAACAACGTGGTAAAGAATCTCCTCTGGGGTCCCAGCCTATGGGACCTGCACTTACTTGGGCTTCAGGGTTGTAGAGCTCCAGTGTGGAAAGCAGATCCAGTGTGGTAGAATAGCGCAGACCACATCAAGGAACTAATGAATGTAGGGTGTTGGGTGGGGGGGGAGAAAGCTCCTAGGAAGGCCCTGGAGCTGCTTCCAGGATTTGGGAAGGGGAAGGAATCATGGGGCTTGCTTTGTTTCGCTTAAGTCCCTGGGGCTGCCTCCCAGAGGGGCCAGTTCACAACACCCACCCATAAGGACAGTCACACACACTCACACATTTACACGTTTCCATGAAAGCATCTGTAAAGCTCAAAAACTGGTCCTGCAACACTGGGATTGAGTCCTGACCGGAGACCCACTAAACTTGTTTTAAAAAATTTTTATCATTATCTTTATTTTTTTATTATAACACCGTGAGACAGACATATACAAAGTTGCTCATGATTGGGTTTCAGGAATACAATGTTGCAATACCCATCCTTCCACCAGTGCCCATTTCCCACCACCAATGTCCCCAGACTCCCTCTCCCTCCCCCAGCCTGCCTCTATAGCAGGTACTTCTCTCTCTCTCTCTCTCTCTCTCTCTCTCTCTCTCTCTCTCTCTCTCTCTCTCTCATCCTCCCTTCTCCCTCTCCCTTTCTATCTCCTATCTCTTACACATTGTGGCTTGCCATACATACATTCAGGGGTTATCATGTATATCCCTTTGCCTACATTCAATGCTCAGTTCTAGTCTGGTATTACTGTTTCCAACAATTAGTAGAGCACTGGCATATATTTATATCCCACAGATAAATGCAGCCATTCTATATCTGTCCTTTTCCTTTTGACTGATTTCACTAAGCATGATGATCTCCATGTCCATCCATTTGTAGGCAAATTTCATGACTTCATTTTTCCTGACAGCTGCATAATATTCCATTGTGTAGATGTACCACAGTTTCTTTATCTGGTCTTCTATTCTAGGGCACTCAGGTTGTTTCCAAATTCTGGCTATTGTGAATAGTGCTGAGATGAATATAGATGTGCAGATAGTGTTTTCCCCAAAAGGCTGGACCAGTCTACATTCCCACCAACAATGGATGAGAGGCCCTTTCTCCCGCATCCGCTGCAATGCTGGTTGTTCTTGCTCTTTTGAATGTGTGCCAGTCTCTGTTTTGACTCACTATACTTTTTAATCTGAGGTCACTGCATCTGTTTATTCATCTGTGAAACAGGACTTCTGGAAGCTTCCCTTGCCCTCTCTGGGATAGTTAGAAACACAAAGCCCACAGCCCGCACTGAGCCAACCTGCCGCCCTCCCCAGCAGAACACTGGGAGGGCGAGCGCATGACCGACGGACAGCTCTGGACAGGCCCCTCGTCTCTTTCAATTCAGTGCATGAAAGAAATTCCTGGAAACCACAGACAAAAGCAACCCTGGTGACAGGGGAGTTTCCAGAGAGGCCTGTGATGAGGGAAGCCCGGGCCGAGCCCTAGAGTGACCGACCACACTCTAAACCCCACTGAGCCTAGCAGAGGCAGAAAAGCGGCGGTGGCTGTGCCACAGGTGCGAGCCCCAGCATGTCCCTCCAGAGGCACAGGGCGTCCTTCCGCGGGCCTCTGACCTCCCTGGAGAGTCCCCCAGCCTCCAGGAGCAGTGCTAGGAGTCACCTGGCTCCTGCACCCAGAGTCTATGTGGGGACGATGCCCAGTGAGTTCACCGCGGGGTCTCAGTGGCCGTGTGAGCCGCCGGCCCTGGGCATCAGCAGCATCTTCCTGCAGGGCCTGTGGAGCTCGGGCCCAGTCGTAGTACCAGCTTCAGGCCTGGACAGGACGCTCGGTGGCCTCGAGGACCTGGGGAGTCGCCTGGCAGAATATATGGCCAAGGTGCGCACCCTCGAGCAAGTGAGCCAAGAGCTGGAGTCCCAGCTACGGACGCACCTGCAGAGCGCAGCCACATACTCGGAGCGCTGGGAAGCCCTCAGGGTGTCCTGGGCCAGTAGCTGCCAGCAGGTGAGTGCCCAGGTTGAACCAGGGCTTTGCAGCAGAGCTGGGCAAAGGTGCCGCTGTCGTTGCTTCATTTGGGACTGGAGGGTCATTCGCAGAAAGCAATTACAGGCTGGGCAGGAGCCAGGGAAGGAGAGGTCGGAGGCCAGAGGAACGGTCACCGCACCCAGTTGGGTGATACTCTCCATGGCATGATCACAAGAAGACCCTGGCTACCTCGGTGCTTGGTGTGCTCAGGACCAGGCCCGTACTAACCACTCTCGATGCTCTTTCTCCTCTGATGTTCAAAGCAGCACTGTACAGGCGCGTTCACAGAGGGCCTTTTGCAGAGGGGAAAACTAGGACACGAAGTAGTCTGCTTAAGATCATTCAGCTAGAAGGGAAAGTGGAGCTGAGATTTGAACCAGAATTTCTTTGGCCGCAAAGCTGGCCTTTGTTCCATTGTTCCAGGCTGTCTCTGGAACTTTTGTGTAAGGATTTTCACTGACATCATCACACTGAATTCCATTGAGTAGATGTGGCAATGAAAACAGAATAAATGGGGATAAATTCCAGGACCCATCTAAAAGAGAACTGTCCGGTAGCGATATGAGCCAGCGAGGGCTTCTGCAAGTGTCCTTCATACACAGAGAGGCGGAAAGTGAAACAAACTGGCTAAGTTGATGTTAATATTTCTTTTAAACTCAATATACTTACATTTTATTACAGCATGTAATCAATATAAACCATACTAATTACATCATTTACAGCCAACAACTCTCTGCAATGAGAATTGCTGGAAATGTCTGCGTGTGCTCACATGCACACACACACACACACACACACACACACACACACATGCACACACCCCCAACCTGCTGTGAGTGGTCACACCTGGCTACTCAGACACTCAAAATGTACCTAATGAGACTCAGAAGTTCAAATAGCTTTGCTCAGTTTCCCATTTCACTGGCAAACAGTCACATATGGCTACAACTTCTTGGGCAGGGCAAAACACAGGTTCCTGCTTTTCATCCTAGCTCTCTTGGTACCTGCTCTCTGCTTATTTCTGCAGAGAAGCAGGTTCATCGGGCAGGCCTGGCAACTGTGCTACCATGGGACAGCAGGCAGCAGTCTCTGCCTGGCACCTCTGTGGGTGGCTGACTTCTCTCCTCTCCCAGTTCCTGCACATGCTGGCTGGCCTTTGGGGCCAATCTGAGCTGAATCAGCCACTAACCAGCCAGGACCTGCCCACGCAAAGACACTTGTTCTTTGGGGCCAGCATTCAGCCTTGCAAAAAACGGGTCACATCCTTCATTTGTGGGTGCCTCAGTTATCTCCAGGAGCAAACACACTCGGGGTGTCCTTACTTGCCCTTCACTTCAGGCAACTTTTCTGTCACTGCCCATCCGTGCCTGGCTCACAGCACCGACCACGTGACAGGCAACACTCTCCTCTGGGTCTCCGGAGCTGCTGTACTATGTGTGTCCGCTGAGCCGGTTTCTTACTCTACGATGATGGTGATCACCTAGCAATAGGCCAGCAAATCCAGAGAAGGTGCGTGACTGCAGACAGAGAGAGTTGTGGCCACTGTGACCTGATCAGAATCCCAAGAATTACAAACTCTCAACCACGTCTGCAAAGTAGAAATCTGCCAGGTAGTGGCCAGGAGGCTAAGGTGCAGCTTTGGCTCAGTTGCCCATTGCTCTGGCAAAAGGTGGCCCTTTCCCGCACTGCCCTGAGTGCTGACTTCCCTCGCCCAGTGAATGATGCTGAGGATAAACTCTGACTGACTTCTGTGAGTCCCATCAGCCCTTTTCATTCTGAAATAGGTCAAATCTGCAAGCTTGGAATCAGGCGGCTGCCCCTCCTCAGAGCTGCAGAGGGAGGTGGGGATGGGGGGTGTGTGTTTAGGATGTAGCTGCAGAGACGCCTCTCAAAGAGGTGAGAAAAGGTGAGCCCCGGTCAGGGCCTGAGGGGCTGCCAGGAAAGAAAAGGGGACCGAGGGGCTGAAATGAGCAGTTCCCAGAAGAGGAAACAACTTACCGCCAACAGCTAAAGCTGTGGCTGGAGGCAAGCCGAAATGCAAGAGGGCTGGAGCCGGTGTGAAGAGAAGAGTGCTCCTGCCCCCGCAGTCCCTCGGTCCCTGGACTCGGGGGAGCTGCCTATTTTGGGAAAGTGCTGGAAACAGGCCACCTAGATCAGGGCCAGGTGCCCTCCTCACAGAACCTGCGGTTCTCAGAGGTGTTCTAAAATGAGAGCCGTCCCTCTCCGTGCACGGAAAGGGAGGCCACAGGGTCACTGATTAAACATCGCAACCTGCTCCCGAAAAGAGGAGGGAGAAACCCAGCAAAATAATAGCAATTATAAAAGGGGCCTGAGCCATAGCACAGAGGGGGGCGTTTGCCTTGCACGCAGCCAACCCGGGTTCGATCCTCAGCATCCCGCATGGTCCCCTGAGCACCACCAGAAGTAATTCCTGAGTGCAGAGCCAGGAGTAACCCCTGAGCATCATTGGGTGTAACCCCAAAAGCAAAAATAAAATAAAGAATAGAATCTGCAGAAGCCTGGATAGAGCTCCCTAAGGCAAATCACTCCGGGCACTTAACAATGCTATATCTGACCAAACAAAACAAAGCTTTGTTTGGTCAGAAAAATGAGAGTTACTCTGTCTATGGAATCGAAATTTTCTTTCTTTTTTTTTTGACCACTCCTCCCTGTGTCGGAGAACACTGCTGCTGAGCTGGGGCACAGCTGCATTTCCTGGCAATATTGGGACAAGGATCGAATCCTCTTCTTCCCTAAGAGAATCAGTGGCCGCGGTTAGACAAAGACTCACAAATCCCGCAAAGTTCCAAAGGACTTTTACACACACAAGTTCTGGCAGTACAATCCAAGGACAGGAAAACACCAAACTTCCAATTTCTAGTTGGGCCCACACCACATGTTTAGGTCAGGTTCCTTAGGCCAAGATGGCGTTGCACCCAAACCATGTGCTCAGGCTGGAGAGCTGACCCAAACAGCAGGGGGTAGGGTGGTGAGAGGAGAGAGAGAGAGAGAGAGAGAGAGAGAGAGAGAGAGAGAGAGAGAGAGAGAGAGAGAGAGAGGACCCGGCCCACAAGAACAGGTCTCAGTCAGGGCCAAAGTCAATCACTTCCAGGTTCTTGAACCTAGTGAGCTCACCTGACCCAGGCCTTTCAATACCAATTGCCCTAGCCAAGATCTGCCTCACAAGCCTTCCTGCAGACACTTGTAGAGATGGGGAAGGGCATCTGAGGCGTAATGTATCTCAGGATTAATACAAAAGGAATATATCTATGCCATGAATATTCTGCAGCCAGATATATATTTCTCCAAACTTCCGCGAGATCGTCATCTTTACTTCAGGGTTGTCCTAGGTATTAGCCTTTAGAATGATGGAGAGCCACACTCCTTTGACAGGAGGCAAACAGCATTTCTCTCTGATTTAATTATGGCTACTTTATTTAAAGGAGGATCCAATGCAGCCAGGAGAACTCTGGTAGAGTTGTCCAGTCCTACTGGGGGAATCTGGGGACTGTAAGAGGAAATACTCTGAACAGCTAACATAGAATCCATGGTAAGATACTCTGCCACATAGAGAGTCACAGATACAGACTGTCTTCCTGCCCCCTATTTACAATGTCACCTGCAGGAGATAGCTCAGGCAAAATGCCAAGGCTCTGGGCAGCCCGTGACCAGGGCATGTACTCCAACATCCATGTAGCCCCAGTTCTCTGATGTTTGTCTTGGAGCTCACATTAGAGAGGTTCAGAGAGCGTTAGTGCAGGCTGCAGGACCGCTCACAGCCCTTCCTGGAGATCAAGGAGACAAGTCAATGCGGAGGGTGGAGGGAACATAAGTCTTGAATGCACAAGGCCACGAGTTCAATCCCCAACACCACAAGGACCCCCACAAAGACCACCGGATGCACCCTGGTAGCCCCTAGCACTGACTGCTGGGTCCACGCATCCAACGTTCAGGCATGGTTAGTGAGTACCACCAGCTGTATCTCTGGGCTCCCTCAGCACTGTATGGGAGGAGCCCCCTCCCTAAGCAGTGCTGAGTAAAGAAAGTTAATATATAGTGATAGATAGATAGATAGTAGATAGATAGATAGATAGATAGATAGATAGATAGATAAAAACACAAATATATATAGATATAAAAACACAAAGTAAATGATTCTGGTGAACTCTCTTTAGAAGGACTAATAGATAAAATTGGGAGAAATGTTTGGATGGAGCAGGAGTGGGGCAGGAGGCTGCTCCCTGGGGTCTTCTTGAATGATGTAGGGGGTCACGAAACTGCTTTCTAAGGAGAGTGGTTGTCTTCTGTTCCTCAGGACCCTTCCTCTTAGAGAATATCTGGGAAGGAGGAGGGGGAGGAGTGAAGGGAAGCCATCACTGCAGCCTTTCTGAGGCCGGAGCGGAGAGGGGAGGCTTAAAAGAAATTAGGAAGTTGTGCTACAAGGACTGAGGATCTGAGGATTTAGGAGCCAGAGAGCTCCAGTGTAAAAAACTCAGTCCCTGCATGACCCGCAGGCAAGTCCTTCACGGGTCTCTCTCCAACAGAATCGGCTGGCTAACGAAGTGTATGGAGACTTCCATGACATGGTCAAATATCTCTAAGGGAGAGAACACCAGAGGCCTTGCCACAGAAATTAAGAACAAAGAAAAGCACGTACCCTCACTCTGCCACTGTCAACACGGGTAGAGATTGATGCAATTAGACAAGAGAATGCAACTGGAAATGTAAAAATAGTGTACAGGGGTCGGAGCAATAATACAGCAAGTTGGGCTTTTGCCTTACAGGCAGCCCACCTGGGTCCAATCTCCGGCATCCCATCTGGTCCCAAGAGCACTGCCAGAAGTAATTCCTGAGTGCAGAGCCAGGAGTAACCATTGTGAATTGCTGTGTGTGACCCAAAAACAACAACAACAACAACAAACAAAATACAACACGAAGTCCCACAAAATCCATATGAGAACTACAGGCGGAGAGTTCGGTGCTTTTCTAAGCACAGACCAGAAATAGTCCCTAGGGTGCTTTCGAACACTGTATGACTTAAGCCCAATCATGAACATCTTTGTAATTGTATAGGTCACGGTGGCATAATTAAAAAATTTTTAAGAATGAAAATAGAAATAGTCCCTGAGCATCTTCAGGTATGTCCCCAATAGAAAAAAAAATGAGTAAAGAATAAAATAAAGTAAGCCAATTATAAAAGACATGTGCTTTTCATAAATGTAAACAACAAATATGCAATAGAAGAGAAAATCTCACTTATGACAGGAAAAAGAAAGTTAAATACCTTGAATTATAATATCTGAAGTCCATAAGATAGGGGTTGGAGTAATAGTACAGTGGGGAAGGCATTTGCTTTTCATGCTAGCCAACCCAGGTTCCATCCCGGCATCCCATATGATTCCATGAGTACTGCCAAGAGTAATTCCTGAGTGCAGAGTCAGGAATAATCCCTGAATTGCAGTATATGACCCATAAAGCAAAAAAAAAAATGAAATGAAATAAATAAAGTAAACCTTATAAAGATTTTATAAAAAATAAAATGCACAAGGTAATAATAAATCCTCTTGAAAGACACAAATGGTAAATGCCTTGTACTGAAGGTAAAGGCTCCACAAAAATCAGTTCCCTGTCAGTTCTTTTATAAATTCAGTGCAACAATAATTGTTAACTACCTTGGCATTTTTATCTACAAAGGTTTATTTTATATGTTTAAAAACAAAAAAGCAAGAACAAGACCTGGAAAGAAAACACAGCAGGTCAGACACTTGCCTTATGCGTGACCAAGCCAGTTGTTCTCTCCCTGAGCTCCCCTGGAGTGATCCCTGAGCACAGTCAGGAATAAGACTAAGTATAGCCAAAAACAAACCAAAAAAGGAAAGAACGACTTGGAAAAAGTCAGGTGGGGACAGAGACTGGCACATATTCAAAGAGCAAGAACAACAAGTGCTGGCGTGGATGTGGGGAAAAGGGGACACTCATCCATTGTTGGTGGGAATGCCGGCTGGTACAGCCTTTCTGGAAAACAATATGGACATTCCTCCAAAGACTAGAAATTGAACTCCCATTTGACCCAGCCATACCACTCCTAGGAATCTACTCTGGGAAACCAAAAATATGCAGCGGAAACACCATCCCTACTTTTATGTTCATAGCAGCATTATTCACAATAGCCAGAATCTGGAAGCAACCAGAGTGCCCAAAAATCGATGACTGGATAAAGAAGCTTTGGTACATCTACACAATGGAATACTATGCAGCTGTTAGGAAAAATGAAGTTATAAAATTTGCCTATAAATGGATGGACCTGGAGAAGATTATGTTGAGCGAAATTAGCCAGAAGGAGAGAGACAGATACAGAATGACTGCATTTATTTGCATAACATAAATATATATGTACATTATGATACCAATATCCAAGGTCAAGTGAAACATATATCAGGAGGTCTCGTCAAAGGTGGAAATTATCACAAACATGTGGGAGTCATAGGCTAGGTAAGACAGAAAATGGAACAGTGTGCTAACAATTGTCGAGGGTACTAATACCAACCTAGAACTGAGCATTAAATAGAGGCAAAAAGATACACATGACAACCCTTTAATGTATGTTCTGTAATCCATAGTCTGGAAGGGAAGGAAAAGAGAAAGAGAGAGAAAGGGGAAGAAATAAAGAACCTGCCATGGAGGAGGACTGGGGAAGGGGGGAGGGAACCAGGTAGTTGGTGGTGGGAGATGGGCACTGGTGGCGGGATGGGTGCTGGGGCACTGGTGGAGGGATGGGTGCTGGAACACTGTATGGCCAAAACCCAGATATGAACTTTTTAATTGTATATCTTTGTAATTGTAAAAAATAAAATAAAATAACTTAAATAAAGAAAAAAATAAAATAAAATATTCTCCCTCCTAATAAAGAAAAAGATGAAAGCACTAAAAAAAAAAAGTCAGGTGGGAAGGGGCAGCTCATTAAAGCTATTTTTTATTGACATAAATTTAAGATAGGGAGGACTAATGGGATGGGACAGAAAGTTTAAAAGTGGCTCCTATTGTCTCCGGAATTGCACATTTGAATTAAGACAGCATTTCAGAACAGTGGAGGAGAGGTGCAGCAGCAGGATAGCAAAGAAAAATAAGGAAATTGGACCCATTCTTTACGGCACTCAGGATCGGCCCCAATGCATCTTAGATTTAAATATAGAGAAGGAAGCTATACAAAGACAAAACATGGGTGAGTTCCTTCATAACCGAGTGTGGGGTGACCGTTCTCGGGTGGTAATTTAAAACTTAAAAATAATAAGCAAAAGTGTTACGTTTAATTGCTGAAACATCTTTAATTTTGCCTCACAAAATATCCCCATGAATAGAGCTAAAGTATACATGGCAAACCAGAACAAAAGCACTTGCAACTTGGAGCACAGCGAGTCCAACCTGGAAATTTGTAACTTGGAACACAAATTATGATTCCAAAAAACAGCAGGGAAAATTTGAAGTTTAGGGGAAATGAAGCCAACTGCACACTTATTTTTAAGTAGACTAGGAGTGTGAACAGTTTGGCATAAAACAAATGAAAATGGCTTTTAACCATGTAAAGGTAAGCTCGACTTTTTCATAGCATGAGAGAAGCAGAAACCACAGACAGAGAAAGCGACTCAGGCCGCTTTCTCCTATCAAACTGGCAAGCGTTTCCAAAGACTGGCAATGTAATTTCGGGTGAAGCACCAGGGAAGTAGGTAAGTCTGTGCAGTGACAGGAATTAGAACATATTCCAATCTCTATAGAAGAAAACCTGGCGCTATCTAGGTTAATTATATATGCATTTATGTACATGTGAGTTGATCCAGCAACACCGGGCCTAGGAATCTCTCCCAATGACAAACTGGCAAAAACACACACAAGACGAATGCAACAAGCTGCTCTTTTGAATCCCATGAGTAGTAGCAAAAGACTGGAAATAACCCAAATACCTATCAAGTGGGTGCTATTACATGACTTGTAATAAAGGGAATGAAAAGAGTGCTGCAAAAAAGAAGCCAATTAGTTGCAATAATCAGATCTTTGATGATGCTGTTGGTATTGTTAGTCTGACACTGGAGTATGTGTGTGCTGGGGATAAAGCGAAAGAGTAATTATATTTGTGTTTAGATCCAAAGATTTTAGCTTGATAAAAGGAGATGCAGTTATAAAACTGGTAAAATTTAGTGATTGAATTGGAACTGTCAGGATAAATGAATGGCATGTGTTACTGTCACTGTATCACTGTCTTCCCGCTCATCATCGATTTGCTCGAGCGGGCCCCAGTAACATCTCCATATGTCCATATGTCCTGTCTCATGCTAGTAGAGCCCAAGGGCATCTGCTTGCTCCAGGAACATAAAGAGCCTCAATCCATTCCAGAATGAGGTCTTATAATTGTTACTGGTATTTGGCATATATATGAAATACAACACGGGTAGCTTGCCAGGCTCTGCCGTGCAGGTAGCATATACTCTTGTAGGCATCTCTAAGTCCAGCATTTATTGATGAACCCGGCGCGGCCGCAAGAGGCCACGCTGAGCCAGGCTGTGATAGGCTGGTCTGTTGGGTGGAGTTCTGACGAGAGAGAAGTCCGGATGTGGAAAATGGAGGCCCTCATGGAGTGGGGGGGTCATCTGGCTTGTTGCGAGGCTCTGCAGGGTGGAACTCGATGAGCCGGGCTGTGATAGGCTGGTCTGCTGGGTGGAGTTCTGACTAGAGAGAGAAGTCTGGATGTGGAAAATGGAGGCCCTCATGGAGTGGGGGGTCGTCTGGCTTGTTGCGAGACTCTGCTGGGGTGGTGGGCCAGGGCTAGAACCCACCATTCCCTCCCGGGCGCCTCGTGAGCGGCTGGTCACAGGGAGAGCCAGTAGCAGCTCTCCCAGTATTTAGTTTTGGGCATGTGTCCCAAAACTAAATATCTCAATTTCATAGTGCTGAAAAGACCTAAAACAAGGATCAAGCTCTTTAGAGAAACCTTTAACTCAGGTACAGGACATAACAAGGATTGAAACTTGGGGCTGGAGCAATAGTCCAGGGGTAGGGCCTTTGCCTTGCACGCAGCCAACCTGGGTTGAATCCTGGCATCCTGTATGGTCCCCCTGAGCACTGCCAGGAGTAATTCCTGAGTGCAGAGCCAGAAGTAACCCTTGAGCATTTCTGGATGTGACCCAAAAAGAAAAAAAAGTGAGGCTGAAACAACTCAAAGTCAAACTATTCAAGACTTATCAGTAGATTTTTAAGTTCCCATAGCAAAAGACCCCAGCATTGTATATGGTCCCATGAGCAAAAGGGGGACAAAAAGGCCACAGTGTGCCAGACGTGACCCCTGAGCACAAAGCTGGGGAGTAAGCCCTGAGCATGCCTGCATGTGGCCCAAAAACAATTAAAACAAAGTAGTGAAAATCGAGGCAATAGAAGAAAAACAAATAGGCCGTTATTGATAATTGTTGAATCTGGGTGTTGGCTGGGTCTGTGGGGTTTATTATACTCCTCTTAGTTTTGTGTTTAAAATTTTTTATTAAAAAAATAAAGATAGGATATCTCCGGGGCTGGAGCGATAGTCCAGCTGGTAGGGCATTTGCCTTGCACACAGCCGATCCGGGTTCAGTCCCTGGTATCCCAGATGGTCCCCCACACAGTGCCAGGAGTAATTCCTGAGTGCAGAGCCAGGGGTAACCCCTGAGCATCACTGGGTGTAACCCAAAACCAAAAAAAAAAAAAAAGAAAAAAAAGAAAAGAATATCTCCCTCAGGATCAGTCTCTTGTATGAAGTGAAGTAATATATATAAATTACCACATGCACACCATGCCAAATTAAAGTTCATATAAATTAGTTAGATGAGTAAACAGTGGCATTTATGCACATGTTCATGAGTTTTTTGACCCACGTGCGTTCCAAGCATTTAGAGAAAAATCAGGGAATGGAGACTAATTGAGAAACCCCAAGATCAGGCCAGAAGATGGTGTTTCAGACCAGAGTCCAGTGCAGACAGTTTCAGGGCAGTGCGTGCCCCAGGCTGGCTATAGATGGGCAGAGATGTGTGTACTTCTTACAGTCAGCAGCACAGTTATTCAGACTGCTGCAGCAGAGAGAGACGGGGCGTGGGGGAAGGAGCGAAAATGCTTGGGTGTATGATCAGTTCCAGGCCTCAAAGGCAATGAGGACGTTTCCTCTTGAGGCAGGCAGGGGTGAGAGGGAGCAGGGGGAGAGGCGAGCTAGAGGTCAGCATCCTGCTTTGGGGCAGCGGCTGGTCATTTGCCACCACTGGGAGTCACATCTCCTGGAATCCCAGAATAAATCTGCCTGAATTCGCACTGCCACCACCTGGCACCCAGCACCCGCCACCCAGTCTGCTGAGCAAACCCCAGGTGTCAATGGCCGTCCTGTCTTTGGCACTGCGACTCTCATCCCCTAACCCTAACCCTAACCCTAACCTAACCTAACCCTAACCCTAACCCTGCCCTAACCCTAACCTAACCCCTAACCTAACCCTAGCCTAACCCTAACCCTAACCCTAACCCTAACCCAACCCCTAACCCTAACCCTAACCCAACCCTAACCCTAAACCTAACCTAACCTAACCCTAACCTAACCACCTAACCCTAACCTAACCTAACCCCTAACCCTAACCTACCTAACTCCTAACCCTAACCCTAACCCTAACCTAGCCTAACCAGCCTAACCTAACCTAACCTAACCCTAACCTTACCCCTAATCCTAACCTAACCTAACCCCTAACCTAACCCCTAACCCTAACCCTAACCCTAACCCTACCCTAACCCCTAACCCTAACCCAACCTACTAACCCCTAACCCTAACCCTAACCTAACACTAACCCTAACCCTGTCACCTGTGAGGAAAGTCACCTGACGGATGAGTTGACGGTGTTTACTTGCCTGGAGCCGAGCTATACCCTCACAGCAAGGCTTTCTTATCTGCCTGCTAGAGAGAACTTGCTATGAGGTTGCTATGAGGACTCAAAGGAAGCTTCTAGACCCTCCTGAGCACTCTTGCTATTTGTGGGCCCCCAGGTTAGCCCCCAAGTAACAATGGTTGGGGACTAAATTGTTCCCAGATTTGTTTTGACTGCTGAGAGTGAGCCTCTGGCTAGAGCTCTACTCCCAGGCTAGCCCAGGCCAGGACTAACCTCAGTGGGGAGCCCAGCAGACCTCTGGATCCTGCACTTAATCTGCCAGATCCAGCCTGGGCAGGGATATAGGCAGGCTAGAGTTCAGCCCCCATCCCCCAAAGCTCGGGAAGATAAAGCACCCAAACTGTCTCTGCGCAGCCAGCCTCAGAGGCTCTCCTGTTTGCGGACACCTGAGCTTTTCTTGCATTTGGGCCCCACCTGGCTGGTTGCTGCGCCCAGTCCAGTGCTCAGGCATCACTCATAACCATGCTCAGGGGCCCAGGCAGTGTTGGAGACCAAACCAGCGCAAGGTCTAGACTCCAGACCTTTGAGCTATCCGTCCCGGACACGCACACATCTTAGCAAGGACTTGTGTTTGCTGCCCTGTCTGATTTCTCAGCAAGTGTCGGTGTCACCCAGGAAGATGGGACTGAGCCCAATGTACCCGTCTGCTCGGGCTGCCAGAAAGAAATGCCAGAAAAGAAATGCCAAGCGCTTAGACACTCACAGACGCACTTTGTCACAGCCTTGAGGCTAGGCGCCTGAGCTGCAGGAGGCATGAAGCCTCTTAACTGTGAGATCTCAGCCTCACCTCATCTCCCCTCTGTGCCTCTCTGACCACAGCGCTTGTGAAATGACGCAGTTTCACAGAACAGGGCTCACCTTCATGCCCTCTCTTCAGTTATTCTCCCAACACAGTCACAGTCTGAGGCCCTGGTGGGGTTAGGACTTTAAACACAAATAGAGGGGCCGAGTGATAGTGCAGTGGGGAGGGCGTTTGCCTTGCATGTGGCCAACCCAGGTTCGATTCCCAGCATCCCATAGGGTCCCCGAGCACTGCCAGGAGTAACTCCTGAGTTTAGAGCCAGGAGTAATCCCTGAGTACTGCCAGGTGTGACCCAAAAACAAGCAATCAATCAATCAATCAATAAAATACGAATGGAGAGGAAGACACGTATTCACCCCTTTTCACCCAAAAAAGGCCACAGAATTAAAGTTTCTCATTGCGTTCTTATCCCAGCAAGGCCAATGAATGTTTCTACCCCTAAAACAGGATTACACACAGCCCCTGGTTTTTTTTGTTTTTTTTTTTTCTTTTTTGGGTCACACCCACCCAGCTCTCCACTCAGGAATTACTTCTGGCGGTGCTCAGGGGACCATATGGGATGCTGGTGATGGAACCCAAGTCGGCTGCGAGCAAGGCAAACACCCTACCGCTGTGCTCTCACTCCGGCCCCACACGCAGCCCCTGTTATACTCATTGGTAACCCCTCTAGTTCCAGAACCCTCCAAGACAAATGTCCCACAGACCATTGGTGGTGTTGGAGGTGAGCATAACAGCAGACTCTGCTCTGAGGAGCTGTGCTGAGGCAGGAGGGAGCTGTCAGAGGCAGTGACGGATTCTCAGGCTGGGTCTAACTGAAACTCACTGTGGGAAGTAGGACGTGCCAGGCCGGGCGGCTTCCAGCTTGTCAGGCAGCTCAGTACCGGGGCTTGGGAGCTTAATGGTTCTGCTGCCAGTGAACCATGCAGCCCCCTCACCCCCTCCCCCCCCCAGAGAGCTCTGTTTTCCCTTTTCAGTGATTCTAAAGCTCCGAAAAATGTGCTGAGAGGTCAGCCCTGGAGGGAGAACATCTTCATCAGCAGAGTTCAGGAAATCCCGCGGTCCCTGCACCAGCATGGGGAAGGGGTGGGAGTGGTCAGGTGCAGGGGGCAGGGGACCTTGTGAAAATGCAGCCACCATCAGCGAGTCTCAAAGACCTCAGGGTGGGGGGGTCCTTGTCCCCCTCAGGGTACTGCTTCCACGGGCTACTTAAAGATCTGGGAATTCATGCCAGAGGGAGGGGCCCCAACGTCCACTCCATGGACCTGAGTCTGAGTGAGATATGTCACTCTTAAGCCTGGAAAACAGCACCAGAAGCACATTAGAGGTGGACAAAGTGGACATCTCAATACGAGAGCTGGGGGGGACCTGTATTGTTTTAATTTTTTATTTCTATTTTTTTATTATAACACCATGAGACAGACATTTACAAAGCTGTTTATGATTAGATTTCAGTCACACAGTGTTCCAGTACCCATCCCTCCACCAGTGCACATTCCCCACCACCAGTGTCCCCAGATTCCCTCCCCCTCCCCCAGCCTGCCTCTATAGCAGGCACTTTGCCTCTTCTCTCTCTCTCTCTTTCTCTCTCCTCTCTCTCCCTCCCTCCATTCCCTTACACATTGTGGCTTGCCATACATACATTAGGGGTTATCATGGATAGCCCTTTGCCTACATTCAATACTCAGGTCTAGTCTAGTGCTACTGTTTCTAACAATTAGTAGAACACTGGTATATATTTCTATCCCACAGATGAATGCAGTCATTCTATATCTGTCCTTTTCCTTTTGACTGATTTCACTAAGCATGATGATCTCCATGTTCATCCATTTGTAGACAAATTTCATGACTTCATTTTCGTTTTTCCTGACAGCTTCATAGTATTCCATTTTGTAGATGTACCACAGTTTCTTTATCTGTTCTTCTGTTCTAGGGCACTCATGTTGTTTCCAAATTCTGGCTATTGTGAATAGTGCTGTGATGAATATAGAAGTGCAGATGGTGTTTCTGCTGTGTGGTTTTGGGTCTCCAGGGCATATTCCCAGGAGTGATATTGCTTGGTCAAATGGGAGCTCAATATCTCGTCTTTGGAAGAATGTCCATATTGTTTTCCAAAAAGGCTGGACCAGTCGACATTCCCACCAACAGTGGATGAGAGTCCCTTTCTCCCCGCATCTGCACCAGCACTGGTTGTTCTTGCTCTTTTGGATTTGTGCCAGCCTCTGTGGTGTGAGATGATATCTCATTGTTTTGATTTGCATCTCCCTGATAAGTAATGATGAAAAGCACTTTTTACATATGCCTTTTGGCCATTTGAATTTCTTCTTTGTCAAAATTTCTGTTCATTTCTTCTCCCCATTTCTTAATGGGTTTGGATTTTTTTTTCTTGAAAAAAGTTTTACCAGGGCCCGGTATATCTTTGATATTATCCCCTTATCAGAGGGGTGTTGGGTAAATATTCTTTCCCAATCTGTAGGCTGCCTTTGTATCTTGGTCACTGTTTCTTTTGAGGTGCAGACGCTTTTCAGTTTCATATAACCCCATGTGTTTATCTTTACTTCTGTTTGCTTTGTCAATGGTGTTTCGTCTTTGAAGATGCCTTTAGCTTCAATGTCTTAGAGGATTTTGCCTATGTTTTCTTCAATATACGTTATAGATTCAGGTCTGATGTTGAGAACTTTATTCATTTTGATCTGACTTTTGTTCATGGCATTAGAAAGAGGTCTACGTTCAGTTTTTACATGTAACTGCCCGTTTTTCCCAGCACCACTTGTTGAAAATGCTTCCTCTGCTAGGAGAGACCTTTATGATGCTTGGGCTCACCCTGGGTGACTTGAAAAGATTCCAAATAAGATGTCTGGAGAGAGGGCATCTATCAAAGAGATTGGAAACAGGCATTGGTTAGGATGTGGTGTAAAATAGCACAGAGACTGCAACATGTGTGTTGGCTCACTACAAACTTCGCCTAAAATAAAGATATAAGGTCTTGAGGTTAAGAAGAGGTAAGAGGGCCGGAGAGATAGCCCAGAGGGTAGGGCGTTTGCCTTGCACGCGGCCGGCCCATTCTGAGGGGTTCGATCCCCGGCATCCCATATGGTCCCCGAGCACCGCCAGGAGTGATTCCTGAGTGCAGAGCCAGGAGTAACCCCTGAGCATCGCCGGGTGTGACCCAAAAAGCAAAAAAAAAAAAAAAAAGAAGAAGAGGTAAGAAAGGTGATTGATTATCCATAGTAACTGGAACTCCTAAACACTTATCAAGGGTTACTAATATAATTCAAGTGGTAGATCTAATACCTAGCACAAATTGGACGCAGGATTTTATACCCAGTACTATATATGGTCTCTGGAGCACTACGGGTATAACCTTGGTGATTCCAAGTATTGCTGGACTTAAGTATTGAACTGCCAGTCCTGGTCTGGTGGATTGAGTCACTGAGTAGCTATGGGCTGCAGAGCACTCCCTTGATATGGCTCTAAGAAGAATGAAAGGAATGGTTGAAGGGAAAGGGTCAGGGAGGTAGGGAATTAGGGAGAGAGGGAAGAGAGGAAGGAAGAAAGGAAGGAAGGAAGGAAGGAAGGAAGGAAGGAAGGAAGGAAGGAAGGAAGGAAGGAAGGAAGGAAGGAAGGAAGGAAGGAAGGAAGGAAGGAAGGAAGGAAGAAAGGAAGGAAAGAAGGAAGGAAGGAAGGAAAGAAGGAAGGGAGGAAGGGAGGAAGGGAGGAAGAGGGAGGAGAGGAGAAGGAGGGAGGGAGAAAGGGAGGAAGGGAGGAAGGGAGGAAGGAAGGAGAGAGAGGAGGAGGAAGGAAGGAAGGAAGGAAGGAAGGAAGAAGGAAGGAAGAAGGAAGGAAGGAAGGAAGGAAGGAAGAAGGAAGGAAGGAAGGAAGGAAGAAGGAAGGAAGGAAGGAAGGAAGGAAGGAAGGAAGGAAGGAAGGAAGGAAGGAAGGAAGGAAGGAAGGAAGGAAGGAAGGAAGGAAGGAAGGAAGGAAGGAAGGAAGGCAGGCAGGAAGGCAGGAAGGAAGGCAGACAATTAGCACAGATACTGGTGTCTACATACAGGGAATAGATCCCTTAAGGATAACAAGGAACAACCCTCAGCCAATCCTGAGAAACTGGAGAAGAAATGGGGAGAAAGACCTAGTGAGGGAGACGAGTACATGCCATTAATAAAGTTGGAAAGGATTACCAGGCAACCTGGCAGAACACAGAGCAGACTGTGTCACAGGGCAGACACTTCGTGCAGGCGAGAGGGGCTCCGGAAGCAGGTGGTCCCCTGGGCAGCCCAGGATCGACCACTGTGGATAAAGTAGGGCTGGAGCATCTGGAGAGACCCAGACGCTTCTCACTGCTGGCACAAGCCATGCTAACATTCATCCTAAACTTGAGAGTCAAGTAGACGTGGGAAAGGAGTCCCCGGCCTTCGTATCATCTTCCTTAAGAAAAAAATTTTGAAGTTTATTTAAACACCGTGATTTACAAAGTTGTTCACGGTATAATTGTTTCAGGTATTCAATTTTCCAACACCAGTCCCACCACCGATGTGCCCTTACAGCCACCAAAGACCCTCATTCCCGCCCTCGCCTGCTCCCTTAGCAGGCGCTAATTATATGTCCTTGCGTCATCTTTGCCATCACCTGTGTCTAGCTTCCAGGGGCCGGATTTGCACTCCCGCCCCACGCCGCCAGCTGAAGCTGCCGAGATGCCGCTCTCTAACTCCAAACAAGGCCTTAAGTGGCCGCTGGCCCAGTGACAACCCCTCTGAAACTACACTTGTCCTCCCCGTGTTTGACACTCTGAGTGTCGACCCCGTCAGCCACCACCAGCTCCATTTATTCTAATAACTGCCTCCACAGCGTGGCGGACAGCAGGAAGGGATCAAATTCTCCTAGTCCGGTGACCAGGACTTGTCGGAAAACACGGGCAGTAAGGGTTGAAAGGAAACCAATGAAGCGGAGAAGTCAACTGGGCACGGTGCCAGGCTGCGCAAAATGGCACATTCCCCGACAGAGACTGGCCACCGCTCTGGGAAGACAAAGCAACCATCCGATTAGTGGCCATCATTCACGGCCACTGAGGCGCTAGGCCACCGCCAGCGCTGTGGCAGCTCGGGCACAACAGCCTGGAAGCTAGGACCGACATTTGCCTCACTGTGAGCCAGAAACTGAAGCTGGGCTGTTTCCCGAGGAGCCGGGGGCTCCATTGGAGAACAGGGACAGAGAGGGGAGGACAGCCAGAAGTGCCAGCGCTGCCTTACGCAGCCCACCGTGGTGTATACCCTCCGCACCGCACACAGCTCTCGAGCCCTGCCAGGGTTGAACCCTGAGCACCAAACACACACACACACACACACACACACACACGCACACGCACACGCACGCCATGCACACGCACACGCACAAGCACCAAACCTGTCAGCCAAGTTCACCGAGAGTGGTGAGAGAGGGGTTATTGGCTCAGATGCTGGAATAATCCCTGGAGAGGAAAAGAAGTCGGGAGCTCAACTCAAAACTGAGACCAGGGGCCGGAGAGACAGCACAGCGGGTAGGGCACTTTCCTTGCAGGCTCCTGACCCGGGTTCAATCCCCTGGCATCACACATGGTCCCCGAGCATCGCCAAGTGTGATTCCTGAGTACAGAGCCAGGAGTAAGCCCAGAGCGGCACCATCAGGAGTGACCATAAAAGCCTAAAGAGGGGCCGGAGCAATAGCACAGGGATAAGGCGTTGCTTTGTAAGCGGCCGACCCTGGTTCGATCCCTGGCATCCCATATGGTCCCCCGAGCACCACCAGGAGTAATTCCTGAGCGAAGAGCCAGGAGTAACCCCTGAGCTTTGCCGGGTGTGACCCAAAAAAAGAAAAGAGAAAAAAAAAGCCTAAAGAAGCCCTAACCACCCCTGAGGTCAGCCCTCTTTGTATTGGCCCCTCTCGCACAGCGGCCCCACCATCAAAGCCCGGCAGAGCCACCCACACCCTCTCCATCCTTCCACGTGTCCACTTCCTCCAGCCCAACCTCCTTCAGAGCTGTCATCACCTCCCAGGGCTCCTGGCTGGTCCCTGGATTGACCACTCAGTCCTCAACCTCCACCCCCCAGGATCAGAGGCGTTACCCCCAAACAGCACCTCCTGGGCCCGTCCCAACCCTTCACCCACCATCCAGTATCTTCAAGGCATCTGCAGCAGGGTCTGGCCTTTGCCGCCCACTTTACCCGTCTTTCCTATGATAACCGCGCAGTCCCCTACACACAAGAAACTAGCGCTCAGTGCGGGCAGAAGAAGCGAAGTCCAGGTCGGAGAATTATTCCTGCCACCCAGTTCTATAATTCATTGCGGAGCTCAGCAATTGATCCTTGCAAGGAAAAGAACTCAGTCCTAAGTCTGCCCAGGTTTTCAGGTTCATCATGCTCCCTGTGCAAAGAATTTCAGGGGAACCTAGAAACACTGGTGAGGAGGTTGACACTGGTGGTGGGATTGGTGATGAAACACTGTGTGTTGGCAATATAACCAAAGGAGCTGCCCTGGGGCGACCAGCCATAGCATGCAGTCTCAAACGCGGCTGGGAAGCTGGAACTCGGCTCTCCCCAGGCTTAGCTGACCTTGGGGCTCCCAGGAGGACAGATGGGTTTTGGGAGTTGGCCCATCACCTCTGGGGAGTCCTGGAAGCAGCCCATGAGACTTCGCCCACCACACTAGCCGCCACCTTTGCTGTCTGGACGCTGGGAGGCTACCTCAAGACCAGATTAACAGAGCAAAACCTTCGCTGTCCAGAGCTGACCATGAGGCCCCTAAGTCGCGCAGCCGTCCATCAAACTAGTGGAAACAGTTGTGTCCTTTAATGTACTGCATTCTACGATGTATAGGAAAGTTAGGCGGGAGGGAGAGATAGAGAGGAGAGAAAAGACATACAGAACCTGCCAAGCAGTTGAGGTGTGGGAGGGGGAGGGAGGTGGGAACATTGATGATGGGAGATGGGTTCGGGTGGAGGGATGGGTGTTGGAACACTGTAGAACCAAAACTTTACATGAGCATCTTGCAATTGTATGTCTAAAAGTGGTGTAATAAAATTTGGGAATAAAAGAAAATGTGATTGCTGGGGCCAGAGCGATAGCCCAGTGGGTAGGGCATTTGTCTGGCATGCGGCCAACCCATGCTGGGTTCGATCCCCAGCAAGGAAAAAAACAAAAGAAAGAAAATATAACCATGGGGGCCGGAGTGATAGTACAGCGGGGAGGGTGTTTGCCCTGCATTGGCCGATCTGGATTCAGTCCCGGCATCCCATATGGTCCCCCTGAGCACCGCCAGGAATAATTCCTGAGTACAAAGCCAGGAGAGATCCCTGAGCGTTACAGGTTGTGACCCAGAAAGCAAAAAAACAAAAGAAAATATAACTATGAATAACTTATTTAGTATAACTATGAAAATATAACTATGAATAACTTGTTTAATGTAACTATGAAAATATAGCTACGAATATCTTGTTTAATAGAACTATGAATAACTTGCTAACTCACGGTGCTTTAATAAAATACAAATAAAGTTTTTTTAAAAAAAGTATTTCAGGTAAGGGATAAGTAGTGAAATAAAATGTTTATTTGGAAATTGAGTGGAAGGAAGAGTTTTATGTTCAGTGGAGAGCACAGGCTTCTCCAAAGTGGAGAGCCCAGATCAGCTTTGGGGAAGAAAGTTCCATGGGGATATTTTCCATAATCGCCTTGGTCTGAAATTCTTTCAGAGTTAATCAGGCTTTTCCTGGGGCAAAGCTCTGAGCTTCTACTGCTCGGTTCTCGAGTTCTTGTTGCAGCCTTTTCCCCTGCAGACCCGGTACCTCTTTCCCAATGCACCCAGCCAGCTCTTTTCAGGGGCCAGCCATACTCTGGGCCTGGATTCTGCATCCAAAGGCTTTGTCTCAAAGGTCTTCGCGCATTTGGGCTGGTTGAGGTTCCAGACAGCATTCTCTCCAATACACATTACCAAGAGCCCTTGTCCCTCTGCCTGCAAGAAACCTGGTGTACCTCCCTGGCTGGCTCACCTCAAAGGTTTCCTGCAGCCCATCTGACTAGCTGCAGGTTCTTGTGGATGGGGAGTGTGAACAGCACACTTCTTTATGGCACATAAAGTGCTTCTCTGAAGCTGCTTCTCTAAAAGAATCAGCAAGAGCAGTAATAATCATTTCCGTAATAGTCTGCCAACAATAGCAGCCACTACAACCACAACTACAATATCAGCAGCAACCCCACACACAAGGTCCTGAGCTTGTGATACTTTCTGTATCCCAGGCCTTTAGCCATTTCTGCCAACTGATTGGTTATGCCCAAGGGAAAGATCTGATGAATCAAGATCACATATACAGGTGAACGAATGACATGAAAATTACAAAAATCAGAGGTCTTGGTAATCTCCCTCCTCCCTCCTCACTCCCTGCCTAGCGACATCTTTCTTTGTTAGTACACAGCTCTTCTCCAATAAATCTTTTCCAAGTACACAAAGAGCTCACCTTTGGACCTAGGGAGGGGTTCCCTACTAGCAAACTTGCTGTCCTTTGTTCTGTGTCGGTTCTAGCACACAACGGGAACAAGCAAACCTGGGAGAGCCCTTACCGACAGTCCTCTGAGTCAGTAAGGAATCCACAACTTAATCACAATCATGTATGAATAGACTGATAATAGCTTAAAACAGTGATTTTCATCCTTTAAAAGTTTAACTCCAATCTGAAAAGTCCCCATTTATGCATGTATGTGTATAAGAATAAACTTTCTGAGGTTAATGAGCTATGGGGAAGTAGGTCAAACAATTCAAACCATTGAGCACATGTTTTGTACAAGGGAACTCTGGGTTCAGTCCCTGGTGCCACCTGGTCCCCCAAGCACTGGCAGGAGCAACAGACCAGAAGAAGCCTGAAGCGCCACCATTGTACCCAAAACAAATACAACCAAATTTCAGGTTAAAGAGGGAGCCAATTCCTAACCACTGAGGAGTCTCAAGGGTTTAGGAAGCCAAGTTTGTAAAAAATTCTCCAAGTTTCCATGAAACCCCTACTGAAAAGCACAATTTTGGGGTTCTCTTGTCTGTTTTGAAATTATAGTTACACTAATATAGTAGCTCCTGGCAACATGTGACCATTTAAAGTAACTAATTTATTTATTTATTTTTTAATTTTATTTTTTGGGTTGCACTCAGTGAATACTCAGGGGCTACTCCTGGCTCTGCACTCAGGAATTACTCCTGGCAGTGCTCAGGGACCCTATGGGGTGCCGGGGATCAAACCCAGGTTGGCTGTGTGCAAGGCAAATGCCCTACCCACTGTATTATCATTCCGGCCCCTAAAGTAACTAATTTAAATTTAAAGCATGAAATGTTGAATTTATCTTGCCAGGCTCAGCTGCTGTGCTGAACTCTTGGCAGCACAGAACATAGATCAGCCCTTCACAGAAAGTCCTGCTGGGTAACACGGATCTGCAGATTGGCGTCAGTCTTGCAAACTCATCCATGACCAGGAAACATTAAGAGGGGCCAGAGCAAGAGTATAGCAGGGAGAGCATTTGCCTTGCATGCAGCCGACCTGAGTTTGATCCCGGCATCCCATGTGGTTCCCTGAGCACCACCAGGAATAATTCCTGACTGCAGAACCAGGAGTAGCCCTGATCAATGCCAGGAGTGACCCTCCAAAAAAAATTTTTAATAAACGTTAATAAGCAAGAAAACAATAAAGAGGAAACACTAAGAGCCACTAAGTCAGTGAAACTTCATTTAAGGAGCCAGAATTGGGGGGTGGGGGGTAACCAAAAAAATCATCATTATAACAAAACCTATGAACAATTCTGACCTTGAACAGTTTGCCTCTAAAACCCAATTCTACCAGCAATTAAAGGACTTTATTTCTGTGCACATGCCATCTCCCTCGTGTCATATTTGATATACCAAAAACCAGTAACAATTATAGTTTTTTACTCATTCCCATGACCTGATGGAATGCTGAGAGGCTCTTCATGTTCCTGGAGCAAGCAGATGCCCTTGGGCTACACTAGCATGTGACAGGACGTATGGAGATGCTACTGGTGCCCGCTAGAGCAAATCGATGATCAACAGGAAGACAAGTGATACAAGTGATACATCTCCCCACATACCTTTTAGAGAAAGCCTCTTGAATGTCAGATGTATTTGCTCTAAGAAAAGTGCTCTGAGTCCCAGTCTCCTTGCTCAGCTCTCAGAGAACAAGGAGAGACTTGCCAGTGATGGTGTTTGTCTCCTTCGGTGTTTCTGATCATTCTAGGTGGCGGAGGCAGTCCTGGAAAATGCCCGGCTCATGTTGCAGACGGAAACTACCCAGGCAGGGGCAGAGGACTTCAAAGAGAGGTAACAGTCTACAGCAGACGGCCGTCCTTCTGCGCCCCAGGCTCCTGGGCAGATGGTGACTGACAAAATAACTGTGTATTGACTCTGGGAGGACTGAGGGATGCCCAGAGAACCCAGAGCTAAGATGTTCATGTGCAAATCCTCCCCTGAACACAAACTAGACCCCAACAGCTCGGTAATTTTTCCTGGTGTCATTCAGTATAGAGTGTGGACGACAAAAGCTAATGTGTGTTTCTCTAGAGTACACAGATTCCTATATCTGCCCTTAGAACTTGTGGTTCAGTATGTGGGGTGAGAAGTTTATACCCCCCAACAAGTACCAATGCTGCTGCTCCTGGAACCATGACCCCTCCCCACCACCACCACCACCAGCAGTTTGGAGCAAGAGTTCTCAGTCCTGGCTGCCTATTAGAAGCATCCAGGCACTTAAGACACACTGTGCAAGTCACACAGACTAAGGAAACCAAGCCCAGAGGGTGCTGGCCCAGAATCAGCGTTTCTACAGATCACCAGATCTTACTAAGCTTCAAGCTGTGAGAGCCACCTGCTTGGACTCTACAATGCTTCCCCAAATGTGGTGTCAACAAACAGCTGATAGACGTTCTAAATGGCATACGAATAAATATTTTGTTTTTAATAGCTATTTATTCATTGGTTTGGGGAATCACATCCGGTGGTGTTCAGGGCTTATTCCTGGCTATGGTCAGGGGACCATAAACAGTGACAGAGCTCGAACTAGGGCCAGCCGCATACAAGGCAAAGGGTTAGAACACATGCTTTGCAATCAGGAACCCTGGGTTCAATCCCCAGCACCACATGGGTCCACAAAGACTACCGCTGACAGCCCCTGAGCACCACTGGATGTCCCACCCACAACAGGAGCCACCAGGTCCTGAGCTCCTGGAGAATTTCTCCCAGTTGCCTGCTGCCAGCCTGCAGGGAGGTGAGCACCCTGTCATTGGAACTTTCGCTTTCATTTTAATAGATGTGTAACAATTGCACCACCTGTGTGCTCAGAGTTGTTGGAACAGTGACCTTTCACATCCACTGTCTAACTGCCACATAAAATTGGCCTGTTGGTACATTAAGCAGCAGTTTTTTTTTTCTTTCAGATTGCCAGCCATGCTGATTAAGTTCCTTTATCTGCAGATATGAAAACGAGCAATCATTTCGAAAATCAGCAGAAGAGGAAATTAGCTCTCTGTATAAAGTCATTGATGAAGATAATTTGACAAAAACGGATCTAGAGAGTCAAATAGAAAGTCTGAAAGAAGACCTTGGCTTTCTGTCCAGGAGCTATGAAGAGGTAGGTGGGGCCGGTGTCCCCAAGGGGCCTGCAGGCCCCAAGCTCCTTTCCCCACAGCACTGCAATGCCCCTTCTTAGCACCCCCAGTCTTGGCCCTGTGTCACAAGAGAAATGCAGAGAAATGCTTCCAGGTCTGGGTAGGGGTCTGGCTTCCTGGAGTCTCATTCAACTGGCGTTAGAACCCAAGCGGCACGTAGACGGGGTGGGACCCAGGCTGAGCTAGACACCCCAAACCTCCCGGCGTTAGGACCCAAGCGGCACGTAGACGGGGTGGGACCCAGGCTGAGCTAGACACCCCAAACCTCCCGGCATTCTCAGCGATGATTTCCCACACTGTAAAGGACAGAGAAAGGAAGTAGGAGGGTTGCTTCAGGCTGTGGTTTGCTGTTTGATGTGATGAGTTTGGATGATTGAGGGTAAGACCAAGAGGCCCCCAAACACCTGCACAAAAACACACACACAGAGGCTCTCATTTTCCGTCTGAACTCAAGCCTGCTTTCAGCTGCAGAGTCAAACACCACGTAATAATGCTCACTTTTTGTCAGGAAGTTCCTTCTTTCATCTAACCTTAAGCAAATTGAGGACAAATCAGTCAATTTCCTCCTCCTCTTCTTCGCTAATATCTCACTTTAGCCCCACCCCTTTTTAAAGAAATTGGGGCCACACCTAACGGTGCTCAGGGCTTACTCCTCGCTTGTGCTCAGGGGTCATTCTTGGTGATATTTGGGGACCGTATGTGATGCTGAGGATTGAACCAGGTCTCCTATGCACAAAGCAAGCACCTTAACCTCTGTGCTATCTTTCTGGCTTTATAACTTAAAAACACTTTTATTTTATTTATAGTTAGGTAAAATGTTTACAATAGCATGACTATGTACAGTTACTGCATCCAAACCACCACCAACAAACCCAAGACCCTCTGTCTGTGACCTTTCCTCATATCCAGTCTGCCTCTCCCTCCCTTCCTACCCCTCTGCTTGGTCATCTGAATGGTGAATTAGTGAAATCCAAGGCCACTGATGGCCATTGTTTCATGTCGTCTATTCCTTGTTCTGTTTTTCTATATGCCAGAGACGAGTGAGACTAGCTGGTATTGTTCTTTGACCTCTAACTCATTTCACTTGGCACAAAGCCTTTCAGCACCTTCTCAGTTGCAGCAAACTGCAAGATTTTATTTCGTCTTGTAGCTGAGTACTGACTCAGTGCTAATACGGAATCAAATAGAATTTGACTTTTATATATACTGTATATGTGTGTATATGTATATTCAAATATAATTTTTTTAGTTTTTTTATCAAACCCAGCATTGCTCAGAGGTTTCTTCTGGTTCTGTACTCAGGAATTTCTCCTGAAGAAGTAAGGGAACCATATGGGATGCCAGGGATTTAACCCAGGGCAGCCGTATATAAGGCAAATGCCCTACCTGCTGTATTATCACTCCAGCCCCTAAATAGAATTTTTGTAGCACATATAAGACATGTATATGTATATCCTATAACATATGCATACACACATATCTCCAGAACCCAATATGACTCCAAGGTCTATATGACATGTCCGTTATTGAACCCAAGTCAGCCACATGCAAGCTGCACTATCTCCCTGGCCCCTCCATTCTTTTGAATACATGTCATCCTTACTGTTGTGAGATCTTACCTCATTAACATTTTGATTTGCATCTCCTTGATAAGTCACAGACACTTTTCCCTACACTGCTGGCCTGTATGTCCTCAGGAAAGTGTCAGTTCATCCTTGCTCCACGTCCTCCCATGGGGTTATTGTTTTATTGCTATTGTTCAGTTTTGTGAGTGCTTTACATAATATCTTGGACATTAGCCCTTTATTTCATATATTCCAACTGCAATCCTTTAGAGACGCAAAAGTTATCTTTAAGTCAATTCTAGCCTATTTGACATTATAAAATTCATAGATTTCATCTTGCTTGACATTATGAAATTCATAAATTTCATCTTGTTGTTTTCAGTGTGTAATTATTTTTCTATGTTGCTTGATGATTGCTTTGGGTGGATCTGGGCTTATGACGACCAGCTTAGAACGCATCCTTGAGAGAAGAGAACATTTTCTTCTTCTGCCAGGAAGAGGATCAGGAAGCGATTTTTAAAAAGTCTCTCTGAAGGGAGAGAGATGCAGAGACAGAGAGAGAGACAAGAGAGAGAAAGAGAGGAAACTGGGGTACTTTCTATTAGGGCAGCATGGGGGTGGGCGGGGGGGGGGGAGGGTACATTGGTGGTGGAAATGGGGCACTGGTGGAGGGATGCGTGCTGGTATACTGTATTACTAAGAACCAATTATGAACACCTTTGTAATTGTATGTTTCACGGTGGTATAATTAAAAAAAGGAAAAAAAAGACAAATCTAACTTGAACAAGACCCAGACAATATATTATATATATTTATATATTTATATATATATTTATATATATATACAATAAATATTTGAGGGCCACTGCCTTAAAGTTATATGAATCACAATTGTTCCATCTATTCAACTGAATAACGGTATCTACCTTGCAGGTGGTTCCAAAAATTAGCAGTCATGGATATTGTGAGCAAAATGATGCTTGGATTTGAAAGCTGGAAGTTCTCATTAAAGATGTCTGAAACTTAACCATTAAACAATAAAATAAATAAAAATAAATAAATAAAAAAAAATAAAGTTGAGCTCTTGGGTGACCGCAACAGAAAACAAACAAAAAAAAAAGTCTCTCTGAAGTCCTATGTCCATTGGTAGCAGAAGGATGAGCATGAGCATTTCGCACAGAGTTGACCTCCACTAGCAAGAACTCTGCACTCGCTCTCTCTCTCTCTCTCTCTGTCTTGTAACTCTACCTCTCTCTCGTAACTCTCCCTCTCTCTCTGTGTCTTTCTGTCTGTCTGTCTGTCTGTCTGTCTGTCTCTCTCACTCTCTCTCTCATAACTCTCCCTCTCTCTGCATTGTCATTTCCAGGACGTGAAAGTGCTCTGCAAGCAGCTGGCCAGTTCTGACCTAGAACAAATAGATATCCCCCTCGGCAGTGGTGTGGACGATATCCTTGAGACCATCAGAATTCACTGGGAGAGAGACATGGAAAAGAACCAGGTGGAGGCAGGCGCCTTCCTCCACGCCAAGGTGAGAGGCAGAGCCTGCACCCTCCATCTGCCCTGGGCAGGAGGAGGCAAGAAAGAGGCTGAAAAACAGTCTGTGTAAAGAGAAAATGCCGCTGCTTCTGTCTCATTAGGCAAACACTCCAAAGGCAATTAACATAACATTATCCTTACCTATCTAAAACAAGCAAGCAAACACCAAAATGTTTCATTGCTGTCGTGTATGTGAAGCAGGCACTGTCCTTTATTCTCTTTTATTTGTTTTCTGTCTTTCGAGATATATTTATGAGTCTCCAGAGCAAGGCCAGTAGATGAGTTTATAAGGTGATAGTGAGATAGGGGAGTGGCCATGGGGGGCTTCTGGAAATACAGGAGTGTGGGAGGAGTCACACACCCCAACTCGGAGAAGGGCTGGAATTTTTAGCCAAAAAAAAAAAAACCCATGTACCTGAAATTTTTGGCAGATTAGGATCTCTGTGGAGCTTAGTCCTGAGGTGGTGGAGTCCAGCCAGAGGCATGGCTGTGACTTTAGGGCGCAGGTGTGGCCGTCGGAGCTTTGTTAGACAAATGTTTTTGTATTTTTGGGGGTCACACCCAGCAATGCTCAGGGGTTACTCCTGGCTCTTCGCTCAGGAATTGCTCCCGGCAGTGCTGGGGAGGACCATATGGGATGCCGCAGATGGAATACTGGTTGGCTGCGTGCAAGGCAAATGTCCTACCCACTGTGCTATCGCTCCAAATGTTTTATATTCTTGAAGATCACAAACTAGCATGATGCACTGAACACCTTAAGTGACCCAACCTGCCATCTGAATAATCTGAACTAACTAGTCCTAACAAGTCATTAAAATACAGCTAAGGTGTACATCCAAATAAACTCACTAAAACGTTCAGTTTAAAAGCAAAATGTTTGGGGAGGAAAACAAGCACATGTTTACTAATAGATAAAAGATTAATTTAACACCTGACCATTATTAGAAATGGTATTTGTGCATCACTTTTAATAACATGGAAAATGTTTATACTGAAAGCTGAAATGCGAAAAACGGAGTACAGATTTGTATCTACCACAGGTTAACAAACCTTTTATTTATTTTTGGGGGTCACACCCAGCAATGCCCAAAGGGGTTACCCCTGGCTCTGATCAGAGGGGATGCCAGGGATCAAACCCAGGTCACGTGCAAGGCAAACTCCCTACTCTATACCATTGCTCCAGCCCCCAATAAACTTTTTTTTTTTTGCTTTTTGGATCACACCTGGCGATGCTAAGGGGTTTCTCCTGGCTTTGCACTCAGGAATTACTCCTGGCGGTGCTCGGGGGACCATATGGGATGCCAGGGATCGAACCCAGGCCGGCACAGGCCGGCTGCATGCAAGGCAAACGCCCTACCGCTGGGCTATCGCTCCGCCCCCAATAAACTTTTTCTATAAGGGACCTGATAACAAATAATTACTTTTCCTGGACCATTACTGCTATTAAACTCGACCACTGTAGTGTAAAAGTAGCTGTGAGTGGTGTATAACAAATGAGAATGGCTGCCAGAGAGATAGTATAGCATGTAGTGCGCTTGTCTTGCATAAAGCTGACCCAGGCTCAATCCCTGCCACCATATATGGTCCCCGAGTCCCACCAGTAGTGATTCCTGAGCAGGGAAGCAAGAATAAGTCCTGAGCACAGCCTGTATGGCCCAAAAATAAACAAACAAATATTCTTTACAAAAATCAGAATGTGAGGAATTGTGCCCACAAGTTGCGGTTAGTCCACCGGGTATATACAGTGGGATAAAGCAGTCAATAAATCATAATCAAGAAAGGGTTGGGAAAAAGCATTAAAACATGAGCGGGTGTTTACAGTTATTGTCCTTGAGTAAAGCATGTACTTGACACTTTGAGATGATTTTTTTTCTTATTTCTCAAATTTTCCTTAAATACTATGAAGTATATATTCATGAAGGAAAAACAACTTTTATTAAGCCTCATGAAAAGTAAAGGAACTATCCTCTACTTCCCCCTCAAAGTTGGAAGCTGCAAAAGCTTGAACTCTTCTGTGCGCTCTCACCCACTCATGACTTTGGAATTTTTGAAGCAGGGAAGGAAGCAAGCGTGGAGGAAGGATGGGGAGCCCCTCTCTGGGCATCGTGGGGTGTCCCGTGCCCTGCTCCCAGTGACTCAGCCAGTGGCTGCACAGTCCAGTGATTTCCACGCGCTTTCCAAAACCCTCCTACGCAAGCCCTACCCAACGCCAGTTAAATCACAAGATGAGAGGAACGTGGTGGTTTTGAGCTCTCTGGATGATTCTGCTACACGGTCAAGGTTGAGATCCACAAGAAACACCACCAGAAGAAATCCTCTCATGGTCTTCCTGCTGGAAGCCTTCAGTCTCCCAACTGTCAACAGGAAGCTTCCCGACAGGCTCTTCCCCCAATTCTAGATCCCCAGTGCTCTTTTTCCAGCCCAGAAAGTATCTTCACTCCTGTATTTCTCCACCCCACCCTCTTTCAACAGTTCCCTTTTTCTTAACAACTCTTTGGGTCAGGCCACTATAAAAACCTGCTTTGTTTTACACCCACCACCCAGTGACGCTCAGGGCTTACTCCTAGCTCTGTGTTCAGGGATCACTCCTGGCAAGGCTCAGGGACCATATTGTGTATGGTGGGGATAGAATCCAGGTTGGCTGTGTGCAAGGCAAGTGCCCTACCCATTGTACTAGATACCCCCACCTGTTGGAACTGGAAAAAAATAGAAAGACAATGAAGCCAAGTATAGATTTGATTTGGTCCATTGCTTCTTAGATTTGTGAATGATGAATGACTTAGGACCCCTCACCCTTACTTTAGTGGCAAAGAACTGAGGTGCAGAAAGGCAGAGGGTCTCCTGGAGCTACTTCTCAACTGTAACGGAGTCAATTCAACTTCTCCATCCTGGAACTTCTCTGAGCATGGGGCTATTACTTCTCCTGAGAGCCTTTCCCAAAGCTAAACCCATGACCTGTGGTTTGCCCAGCAAGCCTGAGATCAGCACTGCATTTGGTGATGATTTCTTAGGGGAAAAGAATGAAGCCGTTACAAGTAAGAGAAATAACTGTCGAGTGTGGAATAGGAACAACCAATTCAGTCAGTAAGATTCATCCATCACTGTCTTGAGAATCGACACCAGTCCCACAATATTTCAAACATTAATTCTGAGTAGATTTATTAGTGTTTTTGTAATAGAGTCATCGAAAAGCCACATCTCAGAGAAAACAGACAAGATTTGTTTCAGTTTAGCCAACGCTATCTGGGCCTCTTGCAGAGAGGCGGAGTTCAGCAAATATTTGCAGAATGAGTGAATTCCTCTGATCATCAACAAGATCAGAACTGACAGCCAGACGTCCTACAATAAATAGTTTTGTCAGTTGCAGGCAGGCCCTCGGGGGCTCGCACTGACCTATTCTGAGTCTCTCTCGTCTGCCTCTTGGACATAAAGCATAAGTGTGAAATGGCTTGAGCACACACATTGCTTTGAAACCTTTTGCAGAGAGAATACATCTAATTACCTTTCATCCCAGGGAGGCTGGAAATTAATTGCTGTAATTAATTTATATCTTCATTTAGGATTCCCAAGAAAGAGATCCTGAAAGTATTGACGTAAGGGAGGTGGTTTGGAATCTGGGAGAGGGTGCAGGGGGCACAAAAGACATGTGAGCAGCTCCTCCTGAGGGTTCCCGGACTGCAAGCAAGGGGGAGGACGGCAGGAGAGAGGGAGGAGGGAGAGCCATCCTCCACCAGTGCTCTGGTATCTGCCAACAGAGTGCCCTTGCAATGGCTTCCGAGAATGGTCTCAGCCAAGACGTACAGAATCTAGCAGCGGCACGTGAGCTAGGGAGAACTTACACAGTGAGGCCCCGTGGCGGTAGTGATCAAGCTGTGTGTGCCGTCAGCACCTGCTACCACTTGCCTGCCACCTCTTCTTATTTTTGTTTTTGGCGGAGAAAGAGGTTGATTTTTTTTTGCTTTTTTTGGGGGTCACACGTGGCGGCGCTCTGGGGTTACCTCCTGGCTCTTTGCTCAGGAATTACTCCTGGCGGTGCTCGGGGGACCATATGGGATGCCAGGGATCGAACCCGGGTCTGCCGCGTGCAAGGCAAATGCCCCTCCCGCTGTGCTATCACTCCGGCACCAAGGAGGGTTGATTTTTTGCATCACACCCAGTGATGCTCATGGGTTACTCTGGGCTCTGGGCTCAAGAATTTACTCTTGGCAGGGCACAGGGGACCATATGGGATGTCAGGGATTGAACTCAGGTCAGCTGCATTCAAGGCAAATGCCTTACTCTCCAGCCCCAAGCCCCAATTTTCTATAAAAATGTTCTGTCTAGGACCATCCGATAATCACGCCTCTCTCTGGTCTTGGTGTTACGGGCATCACCATCCTCAGGTACAGTTCAGGAAGGTTCTCAGGTCGTATGATTCAGTGATGAGCGATCAGATTAGTCCAGAGAGTCCTGGAAGGGCTGGTTCTTCCTTCTCCCTTTCTCTGTGTTACCCAATTCAGGAGGTTTGAGGATTCCTTGGGACCTGCAGATAGTAAGCCACCGCACCCTCAAGGCCTCCTCGCCAGCCATGAAGTGCTTTTCCCATGGGCTGGAAGCAAGAGCTTTAACCGCATCCCTTCCGCCCCTCTCTGCTCAGCCCGCGGTACTGTCCTCTCACTGCCTCACTCGTTGGCTGTCTCTCAGCTTGGGAGTGGCGAGGTCTGGCCCCTGGTCTGCTCCACCCAGGCACACACTGACCTGCAGTTTCTTCCCAGAAGGGCTCCTTGTCATCGCTCCTGGAAGTCTCTCTTCTCCCTGCCCTGTAACTGGATAATGTGCACAATAACTAAGACGGATGCAGAGGGAGAGAACTCAGCTCCTCTGTCAGGGCCCCTGGGGCCAGGAGCTCCATCACCAATCATTGCCACCAGGCCGTCAGCTGTGTCAGAGGCTCTGCATGGCTCCATGAAAGGCACTTGTGGTCTAGTGTGGGTGTTGCTGGTGAGGTCGGATTCTGAGCGAGTAGAGCACCCAATAGAAGGTCGAAGTTGAGTTTCCCTAAGGGAGCCTCCACAAACCACTTCGGGGAACAGCTCCACTTTATTAGGTGGAACAGGGCTATTTAAACTGGGACAAAGTAAGGTGTGAACTCTGTGTGAGCCATCAGGTAGAGGCATGAAAACAGGGTGTTGCTTAATCCTAGTCAGGTAGGGTGGGAAAAGGGGTGAAAACAGGACGTGCACTTAGTGTGTTTAGTTACAGTCTGGAATTTGCTTTGACCCTCCATGCCTTAAACAGAGACTTAAAGTAAAGAGAGGGCTGGAGCAATAATACACAGCGAGGAGGGTCTTTGCCTTGGACACAATCAACATGGGTTCAATCTCATGGGTTCAATCTAATATGGTCCCCTGAGCACCTCAAGGAGTAATTCCTGAGTGCAAAGCCAGGAGTAACCCTGAGCATTGCTAGATGTGACCAAAAACAGAAAAAAAAGTAAAGAGAGCTTTGAGTGGGAGGAATTGTGAAGTTTGTGGTTATTGATAGTCTAAGAGCTGGAAAACACACTAGAGATTGTCTAGAGCAGTGGCCTAAAATCGAAACTTGTACAGTGATGGAATGTTTGGTTGCTGTGAGGCAACCCAGAAGGGAAAGCCACTGGGCATTTGTGGTTATTGATGAGATAACTCAAGAAACTAGATATTTTATTTTGTTTAATTTTGATTTAAGTCATTGTGTGTACTTAGCGGAGAGCCTAAGTCTAGCTTTTGCCCTGGAGGACACTGGAGGCTGGTATGACTCTAATTCCCATGAGGAACCTGCTTTGCAAGGACAGTCTTTTGTATGGGTTTCAGTTCCTAGGCCTCAACTCTGCTTCTTTTTTTTTTAAAGAAGAGTCAAGCTTATATGAAAGTAAATTAAAATGGGTTTCTGGAGCCAAGAGCTCACACAAGGGGCTGATTGCACGCTTTCCCCTATTCCCTGCTCCTCATGGTCCCTAAGGAATGTCAGAAGTAGCCCCTGAGCACCACTGGGTGTGACCCAAAAACAAAACAAAAAACTAAACACAAATGAAATGAAATGGGTTTGGGGCTGGAGCAATAGTACAGTGGGGAGGGCGTTTTGCCTTGCATGCAGCCAACCCTGGTTCAATCTCCGGCATCCCACATGGTCCTCCGAGCACTATCAGGAGTAATTCTTGAGTGCACAGCCAAGAGTAACCCTGGAGCATCACTGGTGTGACCCAAAAAGCAAAATGATGGCTTCCTCTAGCAGAACTGCACTCTCTTCTTCGCGGGTGTGCCGACAGGCAGCCAGGTCAAGGTTCCCCTGCTCCCGGGGCAGGTTCCTCCAGCTAGAACCTGGGCCTCCACTCTACGGAGCAGCCTCCACAGTCAGGCACTCTTGGGTGAGTTCGGGAGCAGCCCGGCTCCCGCCATCAGACCAGCTCTTCTGCAGGCTGATCCCTCACAGCCTTTATACGCTGCCCTTTCATTCCCACTCAGGAGCCCAGCATCTCTGGATACACCCTGCCAAAGCCTCTCCTTAGGGACTGGGATGTGCTTCAAGTAGTAAAGCCTGTATGTGCCAAACCCTGAGTTAGATGCTTGGCATTACATACCCCAAATATCACCAGGTGTGGCTCCAGGTATACAGGTGTAACATAAAAGCTTTCGGGTGCAGAGAGATAATACAGCATTAGGCACTAAGGCACTGGCCTTATACACAGCTAATCCAGTTCAATCCCTAGCACTGAAAATGGTCCCCAGAGCACTTCCAAGTATAGCCCCAAACAAACAGACCAATAAACCAAAAAGAGCTATCTTTAGCTAAATAATGTGCACAAGCTACTCCTGAGACTCCTGATGAAGGGAGATGTGTCTTTTCTCCATTATTGGTACATCCAAGCATGCACCTGGCACATTTCTAGACCTTATAAGTTATAAGTTAGCATATCCTAGGTGTGGCCCTTGTATGTTTCCAAGGGCTGGAGTAGGAGTGAGATGTTATTCCTGTTGGGCCTGCGACACTGTACAGTGAGTAATTTCCTGTAGAAGGCCAACCCATGTTCAATACCCAACACCACATTTGGCACCAGCACTGCCACAAGTGACCCCTGAGCATAGAGCCAAGTATAAGCCTTGACAAAAAAACACACACGATGGCCTCTAAGTATATGTGTTGCAACCCACAATATGTAAGAGAAGGAAAAGGAGAGAGAGGGAGAGAGAAAAGAAATAAAGAACCTGCCATGGAGGCAGGCAATGGGAGGAGGGAATTGGGGACATTGGTGGTGGGAAATGGGCACTGGTGGAGGGCAGGGGTGCTGGAACACTATGTGACCGAAACCTCCAAACATAAACAATGTTGTAATTGTATATCTCACGGTGGTATAATAAAATATTAATTAAAAAAAAAGAATAAGCCTTGAACAGTCAGGTGTGACCCTCTAAAAATTATCAACAATAACAACAACATGTCTTTGGGCCAGAGAGACAGTACAGAAGATAATAAAGGCACTTTCCTTGTACATGGCCATCCTGGCGTTTGATCCCCAACACCACATATAATCCCATGAGCACCATTAGGAGTAATAAAAGAGCACAGAGCCAAGAGTGAGCCTTGTACACAGACAGGTGAGGTCCCGAAAACTGGGGGAAAAAATTATTCCTGCATCCAAGGTATCTTTTTATTGTTTGTTTGTTTGTTTTTTGGGTGCCACACTCAGGGATGCTCAGGGGTTACTCCTGGCTCTGCACTCAGGAGAGTCCACCTGGCGGTGCTCAGGGGACTATATGGGATGACAGTGATCGAACCCAGGTCTGTGCGTGCAGAAGGCAAACTCCCTCCCTGCTGTACTATTGCTCCGGCTCCCCCAAGACAGCTACAGTAGAGTATGCAACTGGCTGGGTCGAAGACAGGAGGGAAGGGTAGCAAGGCTGATTCTATAGGATGAAACGCCTTGTGCCTTGAGATCAGAGCCAGCAAATCCTGTGAGAAGCACTTGCCTTGTGCCAGACCATATTCTAAGCTCTCAGCAAAGCTGTCGCCTCAAATCTACCCAACATGAAGTAGGGACCACAATTGTGTCCACTGAACAGTTGGCTGGTGAGGTGGGAGAAATGAAGGAATTTAGATCATCCAGTTAGAAAGTGGCAGGGATGGGGCTTAAATCACATTTTCTGCCTCCAGAATTGACTCTCTCTCACCTGCTCATCTCAACTGGGCAGGTGTCACGGAGTTGAGGAGGAGACATCGACTCCTTTTCTTTAAAAAAAAAAAAAAAAGGAGCAAGAGCCATTTTATGACTTGCCAGATTGGGAGGTCTTTGTCCCTAGGAACAAACGCTTATGCGGAGCTTCTACACCCATCATTCCAAATCATGATCTCTCTCCTCCTTCCACTGTGGAATAAAACTCCTCTGTGGCACAAGGTCAGGAGCTTTCGTATTCCCAAGGGGTCACTCGCTTTTCCTTTCTCTATAAAAAGTCAGTTCATCGATAAATGCTGGATTTAGAGATGAGTATGCTACCCCGCACGGCAGAGCCTGGCAAGCTACCCGTGTCGTATTTGATATGCCAGATACCAGTAACAATTATAGACCTCATTCCCATGACCTGATGGAATGGTTTGAGGCTCTTTATGTTCCTGGAGCAAGCAACAGTGCCCTTGGGCTCTAGTTGCATGAGACAGGACTTAAGGAGATGTTACTGGGGCCCACTCGAGCAAATCGATGATGAATGGGAAGACAGTGATACAGTGATACAGTGATGAAAGTCAGTATGAAGCGGTGATCCAAGAGGCTAAATAGCCATTGTGGCGGCAGTACCGGGAGCATACAGCAATATTCTCATAAAGGTATTGTTCATTAGAGGAGGAGAGAGAGAGAGAGAGAGAGAGAAAGACAGAGAGAGAGAGAGAGAGAGTGGGAGTGACTTGATGAAACCCGCAGCACCTTTTTTTAAATTTTTTATTTTTACAATTACAAAGATATACAATTAAAAGTTCATATTTGGGTTTTGGTCATACAGTGTAGCAGCACCCCATCCCGCCACCAGTGCCCATCTCCCACCACCAACGCCCCGTCCCTCCCCCCCCCCCAGCCCTCCTCCATGGCAGGTTCTTTATTTCTTTCCATCTCTATCTTTCTCTTTTCCTTCCCTCTCCAGACTATGGATTACAGAACATACATTAAAGGGTTGTCATGTATCCTTTGCCCATTTAATGCTCAGTTCTAGGTTGGCATTAGCACCCTCACATTGTTAGCACACTGTTCCATTTTCTGTCTTACCTAGCCCCTCTGAAACCTACACGTTTGTGATAATTTCCACCTGACAGGACCTCCTGATCTATGTTTCACTTGACCTTGATATTGGTATCATAATATGTCTTATTTATGTTACAGATAAATGCAGTCATTCTGTACTGTCTCTCTCCTTCGCTAATTTGCACAGCAACTCTTAAAGAAAGCCAGAACACACATTTCAACCCTAGCACGCATCCTGGGGACAAGTTCTAAAATTAGTCCTGTTATCTCGAAAGTCACAGGAATGTTTCACTCCACATCCTTCACCTTTTCCCTCACACTGAGGCCACTCTCCCCACTCTAGGTCACTGCCAAGGAGGTTTCAGGAATGCTGATGTCACTCAGCCAGGAGGGTTGGCTTCCGGAAAGGTCCTTTTCCTCCTCTGTGGAAACTGTCGAGTTTTTCAGGCTGACTCGCTCAAGAGCATGTTACAACTTCTCACAGTCGTTCTTCATGTACGCGGAAGTTTACACGTTTTATTTGAATTTTTTATCGTATTTCAAAATGTCACCATGCTCTCTTGCCCCAGAAATATAGGAGTTGCAGACACTGGCACAGCTCCTGCAGAGAGCAGCCAAGAAGTCAAGCTGGTTTGGAGGCTTGGGACCAACACATTTGCATCTCATTACACATCCTAGCAACTGTGCTGAGCAACAAAGCACAGCCCGGCCTCCCCTGGTCTCCGACTGTAAAATCACATGCCATCACTGGGTTCGAGGAGAAATCTAGAGACACTGGATTGAAATGAAAATACAAGCAAAGTTATTATAATACCTGAAAAGCAAAGATCGTTTAGATGGCTAAAATACCTGTAAAATGTGTAAGTGAAGGGAGTTAGGTATCCCCAATGAGAGGCAAAAGGTGTTCTGATGAGCTGACTTGTGTGTGTGATGGTGGCGCTGTTATAATGACTTTCAACTCTCAGTGATCATATAACCTTCTTTTATCTTTCAATGTTAATTAAATCATATAATAAGTTTATGGTTGGTGTTGGTAGGTCTTTTAACATGAACACTTAGTAATCTTCCTTGCAGCAAAAAGGAAAGCAGGCTTTGGGACTCAAACTTGGTGGTATTTGTTAGAATAGAACATTAATTGTTTTAATGTATTGATTTTTAGTTATTGTCTATATATGGCATGTGTTACCCGGATCTAGCCGTTGAAAACAGCTTCCACACGTCTGGCAGTACTTAGGGGTCTTAAATGCCATTTTCCAGGAAGTTAGCTCAGTTGCAGAGTGTGGAGCTGGCAATGCTGTTTTCTGGACCCCTTAAGATCTCCAGAATCAATCTGCATTTTCACTGGATTTCCCAGATGATGCTGATACACAGAAAAGTCCAAGAACCCATCCACAGTTTTCTTTTAAGCATATTTATTTACAAAGAGTAAATTGGTTTAAATAAAAGTAGTGACCCTTGGGGCTGGGGCGATAATACAGCCAGTAGGGTGTTCGTTTGCCTCGCATGCAGCCAACCCAGGTTCGATCCCTGGCATCCCTTATGGTCCCCTAGTACACTCAGGAGTAATTCCTGATTGCAGAGCCAGGAGCAATCCCTGAACATCATTGAATGTGACCCAAAAGGGCAAAAAAAAAAAAGGGTCCTTTTAACAAAGTGGTGGTTAGGGGCAACAGGACCACTCCACCATCTAAAGTCAATGTATAAGGACTAGAAAAACAAGGAAGGTACTTGCCTTGCATGCAACCAACCAAGGTCCAACCAAGGCCAGACACCACAGATAGTCTCCTGAACCTGCCAGAATTGATCCCTGAGCACAAAGCCAGGAACAAGCCCTAAGTACCACCAGTTGTAGCCCCCTCAAAAGAATCAAAGCAAAAATAAATGTGCAGGGTTAAAGAGACAGTCCAGAGATTACAACATTTGCCTTGCATGGAGCTTACCCTGGTTTGACCCTTAGCATTGCATACACTCCACTGAGAACCTCCAGAATTGATCCCGAAGGGCAGAAGCAGGAGTAGCCCCTGGGCTCTGCTGGGTGTGGCCTCAAACTACAACAAAAATCAATTTTTTTTTCTTTTTGGGTCACACCCGGCAATGCTCGGTGGTTTCTCCTGGCCCTGCACTCAGGAATTACTCCTGGCGGTGCTCGGGGACCATATGGGATGCGGGGATTGAACCTGGGCCAGGTGTGTGCAAGGCAAATGCCCTACCTGCTGTGGTATCGCTCCAGCCCTCAATTAACTTTTTATCGCTCATCCCATATGGTCCCTCGAGCACCGCCAGGAGTAATTCCTGAGTGCAGAGCCAAGAGTAACCCCTGAGCATTGCTGGGCGTGACCCAAAAAGCAAAAACCAAAAACAAAACTAACTACAGGGGAGAAGAAATAGTACAGCAGAGAGGGCATTTGCCTTGCATGCTGCCCACCTGGATTTGATGCCCGACATCCCTGAGCATCACCAGGAGTAATTCCTGAATGCAGAGCCAGGAGTAAACCCTGAGGAATGAGGGGTGTGACCCAAAAAAGCAAAAACAAACAAACAAAAAACTATAGCTACAGTTGTCCACTGGTGCCTTCTGGGAAATAATTCAAGCTCCATCCCTGCCCCACAAAAACCAAGCTCAAATGATGTGAAGGTCCCTATTGTTAGCCTTCCCCTCTATGAGCTCTGCATCCATGGAATCAACAAACCAATGCCCATGGCTGGTTCAGTCCACTGGTTCAGTTCAGAACCCACAGATAGGAACAAATAAAATCACAGTGGACCCATATAGTTCAACTGGAATATGGACGTGTGCACTGCGATTTGTAAAAAGCTATGAGAGCCGCCCAGGAGTGTTTGGGCAAAGTGAGTATGCTATTATTTTACTAATGAAACTAAGATAAAGGGATCTAGTCTCATCTAGTACTTACTAGTCTCCCTGCAGAGACTAGTAAGTACCACTCATGGCCGAAGTCGACAGGAAGGCAAAGCATGCGGGGGCCGTGGCAATAGCTGTGGACAGCAGTTTTACCCCAGACCTGCCCAACAGGCTTGAAACTTGCTATCCTTGGGACTTGCCTGGCTTTCACCAACTACCTCTTAGCAAAGTGCTCTCTGGGGAATATGCATGAGTCAAATTTACAGGCCACATGAGGGGAACACAAAGATTTGTTGATGTTTTATTATATATATAAGTAACATAAGTATTAAGATAAAATACTTCGTCTTTCCATCTGCAGTTATAACTTCAGTCCGACCTGCTGTTTCCTACAGAATCCTCTAGCTGATAATTTTGTCATCAGGAGTGCCACAAATTCAGTCTATAAAAATACTTGATTATTAATGTGATTAAACAGAGAGTCATTCACATCAATGATTAATGAGGACGGTGTTAATATGAATTGTAGCTGTTATTTCCATGACCTTAACTGAGTTCATTCATCAATGATATAACATTTTTGCAAATTAGGTCATAGCTGTCCAACTTTGAAAGAATTTTCATTCTAATTTCTGTGCTATTCCAAGTGCAGCTACACACATGACCTACTTTTAAGTCTAATCTGGCTTCAGAACATTTTCTGCACCCCTGTCTTAAATCCAGGCAGCCAACAAAACTCCATCTTAATTCGTGCCTGATCATTTCTGTGACACAAACACTCTCACGGGACTGATTTCAAGTAACTACCTTGAGGTAAAGAGTGCAGAGCTGTAGAGCATGGGCAGAAGCAAGCAAACTTACTTTGTTCCCCAGAGATATAATCTACATAAATAACTCAAAAAGCAGACTAGAAATATAGACCCGCTGGTAAGGTGCTGGGCTTGCATGCAGCCAGCCTGGGTTTGATCCCCAACTTCACAGGGGCCTCTAGGCCCCACCAGGAGTGATCCCTGATCAAAAGCCACGTCAAACTTTAGGCCTGGGGTCTGTCAAGTATTCACCTGTAGCCCAAAACTGTGACTGCAGAATGCCAGTGGCTTAGGAAGCAAAGCAGTTTTCCCTTCTCCACCTGAGTCCCCGAGATTCTCTCGGGCCACACTGAAGATAAACGAGAGTGATGTCTTGTGTTTTCCATCTCCCCAGCAGAGGATGACATGACCTGCTTCCCTGAGTGTCTGGGGAGGGATCAGAGCAGGAGAAGGCGCAAGGCTCAGACCTTTCCCTTGAACTCCCAGTTGTGGCCAGACTGGTTTAATACAGGAAAACAGGGACAATCAGATCAAGTTGGGCGGCTGCTTGTTTGAGGAAGATGTGAGGCAATTGGCACGTTCTGACAGTGCCAGGAGCAGCTGAGCGTGGCAGCATTCCTAGCCACAGGCGCGAGCCTTCTGACTCAGCCTTGACTCCGACGAGTCAGGAAGGTAAGATTATTCTCTGCACGTCCCACCTAACAGGCCTAACTGAGAACAGTAAGTGTCCACCAGTGGGAGCCTTTAAATACTCCTTCTTCTTACTTCCAAACAAGGTAACGGTATGCGGCCGTTAGGACTCAGGGTCCGGAGAGGACCTAAGGGGTGAAGCTCTTGCCTTGTCCAGCCCCCGAGTTCGGTCCAGCAGCCCAGCTCCCCCTGCCGTGCTGAGCCCAGGAGCTCCCCTTGCCAGGTTAAGTGTCTCTAGGGGCAAGCCTTGGACCCCTAAACACTGCTAAGAAACCCCACTCCCCAAAAATAATGCAAATGATCCACATAGACTGAATTAGGACAGTTTCTTTTTTAAAATGTATTTATGAATTGAATCAGTGAGAGACTCAGTTGCAAGGTTATGATTGGGTTTCAGTCATATAATGTTCCAATGCCCATCCCTTTGCCTACGGGCACATTTCCCACCCCAATGTCCATCATTGCCGTCCAACCCCTCCCCCATGATAGGCACCTGTGTGTGTGTGTGTGTGTGTGTGTGTGTTTCCTTTTTGGACATTATGGTTTGCAATACAGATACTGAAAGGTTTGGGCCAGAGAGATAGTACAGTGGGTAGGGCATTTACCTTGCGCAACCAACCTGGGTTCAATCGGGGCATCCCATATGGTCCCCCGAGCACCACCAGGCATATTTCTGAGTGCAGATCCAGGAGTAACCCCTAAGCATTTCTGGGTGTGACCCAAAAAAGAAAAAAATAGGTTATTAGGTATATTCCTTACTGACTTTCAAAACTCAGTTCCTGTCCAACTATTATTGTCTCACTGGCTCCCTCTCTGCCTTTAACCCTCACACACTTGTGGCAAGATTTCAACCATTGACCAGTTCTGCTGGACCCTGTTTTTAGGACAGTTACTAAGATATGTTAAGTGTCACAGCAAGGAGGAATGATCATACATAGCTGTCTATAAACATAAAATATTTCTGGAAATGTTAAGAGTTGGACAACAAGGGCAAACGGACTTTTGAGTCTTTCTACTCCATATCCCTTTAGGGTGATCTTTAGAATTGTATTCTACCCGCATGCACTTTAATTTCAGGTTAAATAAATGTTAACGCATAAGCGCACAGCAACATTAATTTTATAACCCGACGCCTGTTCCCTCTGGATTAGAGGCAGTGAGCTAGAGGTCAGTCAAAGTGCAAAAGGGAAGGGTATGTTCGGACTGTCCACTCCCACCAGCTCACAGACATGACTCCCTTCAGCAACAGGAGAAGGTTGACCCCCAGACGCAGGAAGAGAGACTGACGGCCACCCTCAGCCTGGACCTCCGGAGCACCGCGAGCCGAGTGCAGAGCCTCCAGGCCGAGACCGAATCCCTGCGGGCCCTGGTGAGTGAGTCAGAAGGACCCTGGCGTTTCTGGTGTCTTGCGTCTAGTTTTCGCCTCCTCTGTGCATTCTCTTACGTGTTAGAGAGGGCACAAATCCTGCCTCACTGCCTACTGGGTTTTTGTTTTGTTTTGTTTTGTTTTTTGGCTTTTTTGGTCACACCCGAATGCTGAGGGTTTACTCCTGGCGGTGCTCGGGGACCATATGGGATGCCGGAAATCGAACCCCGGTCTGCCGTGGGTTATATATATACCCGCTGTGCTATAGCTCCAGCGCCACTGCATGTAGAGTTTGGGGTCTGAGCGGGTCCTCTGGAATGGAACCAAGTGTAGAAGTCAGGATGAAGTCCCTGCACCAGGCTGAGCTGTGGCCGTGGACAGCAGATGCCCACTGCGCCCCTTCCCAGGTGCCCACATCTGAACTGCCTCAGCCCCCACAGGAGACGCCCGTCCAGGAGTTTGCACCCCGCCCCTCTGCTCTCGGTCCCTCTCAGGGCTGGCCGCAGTTGTGCAGAGCCTCACGCCCTCAGTAACACCAGGTTAACTGAGCCTGGGTGTAATTTCCACACAGGTTTTAGACTCCAGCTGGGTCCCTTTCCCCACCTGTCCCCCCCCCCTTCCCCTACTCCATTTTCCTTGCTCTCCCTTTCTCTGAGTTTGCCCGGAAGTCACATAAAAGTATCAGAACTCCTGATTCAGGCCCTGCTCTGGGAAGCTCAACTTAAGATTCAAAAACCTCAAAATCTAGGCAGTAAACCACAATCATTTGGGAAAAGGCGAGAACCGCAACTCAGAGCACCCAGGTTCAGGTTAAAAACCCCAAAACGGCCTGCGCCGGGCCTAGCTGACCATGGAACCCCGAGGGAGGGCAGATGGGTTTTGGGAGTGGGCCCGTCGCCTCTGAGGGGTCCCGGAAGCAGCCAGATGTGACTCGCCCACCACACTAGCCACCATGTTTGCTGTCCGGACGCTTGCGAAGCGGCCCTCAGACCAGATCAACAGAGCAAAGCCAGTTCGAGCCCAGGTAGGCGGCTCCAAGAGGCGGGAATCACCGGGAAGTCGTCAGTGGAGGCGTGGTCGTCCCTTCCCCCCTCCATCTTGTCGGACCTGGTGGCCCTGCCGGCGAAGCTGCCCCAGGCCCAGCACAGGGCCCTCACGGAAGGCTGGGGAGGCTGGCGCTCGGCCTGCGCCGGGCCTAGCTGACCATGGAACCCCGAGGAGGGCAGATGGGTTTTGGGAGTGGGCCCGTCGCCTCCTGAGGGGTCCCCCGGAAGCAGCCAGATGTGACTTCGCCCACCACACTAGCCACCATGTTTGCTGTCCGGGCCGCTGCGAAACGGCCTCAGACCAGATCAACAGAGCAAAGCCAGTTCGAGCCCAGGTCGGCGGCCGCAAGCGGCCGCGTCCACTAAAAATAGTGAAACAGTAATGTCTTTTAATGCATTGCAGTCAACGAAGAGCAGGAAAGTTTGTTGGGAAGGAGATATAAAGAGGAAAAGAAATGACATACAGAACTTCGCCAAGTGGTTGAGGTGCGGGAGCGGGGAGGGAGGTGGGGTCATTGGTGATGGGAGATGGGTTTGGGCGGAGGGTGCGTGTTGGAACACTGTAGAACCAAAAGCTCTACCTAGCATCTTTCAATAAAAAAAAAAAGGTGGAATCTTCCCACAAACATGTGGGAATCAGTGGTTGGGTAGGACAGAGAAGAGAACAGTGTGCTAATATTTGTCAAAAATGATAATACCAGTCTAGAACTGAGCATTGAATATAGGAAAAAAGATATACATGATGATCTCTGAATGTATGTATTGCAATCCACAATGTGTAAGAGAAGAGATAAAGAATTTGCACAGAGGCGGGCTGGGGGAGGGAAGTGGGGACATTGGTGTTGGGGAAATGGGCACTGGTGGAGGGATGGGTGCTGGAACACTGTATGACGGAAACCCAAACATGAACATCTTTGTAATTGTATATCACATGGCGGTGTAATAAAATATTTAAAAAAAAAAAAAAAACCCCAAAACAGTGGACCAAGAAGGCAGCAGAACCGAGACTTTAACGGAGAGAGAAAGGAAGGTGGCATTGAGAGGTGAAGGATTCAGAGTGGAACTGGCCAGGTGGTGGGTCAGAAAATACAGCAGATAAAAGGGCAACGTTCAAACAGGTTGTTCTGGTTCTTGTTGACTCCCTGGAGGTGTTGGTAGCTTGACCGGTTGCTGTTAAGACAGTTCTTCTGGCGACTTGCCCCAGCTCTTCTTAAACTGGTTCTAATGGCATCAACTTGTCACAACACTTAGTTAACGCCTCACACACACTGTAGTTAGTGGGCAGGTTGCTTATCAATATGGTCGTTAGTTAGAATGATTGTTAAGAGGATGGCGATGCGGGTCTCTGAGATGGCCTGAGGTTCTGTTAGGGTGCCGAGTAGAGCTTCTCCTAGGCAACCCTGTGCTCAGGTTGAAGCAATGTGATGTATACACTAGATGTATACTCTTCTCAGGTTGAACACGATG